>JAUBNQ010000003.1:4427959-4438204 GCA_032353495.1 Ctenopoma kingsleyae
TTCTTCAGTTTCCCTGTTCACTCACTGGAATCGGTTTAATTTAAATTAAAGGTGGTGGCTGCCTACGGTGCTCTCCCCTTTCCCATGATGCACGGCAGCTCACTCCCTGACGCCCTGAGCGCCTGTGCAAGTGCTCTGCCATGGAAACCTCTGTCAGCTTGTCCTGAACCAGCTGACGGCCGATGCTACGGCCAGTGGGCAACACTCAAAGGCTTTGAAGGACAGAGGCTAATCAGGTCAGAATTACTGATATTTATTATTGTCTTATTTATAGTCAATTACATATTTAGATAGAGAGTCAAGCAGAAAGAAACAGTTTAAGGTGTTTGTCAGCGCTGGTTGAATTATCTGTACTGCTTTTAATTAAATTTAACAACTATGAGTTGAGTTTGTTGTATTTCTGTGTATAAATAATGAAACTTGGGTTTATGCTTTGGAAAATATAAAAAATGAATGAAAAAAGTCTGAATTTTAGTTGAGTTTGTTCTGTAAAGAAATGATACTGTGCATGTTAAACACAGAGTTAAACAGATGTTAAACAGATGATGTGCAGCACACATTGAAGTTACTGGCTGATCAACTTGCAGTGTTGTTTACATTTTAATAAATTACCATGGAAGAAAATGCTTGGAGAAGGCTCTAATCATCAATCATCACATAAAAACTTAAATCTGCTTTTCATGTGCTGCTGAAGTAATGATTTTCTTTCCATCAGCTCTCTGGCTCCAGGGACAAAACCGCCCACTCCTCTGCACAGCCTCCACAGTGGGGAAGACGTGCTTGCATCCTACATCAGAGCCTTTTATCCTGCAGCTCCCCTGTGAGTCACTACGCGGACACATTGTTTTACTTGTCGATCTGCGGCAGGAATGATGCCTGTTGACCTTCATTGCTCTACATCTTCATTCTTACAGGGCTCTGCAGCTGGTGCCTACTCCCAGTAAGCTGACACCACCTTTTCCTCAGATATTCAGCCAGTCCCTCGACGCTCAGGGCTTCCTGCAGAGCCAACGCCCCCCACCTGGCTGTGAGTAGATGTTTGGTCCTGAAACATTTTTCTGTCTTGGTGGTGTCTTGGGTTTTTTTAATTTTAATTGAACTCTTATCTCTGTAGCTGCAGCCCCTGTGGTTTCCTCTGTACCAGTCATGACTTCCCTCCAGTCTGGGCCTGCACTCAGCACGTGGCTGTCAGAGCTGCATCGTGGGGCCAGTGCTTTTGATATCCGTCGCATGGTCCCCAGTTTCCTCTCCCAGGGACCCGAAATGGCAGATTACCAGGAGACCCTGGAGCAGCTTCGGCTACTAGCCCGGTGTTACAAAGACGACAGTGGTGGGGCGATGCGCTCTTCCTCTGAAGAGGAGGAGGATGATTGACATGGACAGTATTCAGCCTAAGTTCTGAATAGACTGTAACCCGCATGCACTCACAGACACGGGGACAGGAGGAGGATCTGTTCCTGTCGTGGTTGAAGGACCAGGACTGAACTACGTGGCAAAAGTTACTCATGAATTGACACAGACGGATAGAACAGAGCTGCTAGATGCAGATGAGGGAATATTAAGACCTCTGAAAGAGGTCAGAGGCACATGTATAGTGTTCAGTAAAGTGATGTAGCATCATAAAAATGTATGGACTGGTTGATCTTCCTCACAATGACAGTTTCTGTAATTAAGTGTATTTTATACTTAATGTGCATTATAAAATTACTGTATTTACACAAAGCCAAGATGTTGCTACAGAGTGTAAAAGCTTTAATTCAGCTGACTGAGCAGCACAACTGTTGACAGTGTCCTATGTCCTCACAGACTAGATCACACTGAAAGTGGACCACAGTAAGAAACATTTAAAGCCACAAATGCTTTTCCGCAAATGCACTTCGGTTTGAAACTGATCTGATGCAGTTAAGGAATAAGTTTGATGATACTCTACTTTTGTTAATGATGACCTGGTCTCTGGGAGAAAGTGTTTACAGAACAGACAAAACTGTTCCCTAGGAGAAAACCTTTTTCATTTACACGACTGAATACAGTAATTGTTTCGAGTTCCTTTAATCTTCTGTAGCACTGAGCCAGTTCCTATAGAATTTCATTAAAACAGCTGTGTACTGCAGTAGAACATTTACTAGGGGCTATGTAAAGCTACATATCAATAAACGTTGAACTCCAGCAGGTATTTAAAGCAGCACGACCGTGAATATGAGACTGACCTAAAAATAAATCCCACATGGTGACAGCATGAAGGCATGTTCTCTAGTGCAATGTTGTTGCCCACTGCATACTGACACCTAAACGTACAATAAAGAAATGATCTGGTCTGTTGAGCATACAAAACTAGACAATCTGTTAACATAAGTAAAAAAAAACAGAACCAATGACAAAGTCAAAACAGGCATTTTTTTTAATCTGAAATAAAGTGATACAAGGATTTCACAAAGGTGGAGAGGTGTTAAGAAATATTCCCACTCAGTACATTGACAAAACAGTATCCTTCTACATTTGATTTAAAAAAACAAAAAGGCTAAGACACACACCATACCATCATTTAAACTTAAAAACTGACATTGCACTGTTATTTTACAAACCCCTCCATCCAAGACCGCACTGATGAAAAAAATATGTTGGGGGGGAAAAAGTCAAATGAAATGTAGGGGTATGTGCATAAAATACATCGAACATGAGTGCCTGGTATGCTACAGCTATTTATCAAAAACAGGAGACGGGGGTAGTGTTGTGGGGTTTGGGGAATGTAACTACAGGACAAAGGGAGACACTGGGATAAGGGCTGAAGACATACAGTCCAAAAACTGAATTAGGAGCGGGAACGGGAGCGAGAACGAGACTGGGAACGGGATTTGGAGCGGGACATTGACCGTGAGGCGGAGCGGGAGTTGGAGCGGGCTTTAGCAGGTGAGGGGGAGTGGGACTTGGATTTGGACTTTGATTTAGACCTGGCCCTAGATTTCGATTCAATGGGGGAGCGAGAACGGGAGCGAGAGCCCCTCTCAGGGTCTCCTCCCTCATCATCACTCTTGGGCGGCTTTGAGACAGATTTCCTAGAGCGATCCTTAATTCCAGATCTGGAACGAGACCTGGATCTAGAACGAGACCTGGACCTGGAATCCTCCTTCTTGCCCTTCTTTCCTTCCTTCTTGCTCTTTTTGCTCTTGGGGCTGCGGCTCCTGCTGCGGTCTTTACTCTTCTGAGCGCCGTTGCTGCGCTCTTCTTCCTCCTTCTTACCTTTGCCCTTATTCTTCTTGCTACGAGATCGGCTGCGGGATCGGGATGCAGCCCTGTGATCAAAAAATGACAATTTCAGTTTCCTCACCCAACATGAACAACGGCATATTTGACACTCAGCTTTAAAGTGTTCATAAGTTGACCTCACCCAGAGGTGGTTAACTTATGTCATATTCTCCTGTGATTTTGAGGTTTTATTTCTCACCTGGAGTGGGAGCGGCTGCGACTGCTGCTCTCACTGCGGCTGCGACTCTTGCGAGATCTGTGGCTCCTGGAACGGGACCTGAGAAAAAGTTATGTACACTGTGTTTAGCAACAATGAGTCATTTTGCCCCAACAATAACTTTTTCCTCTCATGTCAACATGTTTGCACTAACTAAATAATTCTATGCGTTGTATTAACAGTCGTACTTCATTCCAAGTCTGTTCTGCTGCTAAACAGACTTGAATACACATAAAGCCAGGTATAATAACAGTGTTAAGTCTAACCTGGAACGGCTGCGACTACGAGAATAAGAGCGACGGCGTTTGGCCCCAGGGCGGTCCTCAATGAGCCGGATCTTTCTGCCATTCACTTCTGTGCCGTCAAGCTTCTCCAGAGCCCGCTTCATGTCAGCATAGAGCCTGAACTCTATCACTCCCTCATTCTTCCGGCCCTTGTGCGTGTCTGCATAAGTCACCTCCCCTGCCTGCCTCATGTAGTCCTTTAGAGAAATATAAACAGTGATGAGAGATTACAAGATGACTTAATTACCAAAATAATTTCAGATATTGTGAAACTCTGCAAAACCTGTTCTGTCTTGCAGTCATGTTAACTCTTACTCCAATGATGAACATCTGGCAGCGTGCAGAGTAACTGCTAAAATTCTTTGTAACTGTTTTCAGAACATCCACTCAAAGCAGTTCTGAGGAACTGGTTCCATCAATGCTGTAAAACTGGCATGCCAGTTCCAGTTAACTCCAATTCCAGGTTTAGGTTACTGCTTCACTCACACAGACAAAAATAAAACACTGACTAATTATGCAGGAAAAAAGTGTCATACCTTTAAGTCCTGCCAACTGCAGCGGCTGGAAAGATTCTCAACAATGAGTCGATAGTCTGTCCTTATAGGTGGACCATATCTGTCTCTTCCCCAGCGCCCATATCCACCTTTCAAGTTAACATGGAAAGAACAGGAAAAATGAGGACCAAAAAGAAACTGACATGGTGCATTTACACTAAACTCCAAGCTACACACTACAAAATGTTATTAATATTCACTTGGGAAAAGCAAACAAAGAAGGGGAAAAGCAAAGCTGAAAAAAGAAAAAAAAAAAACTCATTAAAAATCCTAAAAAGTAAAAAAAAAAAAAGTTCCTACAAGTTGGCAAACTTTATTTAAAAAGACCTACACAACATAATTGTAGCTTATTTAATTTTGGTAAAAGTTCAATTGGGCTATTGTCTACATAAAAAAGAAAAAAATCTTATTCAAATAAACATAACTGATTGAGGAAGTACTTACGGTGAACTAAATCAAGCTTCTAAACTATCCTGGCTAAAAACATTTCACTGTTACAAAACATGTTCTTTTTTCAGGCACCTATAAGAGCTGAACCCACATCTGTTCCTAACCCCATGGCATCCTCACCACCCGGCCTGGGCCTAATGGGAAAAGCGGTCTTCATTCACAATGGCTCCCTTTTTTGGTCTGCCCAGGGGCCCAGAATGGTCAAACCACACTCTTGGAAAGGGGGGACACCATGGCCAGCAATAGGGGCAGGCAGTCAGCAAAGGACTCTTTCAATTAAAACATTGAGGTTCTTTGTTAAATCTTTACCTTTAAATTGACAATCACTTTAAATAAAATAAAAAAAACTGAATAAGACATCAATAGATTACAATATATTTCACAATCAAATGGTTATTTGACAGTATTTAAATTAATACAGTTATATTCCTTTCCATCAGTAAGCCATTTCCCCATCATATATTCACATATAACTGCATTAGCGTCAGAGTAATATTTCATTGCATCATACAGAAACTCAAGATGTTTTTCAAGTCATTGGTGGCTCTGGTGCAAACAAATTTATGGATAAGGAAACCTGCCCTTTACCTACTCTTTCACAGTTGAAAGGCCTGTTAAGTGCTGCTAATATATTTGCAATACAATGTAAAACAAACACCCGCTCTAGAGTGCCCTACCCAAAATCTGAGACATGTATGCATGTTGAACAGGGCACTGAAACCAGAACAATAGCCATGTGGATTGGTTTTCAAAGAGAAATAAAGGCCCTTGTTAACTTTGCAATAGGAGGACAGATTCAACGGGAGTAAAGATAACAGAAAGTAAAGCTGGGCAATACTACTAAAACACTACTTTAGCACACCCCCCAAAATCCATTTCTTGTCCTATATCACAACATCAACAACTTGGAATTTCCTTCTACACCAACAAATGTTCCTGACAACTATCAGGTACAGAGAATGCAGATATCAGAGTCACTTGTACAATTTCTGCTACAAATACTGGGATATAAATTGAATGACCACCAGCCACCAAGGACAAGCTGAAAATTTTGAAATTTAGATTAACACTCCCTGCAATAAATTACATTATTTAAGTGATATAAAAACAATACTCTGTTGGACACTTACTCCTTCCTCCACCATAGCCTCCATCACGACGGGGTCCTTTGGTGTGCTCCACAATAACCCTTTCCCCACACAACTCTTTGCCATTCAGGTCATACACAGCATCATCTGCATCTCTGGGGTCATCAAATTCGACAAACCCATACCTAAAGACAGAAAGAAGACACATTTTAACAATGAGCTCAAACAGTTTTGGTGATATATGTTCAAAACCATCCAAAGGTTCACACAAACTAAACAATACATCCAATCCAAATCCTATACACTAACATGTAGCATTAACACTGGGTCCTACTTTCACTGCTATAGGAAGCTAATTTTGACTATTCAGTAGATTATAGACTAGAATCAGCTATTTGAAGCCAACATTTATGATCATCATGTGATTACGTTTTTCAAATGCAACGACCTTACGCTGATGCAGTAAAATAAATCTTATAATTTATATTCTCATAATTTCGCCAGGTTTTCATTATTATGGTATAACGCATCGCTTTGTTTATTCACTGCCCACAATGCAAACTGCCTGAATAGGGCTTCGTGAAGTTGTGATGGACATTTTCTAAATATTTCCCGGCCTTTGAAGACTACAGGGTGAATTTATAGCTCGTTCAGATTAATATCTGAAAATAATATTTAGATGCTTCCCTACACATTAAGAGCGAACTAAAACGAGCAAATATGGTGTAATTGGTATCTATTGAAATTAATGTGGAAGCTATCTAACAGTGCAGAAAGGATATGCGTGTTGCTTTTAACGGTTTGCTTGTGTTAACGTTACGCGCATCCGCTCCTGACATTGCCACGTCTAACGTTAGCTTAGCTACGTTAGCGCTAACCGTGGTCCAGGTAGCGCACACATTACACAGAAACAAACGCCGTAATTTAGCTGTTGTGTGGAAAAATATATACACTCTCGCTAACCCAAACACTCGCTTTAAAATCACATTGATGATGGTTGTGGATCGTAGGCTACACATATACAGGCTAGTTAGCATTAGCAGGCCAGGCGCAACCAACTAGGCCGAGCTATGCTCACGGCGCGGCCTGTGGAGACGTTAGCTTTAACAAAAACGGGAATCAGCAAACATAATCGACTTTACCCATTTTTTAGGTCAACTTCGAGTATCTTCCCGTAGCCTTTGAAGAACCTTTCCACGTCCTTTTCCCTGGCTCTGTAACTCAACCTTCCGATGTACACCCTCGACATCGTGTTACCTTGTGCGCGCAATCGAAATATGAGAACCGAACAAAACAGCACGAGCACACACAGAAGAGGCGCGAGGCTGTTGCTGCGCTGCGAGGATACATACACGCGCTCACGAAACGCGCTCCTTTGATACAATAGGTGGAAGCTATAGGGGGCGTGTCTTCTAACTTCATGGGTTATGACTGCCCTGAGTTTAATCTCTCAGGTAAAACCCTCACTGCAAAACAAATTGATCTAAATTAAATCCATGTGGTTTAATAACACAGTACTGAAATACATTCACACTCCACGATGTTCAGTTTCTGTTTAAAGATTTTGAAGTCTGTATGTGCACTGCATTACTAAGATAGCTAAGATAAGAAATCTTTATTGTCATTGTCACTTTTACAAAGGAACAAGCAAATTGAGGGTGCAGTGGACTCAGTGTGAAGCATAAAAGTTAAAAAGACAAGAAGAGAGAAAATAAATAACAATAGTAATAAAAATCCATCCAGTGATAGCTGGATGATCCTGATAGCAAGAGCTGGAAGAGGCAATGACTGGGATGTGATGAGTCCTGTGAAATGTCTATGGCTTTTTTGCGGCATCGGGAGGTGTAGATTTGTTTCAGGGTAGGGAGGATACAGCCAGTTGCTCTCTCTGCTGTCCTGACCCTGTGGAGCGCTTTCCTTCCTGAGGAAGTGCAGCTGCTGTACCACATGCACAGTCCGTCCGAGAGCACACTCTCGAGGGAACAGTGATAGGAGGCGAGGAGCAGATTTTAGGGGAGATGGTTCTTTCTTAGGATTTTCAGAAAATAAAAAGTGTTGAAAAAAAGTGTTGGTGCTCCAGGTCAGGTCATCCTCCAGCTCAGTGTCCAGAAACCTGAACACAGGAACCCTCTCCACACATTCCCCGCCAATGATGAGTAGCTGGATGTTAGTTTTGTTCCTTCTGAAGTCAATAACAAGTTCCTTCGTTTTTGTGGTGTTGAGGAGCAGGTTATTGACTCTGCACCACTCTGACAGCCGCTCCACCTCGTCCCTGTAAGCCAGCTCACCCTCCTTACCCAAGATGACCCTTACACAGAGATGTTCACATTATTTAGAATCAGTAGAGTCAGTTTTGGCCAAATAATAATAATAATAATAATAAAAAGAACAAGAAGTAAAAATAATAGAGAAAACAAAATGCATGGTGCACTTTGACCTTACTCCACTGATATAAATAGAGTCAAACAGAATCAGCTTTGTTGGTCAAGTATGTCAAAACATACAAGGAATTTGCTTCTATTCACCAGTATATCTCAAGGAAAGTAGGCTATACAATCTGTAAGCTATATTGTATAGGGCCTGTATTCTAGACAGATTATACTGTATAAACTATATAAAAGGAATTGTGTTGGTTTCCATCCATCCATTTTCCTAACAGTTTCTCCTCACAAAGGTCGCGGCATGCTGGAGCCTATCCCAGCTGTTATTGGGTGAGAGGCAGGGTACACCCTGGACAGGTCCATCGCATATAGAAGCAAACGACCACGCATGCTCACATTCACACCTACGGCCAATTTAGAGTCACCAATATGCCTAACATACATGTCTTTGGATGGTTGGAGGCCGGACTGTGAGACACTACTGTGTTGGTTTCAAATACAAAATATCCAGACAACACCGTTCCTTGAATGTAGTGGTGGTATATTTGCACAGTGTGCCCAACATCAGCATAGACTGAATATAGAAACAACTAACAGCCGCAATGCAACTGTTGGATGTCATGTGGAAAAAAAGGAGTTCTGATGTCAGGCAGTTAGCACCTGACAGAGACCAGATGTTGGATGAGGTTGTGTCCAGTGTGTGAGATCATTAAAAAACAAACAAAGGCAAATACCGTAGATTATGAAGCCTCACTCACAGCTAAAAAAAACTGTATACAGCATGGTGGTAAATGTATAACATGTGAAACAACCCATCAGAAGGAACTTTGATTTACTTGTTGTTAACACTGGAAACAAAGCACATGCAAATACAAACAACAGAAGCAAATATATACATATACCATATATATAGAAACACACTGCAAATAGAGAAGGGATCGTGATCAGTGGCTGATGGTAGGCTATACCACTTCTGTTTCAGCGGTGTATGGCAATTCCCTGTGGTGATTTCTTAACAACAAATGCCTCACTAGTGGCTTAACAGTACATGACATAAGGCATCCTGCATGATTGTCACACCAGTACCTCCACCATGATTATGTAAGTTTTGTGAAATAAAGTGTAAATACAACTGTAAATACTAAAAAAGCAAATAAAAAGCAGGGACCTGGTTGCTGGACAAACCGATTAATCCACTGTTTTTTTTGTCTTTTAATTTCCATTTATTTGTTTATTTATTTTTAGGCGTTGAATAGTCAGACCTGTCCATGCCGGACTTTGTCACGTGCTGCCGCGGTGGGCGGGGCTTACAGCCTCCCACAGGGCGGCAGCCTTATAAACGCGCGAGCAGCTCCGCTCGATCACAGCAGGTATTTTTTTATTTTTGTTTATCAGCTCATGATAACTAACACTCAGAGGTTTGTCCTCATACTATGTCTGCTGCGTTTAGCCGTCATTTGGCAGCGGCGTGAGTCGGCGTTTGTTTCTAAAATGTGAAACTTTAACCAACTGTCGCCGGGCGTGAGGATGTGAAGCCGTACTGCGAGGGAAGTAACGGTGCAGACGTTAGCTGAGCGTTAGCTTCGCAGCAACAGGTCGGACGGATGGTCCGCTAACGAGCTCCGTCATGGAGGACGCTTCTTTTTCAAAATACTCCTGGATCGATTTTGTCTTCTCCGTGATGGGAGTGTGTACTTTCCTCATAGACTGGGGCTCGGACGTGTGGGTAGCCACAGAGTTTTACCGCCGCGGGGACGTTTTCTGGTTTGGGGTGCTGGTCGGCCTCATGCTCCTGTCGTCTTTCGTGGTCCAAACGTTCAGCTGGTTCTGGCTCAAGTACGACCGAGGGCTGCCGGGGTTCAGCGCAGAGAACGGGGCAGGAACCGTGCTCTTCGGGGACAAAGTGAGGATCTCCTGCCTGTTGCATCTGCTGCAGCTGGGCTTCCTCTGCAGGTAACCGGGCTAGATTGTGTTGATGGTAACAAAGCTTTAATATCAGCATTATTATAGTTTATTGCCTTGTTGTTT
>JAUBNQ010000003.1:4456538-4483240 GCA_032353495.1 Ctenopoma kingsleyae
CACACACACACACACACACACACACACACACACACACACACACACACACACACACACACACACACACACACACAACCAGGAGGTGCAATTCCCCCCCCCAATCATTATTTCACCTTACAGCTGACATTAAGCAAACAAAACCATCTATTTATACGACCTTAGTGAATTTTCCTTGTTATGTTGTTGTTATGTTTCTAGCATTAAAGAACATATTTCTACAGTCTGGAACCTTCCAGCTGTATGTAGAAT
Source organism: Ctenopoma kingsleyae (assembly GCA_032353495.1). Lineage (NCBI taxonomy): Eukaryota > Metazoa > Chordata > Actinopteri > Anabantiformes > Anabantidae > Ctenopoma > Ctenopoma kingsleyae. The sequence continues at coordinate 4,456,788 of JAUBNQ010000003.1, forward strand.
TATTTCCTGTGTGTTTGGAGACATTGAGTAAAAGATTCCATATGAACATTTCCACAGTGATATCTTCTGTGCGCATTTCTGCAGGTGACCGCAGCGCAAACTTCATTAATTATTCATGATTATTAATTGACCCAGACATAGATTCAGTATCGGTCAGAGTGTGACAGTAACACATGTTGTCCTTGTGTGTTGCATCAGGAATGTCTGCGTATTTAAAAAACACAATAACTGCTACAAAACTATTTCTCCCCCCCACCCCAAAGCTGCAAACCTAGGGGAAACACTGAACAGGACTGCTTAGTGTTTAGCTCTGTACTATTTATAAATTGTTAAATGAAGATGAAATAGACATTTGTTCTGTTTAGTGTACTTACTTGCTTCCTTGATAAACCTGTTGAGTGTATTCAGATGTGGATGTTGAGTCTGTAAGAAAAAACAACTACCTTGTTTCATTGTGACAGGAGCAGTTTTCTAACTTTTCTAAATTTTACTGTTCATTTTCTAGAACTGAGACAGCGAGTCTGTTCGTACCAGAATGAGCATATGAGTTAATTGAGTCACCGCATGCTTGTGATGCTGCTCCTCTGTCTGCGTCTGACTGCTCATGATCACCTATGACCAAACCCAAATTGTCAAAAATTTCCAGGAACATGTATGAATGCTGTCTGCTGTTTTCACATTTTCTACTTACTGGGATCAAGCTGAGCAGTGGACAGGGCAGAATAAGAGTTTTCCTGCTCCGATGAATCTAAAACAGCAGCTGGACTCCCATCACCACCCAGATGCCTAATAAATATAAATCAATTAGAATGCAGATAGTCTGCAGTCATCCAAGTTAGATTTGGATAAAAAGAAGAGACAACCACATAATAACAACAGTGTAATAACAATAATTTCCTTTTCAACAGTCTGATCAAAAATGATCATTTCTAGTTCTAATTCCAAGTGGTTGTTCATTGGCACCAATTTAAAATACTCAAAAGATCAAACATAAATCTAAAAATCAGTTAAGACCAACCTTGGTTCTTTCTCCAGTCCACCATCTATCTCAATCTTGGCCTTCTTTACCTGCACACACACATAAAGTCTATTTAGAAGGTTTTCAGCAGAACTCTAATAATTTCTGTGTATGCATATGTGCCTCTCTGTAATGTACAATTATATCACAGATCATGTTTCATTATTTAAAGAATTTTTAGACATCTGACATAAGTACAAACATATCATCATCTGTCTCAACTGAAGCAAACTGTTATGCACAATAAAAGTGTCATAAATACTGACTGCAAAACAAGAAAAAAGCTTTTTTGCCTTCCATTGAGTATATACTGATTATAGCACAATTGGAAAGAATCCATACATCTACAATGTATTGTGCATGCACAAAATATCACAAGACTAGACTGGACTCAGACAAAAGTCTGCATTTTTTTAAAATTATCATTATTATTATAACTTTTGTTTCACCAGAAAAGTCCCACTGAGATTCAAAATCTCTTTTTCAAGGGAGTCAATAAATACAAAACAGTTCAAAGTTACACAATTAAGATACAAATAAGAACAGATAAAAACAAAAAAAGAATTTGCAAACAAACTATACAAGCAATGGAATTGGCCTCAAAAACTCTCAATCTGGATTTAAATGCGCTCCAAGAAATTAGAAACTTTAATTTCCAGTCATTCTGCAACATATTCCATATATATATATATGATTTGTTGTGATATAAAATTGCCATGACCTGCACATTTAAAGCTTTATTTTAAAATTATTATATATTATTTTTAAATGAGAGTGAAAACCAATTGTAAACCATCAACATCACTTTAAAGCTTTGTATAATTTATGGTTTAATTAGCCAACAACTAAATTGGTATATAAAATGTGACAAAGGTCTTGTACAAATGACACAATTGCTGCAGTGTCCTAAAATTATGTGTACTCAAACACAAAAGGTAATCAATATAATGATGTGCCAAACATTAAATGTGCAAAACTCTTAATTTTGACAAACAACTGCTGGAAAATAAACTAATAACACTTGTTACATCACAACGTTCAATTAATTAGTCTGTTCATCATTTTAGCAGCACAGTGAACCTCGCAAGATCAACTATCTTTAGGCTTATCATAGACAGAATCCCTCCTTCAACCTAAAATCCACTATAAGCTTCATACTTTTTTATTTTTTGTGGAACAGAACAGAGAACAGGTCTGTCTTACAACCAGCTGTAAATGTTATTTATGCTGTGTGTTCGTGTAATAGTGTGTGGACTCACCGGCAGCTCCTGCGAGTCGTCCATCTCCGCAGCAGAGCGACCCGACATATCTACAGGTTCAGCCTACTCTCTGTACCTGGAAAGCCTGCCCGGACCCTGCTTTACACAACCACAGGAGCAAAAACACATATGCACAGAATAAATTGCCGGGGGTTATGCCTTATGTATATTCCGATGTGTCATTCTCCCCTCCCCTTGTCCCATAAAACGTTCATCGATTCATCCACCCCCCACTACTATTGCAGGAATGATCAGCAGGGAGATAGCAGTGATGAAGGAAGTGGGGCACGCTGGCCTAATCTTCTGCACGAGACCCACAGGTGAGGCACGTGTGGCACAGACATTTCCTAGTGTTCCTGTTATCTTGTGTTTACTGTGGGATTAAGGAAACGTGCCATCTTACATGTGACCTAACCTAAATTCAACAAAAGCATATTCTCCAGAAGTATTAGGTGCTCAGGTGCAAGCTGTCGTATCAATAGATGCCCCAGGGGGATAAGATCTAACCTCAATTTGTCCCCTGTTCGCTCAACTGGCCTTTCCTTACAGATGGAGAGATGAAACATTCATCCAAGTGAAATAATTTAGACACAGAAAGAGAAAATAGGTCAGATGGCAAATTCAAAAACGCACAAATGTGTCAGGCAATGGTTCTGAATCACCGGCAGGGCCACTAAAGCATAGCTCAGCTTGTGCACGATTTATACAAGTGGACTCAAAAAAATATTACATTTGACATTGGACATTTATTCAAGTTGTAAATCAGTCTCATCATCATCAAATCATAAATCATAGATAAATAGCTAGATTGATACATAAAGTCTGAAAGTAAAAGTAACAGAGTCTAAAAATGCTCATCAAGTCTCTGCTCAGATTTGACTGAGTTAAGACCTGTACTTTTGACAAAAACAGCAGCATCCAGGAACTAATCCTGATGCTTTTAAAGCAGTCCACATTAACTGCCTCTAGAAGTTGCTGCAGCTATTGGTGATGTTTTTAATCAGGACAAATTTCAATAACTAACTTTTTGTTGTTTTTAGAACAAGCACATGCACCTAACTGGGCAGAGAACTACCTGTGTACTACTACTCTTAGCCACTCAAGACTCCCCTCTCTTCTTTCAGCATCGCAAGCAACTTGAGCCAAACTGAGACATGTGAGGGACAGTCACCTGACACAGGATTCATTGGGAATCTGCTTCAAAGGACTGCAGGTTTTTTTCAAAGAATGGATTGTTAAGGCTAAGGGATACCACAGACCTGGGAAAAGTCAGTAAAACTATGGCCTTGGAACTAAACTAAACACCTAATATTGAGTAACACTGACCTAATAAGCAACTAGTAAGTCAAATTATCTTTGAAAGTTACACCTTTGTTAAATTTATTTTAAAAATTTAATGTCTTTATTAAATTCCCTGCTTTTATTGCTGTTTCATTGCCACTTAGCAGAGAAACTGTGTCCATGAAAACACAAAGAGGAAATTTAGTTTTGAAAATTTAAATTTGAAGATATCCATCAGATTTAATTAACTTGGGCACCTATGATTAACATAAGCCACATATCAGCTTTAAATTGCACAAAACGTAGTCCACATATGGACATTTGACTGTTGTTAAGACACTTGAAAAGTGTAAGCCTTTAGACAACTCATTGTTTCAGATCTAAAATAATACCAATTTACATTGAAACCCTTCTTACTTAGTGTCATTTATACCAGTAGTTATTCATGTTAGTAATGCACCTCAGATGCACATAAATAAGGCTTGTAATCTGGTTCAATATAATTTCTAGTTAAAATAGTTAAATTACACAAGTAAATCTGAGGGGGAGACATATGCAACTACAGCACCATTCACTTTGTGCTGTTGATTTAAAAAAAAAAGAAAAAAAGAAAGGTGCCTGATCAGTAATAATTAAGTAAGTTCATTAGGTAAACACCTATGACTAGTCAGTATTACTTGTCACGGACACACTGCAAATGCTCCTGCACATGTCATCCAACACATTAGCAGACAACCGTTAGGTTAGCTGAATCCAGCAAATAACCCAGCCGAGGACAGTTTGCTGTGAAGGTGAAGTCTGACATCAGACTATTCCCTGAAAAGCAGTTGATCGGCTCAGTTTTAGAAACATAACTTACACGGTCATCACAGGGAGCTAGAAATAGGCACTAGATGATAAGATTATTAAGAGCAACTACGCCAAGCCAAAAGAGCGTATTTAGACGAAACCGTACAAGCTTCCCTACTGTAACGTTAACGTTAGCTTGCAAATGTTAGCAGATAAACTGTATTTTCAAAGACACCACTAAGCATTCTAATTTAAAAGACTGTAATCCCTTGTAGTATTGCATACTTACTAACTAATCTGGGCACGATGTTAGCCTTATAATTAGCTGCACTTAGTTTTAACCGGGCATCAAAGTTTTTCGCTCCAGAGAGTAGTCAGGACCCGCAGCCATTGGACTGGGTACTGAAATGGCAGCGTGTGAAAACATCTCACTCCCACTGCTCCCAACAGCAAAATTAATGGAAAAACACACACTGATAACCCGCCAACATAATGAAGACTAATCTTACCATTGAAGAAATAAAGGAGAAACGCTTTTATTTAAGCGTATTCAGTTCAATCGCAACAAGCTTTGTCTGTTGTTAAGGAGCACTATTTGGCAGGAAGTTTCCTTGCGGCGTCTACTTGGCATGCGCAGAATGTTAATTCACAGGAATCTGTGGCGCGACGGGAAACGACAGGTGTGGCGACACAGCGACACAGCGACACAGGTGAGAGAAAACTGCAGACGTTTGTTGTTTTAAACCCACTTGTTACGTGTTGTCAGCGTTGTCTCCTGGTGTCTGTTAAGTGTAGAATCAAGCAACTCGTTGGGCAGTCGTGAGAGAACAGTATTTTGAACACGGATTGAATGCTAGTAGAAATGTTAAGCTAGTAGCTGTAAAAGCTAAAGTTTGAGTTTTATATAAATGGTAAATAAATAAAGTTTCTCGAGGATAGGGAAACGTTTATTTAACGTTGATTTAAAAAGCTTAAAATATGTTATAAATTTATCACTTAGACATTGTGTGTTTACTGAGTCAATAATGAGTCAGCCATATTTTCTCCAGTTTTTTTGTAGGCATCAAGTGAAATTCAAATATCTTGTATAGATATGAATACAATAACCAACAGGTCTACTATAGGGAAAGAAAACTAATTAATGAAAACAAAATCCTACAAGTCCTGTGTTTTCACAGCTTAATAAAAAAGGGAATTGTTTGATATCACGACTAATCTTACAGGTTTCTGTATTCTCATATCTAGGAGAAGCTCCTACCATTAGTATATGGGCACTGGTTAAAGGAGCTTATAGAGTCAAAAAAGATTTGGTGCTTTAAAGGGACCAGCTTGGACTTTTCATGCTACCTGGCAGCCAGTCTTAACTGTCTTAAATATGAAACAACTAAAACCAACTGTGATTACTATATTTTGAAGTAGTTATTGTAATTTCCAAACGACTACACAAAGTGTTGTGCACAAAGAGTAGCGCTTCAGTGTCCAGTCCTGGTCCTCGAGGGCCACTGTTCTGATTGTTTTCCAACTATCCTTATCCTACTTACTGCTGATTACCTGGTTCAGATGTGTTCAGACAATCAGAAGCTGAAAGAGCAGGGATGGTTAGAAAACAAGCAGGACAGTGGCCCTTAGACACCCAAGGTGTAGCGTAAAGAGTGAAGCAGAGTTGTTTGAAGCTAGTTAGTTTTTATTTATTGCTATTTGTCTCATTACTTTCCTGAAGTGTTCTTGTTCTTGTTGAGGGAAAACCTAAAAATGTTGTATAAATATTATGGATGTTCGATATTGGCTTTTTTACCGATATCCGATATACTGATATTGTCTAACTCTTAATTTTCGATACCGATATAAACCGATACCAATATATGTGGGGTCCCCCCTTATTAAAAAAAAAAGAAAAACTAAATAATTTTAGGTAACTAACATCACATATCTCCTATCATGCATACTTAAACTTTAAACATTAAACATTATCTGTGCAAAATATAACAACTACTTCAATTTAAGTTAGGCAATGGAAAAAAATTGCCCTATTTATTTTTTCTCAAAACAAACAAAAATATCTCAAAAACTATACCTCCGATTTGTCTGAGATTTTTTTGACATTTTCAGAGAGAGGAGAAGTAGCTGAAGAGTTTGATGTATAATATGTGTATGGTATGTAAAAGTTGTGTCATTAAAAGACACAATATTTCCGATATTACATTTTAATGCCAATATCAGCCGATATTAATGGTAGGCCGATATTATTGGCCGTCCCTAATAAATGTAAATATTGGCTCATTTATGTTGTTCAGTTGTTCAATAAAAAGGCATTACTCAAAACTGAAAAACAATATACAACTGATTAAAAAAATCTAGAGAAAAACAGAACTTACACAGACTTTAAGAGTCATATTGCAATCTGAGTGTAATATAAACTAATATGTTGAAATAAAGTAAATATAGCAGAAATAAAATTGATCCTTTATTAAAAAAAAATATATCTTCAATCAAAATGTAAGAAGACTAATTCTAAGTAGTTCAACTTCTAAAAGTACAATTAGAGACAAAACATTGATTTGATTCATTGTTTAGCTGTTTGACAGAACAGTAATTGAATCTTCTAGAGCTGCAACTCGAGATGATTTACATTATTCATTATTAGTTTTTCACTTCATTAAGTGTAAAGAAAAATGTAAACAAATACCTATTACTATTTCTTAAAGCAATATTCTGATGGATATTTCTGTCTAACCAGCTTTCGAGAACACAAAGGGAATTTAATATCACAGTCACATTAAAAGTCACGTTATTTATGGAAATCACTATTTGCCCAAAATGTATTATGTTTTTATGTGAGGTATTAAGTAATTATTATGTGAAAGCATTCCACACAAAAACAAATCGCTTGCATCCGATTTAGAGAGTTTATTTGCCATTTCTGACACAGATTACAGTTCATTCTTTTAGTTGATCATGTAAATGATCCTCTTTATACAGTAGCAGTGGCATGTAAATAAATATACATAGAAGACTCTAAACAGAAGTGTTACACTTCCAAATATGGAAGAAAATTATCTAGAACTGTGCATTGCCTTATAATTTATTACTTTTAGCAGGCTTGAAAACACATTTGTGTATGCAAATGCCTAAAAGACTCAGTGGGCCAGAACTGATTCATGAACAGTCTCTGTTAGATTAAAAATTCTCTTAATATTTTGATGAATACCAGAGCATAAATTACACTTCTTTTTAAAGAGATAAAATGATAATGTTTTTTTCTGAGTCAACATGATTTTATTGCACTTTCCAGAACCATAATATGCAGCAGGCCAGCGGCTAATCACTGTAACAGGAAAGCCGGCACCAACTCCATCCAGTGGTTCATCAAGTTAATCAAGCACTTTTTATATATGGATTATTTTGTAGAAAAAGGACCAAAAGATTTAGGGAAAAGAGATATGTACATACAGTATATATGGATCAGGCCGCCTTGGACAGGCACAAGACATTCACAGTTCTTCTCTACATTATGCATAAATAAAAAAAACCCAAAACATTTGTAATCATGGATTCTGTAGTTTGTCTGGAGTGTTTGCAAAAAAACAGCAATCACTTCAATTTAAAAGAAAGTTGATATACGGTATGTACTATCATCAGTGTGGGCATGTTATTGCTGGTTGAACTCTGTATAACACTCTCTTGATCAATAAGAGAGGTCTGTCATAAAGTTTGCAAACAGCAGATATATTATATATATATATATATATATACAGTCACTAGTTGTAGATGAAAAACAGTTGGAAAAAATAAAATATATTGCCATACAGGAAATAAAACTTTCATCTAATCTATGTAGATGTATACTAGGAAACATTTGTAACTTATTCATAATATAATGGATGCAGAACGTTCTTAAAAGTAAACAGTGAATGCTTGTGGTTATTAAAACATGGAAAACCATTTGCAAAAAAATATATGTAACTTTTTTCTTGTACACAGTACAGTAAAACTTTGATTTTCATTTTATGAGGACAAACTGGTCAAAAAAGTGGGGTGCTAGAGAATTTCCTACAGTTCACTGTTTGGTCCAAGTATCAGTAGTAGTGTGTAGTACTGAAACGCCATCATTTCTTTTGTTCAAAGAACAGATATGAAATAAAAAGTAGAATGATTTGCAGCTGTCTATTAATCTAAAGTTGCTGATGCTCAAAGCAGAATGTTTAACTTTTAGTGACCCTTGTTTCCTCAAGTGCAATCGAGCAGTCACATGAAAATAACAACGCATTGTGAACTCAGACAAAAACATACAGTATGTAGACTCGTAATGAAGGCATCACCTTTACCAGCTATCACCCTGGTCAGATGTTCAAACATAGGAAATGATTTTGTGGCGTTTGATAAATCTGTCTCTTCCTGGCCAGCGCTGCTGCTCCTGCTGCTGCCATCCAAACTGCTTTCGAACCTCAGGCACTTCTCCTCATGTCACTTCACCAGTAGCTGTAAGGTCCAGAGCCACCAGTGGGCGATGCTTTATCCCCATAGTGCATTGGCACACATATATTATAGTTTTGAGTGGTTGAGGCAGAAGAGTAGGGCCAGTGGAGTGATAACGTGAGTGTCCCCATCTGTACACTAGTAATGCTGCAGATCTCTAAAGGTCTGCCTCAAGTCATGCACTTCAATTTGTCACTTAGATCCTCTTATCAGGCCGTAGTTTTAACGTCCTTCAGACAGGCTGCACCAGTCTGGTCCCGCTGTTGAAATAAGACTCTCCGTCCAGAGTTTCTGTCCCGTTTTTTGTTCATTTTGGAGACAGAGGCGGTGTTGCTGTTCACATGAAGGAGTGTTCTGCTGGAGGTCCATAAGAGAAGCCTGGGAAAGCTCCAGCTGCTTCCTTGATGCTGCTAGTTACAGTCAGGGTGTCGTTGCACAGGGAGGAGGACACGGGCAGGTGGGTGAACTCAGGGTCAAAGTGTCGGAGGTCTGTGGGACCACTCTGGAAGACAAAACAGGGGAGAAGATTAGATGTGTAATCTGAGGCTAAAAAGTCACGACAATAAGAGATAATGTTGAGCATTTCATTACTGCACTTAGGTGGGTGAACATTTAAATCATTTACCAGGCCGATATGCCAAACATTTGCTCGTTCCAGTTTCTTTATAAACAATTAATAAATGGTGAATGTAATTAACAGATTAATAGATAATAAACATAATTATTACTGGCAGTCATGTGATTGTATCTTTATCTTAGGGCGGCTGGTTTGACTCTGGGAAACCTTGACTGGTGTTTTCTGATAATTTTCTGAAAATAATGAATCAATAATGAATAGTTTAAATCCTAGAGTCGACGTACCACTGAGGGAACAAACGGGGGTGTGATCTTCTTGCCCATCAGGTCATCCCAGTTAATTGGAGAAAAGAAGGAATGGTACTTGAGTTCAAGCTGGAAGGAAAAAAATGCTAGATGAGCAGAATGATAACACACAAGCTTCAGTGATCTCTTACAGTCCTCTGTTACATGTAGTGAAGGCTCAGCTGTGTGCACTCACAAAGTCATCCTTTGCTCCCAGCCTCTTGGTGCGGTCCTTCTGCAGGAGCCCCTCCAGCAGTTCCCTTCCTGCATTTGACACATTGGGCTTGAGCACAGGAGCCTTGTGCAGGATGTTGTTGTACATCTCAGCTGTGTTGCGACTGTAGAACGGGGGCTGTTTAAGAAAAGTGATGAGAACAAATTCAGTTTATTTGGTATATAAACAAACAGGTGAGTTGCATTAGAGACATAAAGTCACAGATTACACTTACAAGTCCATAAAGCATTTCATAGAGCACTGATCCCAGGCACCACCAGTCGACAGTACGGTCATATGCTTGTTTCTGCAGAACCTCAGGGGCCAGGTACTGTGAGAAACAAGTTAACAAAAAATGTCAACCCTTGTCTGACAATTATTTGTCCTAAGTGAAGTTTCTGCAGCAATACTGAGCATATATAAAAGTGTATAGGTTAGGATTGCACCTCAGGTGTTCCACAGAAGGTTGTTGTGGTACCATTGGGTTCAAGACCTTCTTTGCAGAGGCCAAAGTCTGTCAGGACAATATGGCCCTGTGAGTCTAACAGGATGTTCTCAGGCTTCAGGTCCCTGAAAAGAAGAAGATGAAAACATTATTCAAAATGCATGAAAGCTGATGTGTTATTTCAACACACTCTTCACAGTTATGTTCACATTAGTCCACTTGGGGGAGCTGTGGGATCATTCATTACCTGTACACAATGTGCAGGGAGTGGAGGTATCCAAGTGCACTTGCAATTTCAGCAGCGTAGAACCTAGCTCTGGGCTCGAGGAAGATCCTCTCTCTCTGGAGATGGTAGAACAGCTGAAAAAAAAAAATCATCTGTCAACATCAAACATCAGCGTTTGATATTCTGGTCTGTGGTTTATATCTGCGTGTTGTGAGATTTTAACTTACCTCTCCACCGTTAACATAGTCCAGCACAAAGTACAGTTTGTCAGTAGTCTGGAAGGAGTAGTGGAGCCCCACCAGGAAGGGATGCTTGATGTTTTTCATCAGCACACTGCGCTCAGCCATGATATGCTTTTGCTGGGGGGTGAATTAAGATATATTGTGAGTCCTATTCAACACAGTCACATCAGAAGGTAATGACATTTAGCTGCATACAAGGTGATTAATTCTGATGTGTAGAATAAAAATTTAGAAACATGCAATGAAAACAGATATAAAAGTCCTACCTCTTTTTTCTTTAGGATGATTTTCTTCTGGAGCACTTTCACAGCGTAGTATTTGGTGGACTCTTTGTGTCGAGCCAGCAGAACCTGCAATAGAGCAAACATTTGCATCATTGGCGGTACTTCAGCTTTGATAGGTATGAGCAGATAAAATCAGATAAAATAAAGTAGTTATTACATTAGAAAATAAATTTAGACAGAAAAACAGACTTACCTTTCCAAAGCTGCCTTTGCCAATGATTTTAAGGTAGTCAAAATCACAGGGTTTGATCCTAAGAAAGACATAAAATGTACATTTTTTTTTCTGTATATTTCTTAACAAAACTGTAGTTGACAACATTTTAAGTAAGACATTTATATAAAGCTACTTACTGAGTTTCCTCAGCCAGTGAACTTCGTGAGTTTAGGCACATCTGAAAGATATGAAATGGAGGACTTTATGAATACATTGCTATGTTTTGGAAAGAAAATAAGTCAGATAGTCAGCAAACAGTTTCTGCTTACCGGACTTTCAGAAAGTTCATCATTTTCAACTTCCTCGTTTTGATTCTCATCAATCTTCAGGAAGTTATTAACTTCAACACTGTAAAAAACATAGAACCTAGAGTTATAAGATGGATTTCAGTATCAGCCTTTTTACTCAATATGGCTCAGTGTAAATGTTTTTTTTGCGAGATTTCATTATTTAACTGTATCTAAAGAAGCTTGTGAGACTGAAAAGCTGAATGAACACAGTCTGCTGAGGTCTAAATGATAATCTGAAACTTCCAGACAGGTCAAATTCAGGACAGGCTCATTGGTGTGGAACTACCTAACCTGTCTGAGAAAACGCTTAAGCTGCTGACCCACAAGAAGAGGTTCAGACGGCTCTGCGGGACTCAGTAGTCCCCATCAGACGCCCTTTGCGTCCCAGAGCATCTGGGGCGGACAGATGCATCATCTGGGTATTTTCCAGGGCAGGCGTGGGAGTTCAGGACAGTGTGATGTGCCGAGCCATGCATCATGTAATAATTGAATTACTGGTTTATCCTCGTCTAGGGGACAGAGGGGATTTGCTGGCAAGGTGATTAGACAGTGGAGAGGTTGTTAACGGGCTCATCGTGAAAGCACTATTCTTACCCTAGCTTCTTAGACCCAGATTACAGTTTTCACAGAATGTCCTGCCAGACTCTGACGACTGATTGGATTGGCACAATGCACAGTGATCATGAATGGGCTAATGATCACAAATAAATACTAGAGCCCGGAAGTATCTGTTGGCCAATTTTCCATCCAAACCTAACATTTTATGTAACAGAATAGCCCTTCAATGATAATACTCACTGTTGGCAGATATGAGGGGTAGACACCAGCTTCTGGATGAAGTCATTCAGCCCCATCTTTCTCTCCTTGATGAAAGCTGCAGACAGAGGGACAGAGGGGAACCATTTACGTCAGAGGAGACGGAATCACATACAGCGCATCATTCACCACACATGATGCAAAGTGCTTCTGTCGCCCATAAGGCGAGAAAATGTCAGTGTTGAGGCTGTAATCCACTGTTGGGGAGTTCCAAAAAAGCTGTAATAGGGTAGGTTTGCGTGTTGTGCATAGACCTCTAATGCTGCGGGCTTACAGGTTATGCAACCACTTGGGTCACTCGTTCAGAGACCAGATGTGATGGGCAACATAGCATTTTCCATCCCAGATTTCTGCTGCACCGCACACAGGCTAAGCAGCTTTAAGATTTTTGTGCATATATCTCAGCAACAATTGCATTTGAGTTTCACCCTAAATTTATATAAAACCAAAATTTAAAAAAAAGGACTGTTCAGTTCGCTTAAATTGATCTCTGGCAGCTTGGCTTAGTCAAGAATGCAAATCAATTAACATATAAATAAACCAATAAATAGTAAATGCAGTTTTACAGATACATCAGTAGCATTGGCTGAATATTAATATTGATATTTGTTATTTTTTGTTGCTCACCGGTGAGAACGGCTACAATCCCCCTCATTTTGCAGTACGTTAGATCACATCCAGCTTCAGTCACAGCCATGTTGAGCGAGAAGATAATATCCAATATAAAAACAGCGATAGTTCCTGTATGGTCCTTCTCAAAACGTCAGGTTACCGCTGACTTGTCGCGTCCCGTTAACGAGCAGAGCTCAACCGACCGCGCTCCGCTGCTGCCCACCGAGCGAGACAGCCCGGCTATTTATACGCAGCACGTGGTGCAGGGCGAGGCCCCGCCCCCTCTCACGTCACCCGCTGTAACCACGGTAACCACTCAGGGGGGGCGTGACGTCACGGGATTCCGCTGCAGCCATATACTGCCTGCAGAAAGCGGAGGATGACGAGGGGAGCTCACCGCAGAGGAGGAGGAGGACGGGGGAGGAAGTGTTAGGCGCCCCCCACCACCACAACACACACACACACACACACACACACACACACACACACACACACACACACTCCCACCTCCTCCCCTTCACCCCCCCCCCCCTCCTCCTCCTCATCTTCTCTGAATGGAAAACTCCAACTGACTGCAGTAACAGTGTATAATAAAGAGTTTAAAGCCTGTTATGATGGAAGACGAAAACACTGCATTAACGTTTTTAGAGCTGATACTACTCTGGTATGGCGACTGCATGCAGCCTCAAAATGATGTAATTTCAATTTAAAAACGATGTGTAGAAATGTGTGTCACAATTGCTGCATCTCAGCTTCTGCCTGTAACAGCTGCAAACAGCTCATCCAATAAAAGGGTTATTTAGACCGCCATAAAATACTATAGACTGATACAGAAACAGGATGGATGGACTGTTCGTTGCTCATCCCAAAGGGTTTCAATTTTTCAGAGGTTGTTTAAAAAATCACAATAAACAAAGAGGCAAAAAGACTAAAATAAGCTAAGAGCTAAACCTATTGAAATAATACATGAAAAGGACAATAATGCACAGTGACAGTTTCATTTATATAATAACAGGATTTATGTTGCTGACAAGGTGAAGGTTGTGAAGGTGACTTCTGCACAGCAGATTTGCATAAATTCAGAGAAACTGCACATGACATGTTCGTTTAAGCTTAAGCCATGAACAGTCCAGCTGTCAGAGATGTGGTCCACTAACCCTGTAAGTTACATAACTGTGCCATAATGCAGATAGCTATACTGCCTGAGGAGGAGAGTGAACTAGATAGAACATTTTCCAGTGAGTGTTTTTCAGCAGAAGGTTTTTGGTGTCTATTAACAGAAGTGCTTTGATCACTCACAGAACACTTAACAGCTTTTAGGTGAGTGTTTTATTCCACGAGGAGACAAAAACATTTCTCAGCTTTGTTATGGTGGGAAGTAACTAAGTAACATCTGCTCCAATGCAGAACTTTAATGAAGTATTTAAATTAGATGTTTTTTTTTATTATTCTTGTACTACAGGATAAATAACATAATAGTACTTATGTGATTGCTTCTGTTTCTATTTTTGTAAGTATTTGAATAGTGGTAAATCAAATCGAATCACCAACCCTAGGTGTTGATGGGCAATCACTGTACCAACTGTGCCACTGCCGCCCTCATAGACCTCCAGATTTTGGTGCCTCAAAATTTGTGCCCAATGAGACTTGATCTTGGTCTCATCTGTCCATAGGTTGTTGTTCCAGAACTGTACAGGCTCTACATGTGTCTTTAGCCTTTGACATTTAGCTGTAATGATCAGTCAGTTGAAAAATAATTGGGAACTACTTTGACAATCTCATTTTCTCAGTTCATTTTTTAGCCATAACGTGAAAAGTAGAACATTCTGTCCAGCCAATGTAAAAATAAACTTAAGTTTATTATGATATTTAACAATGAAAACCATCACATTTTAGAAACCATCAATCAGAATAATTGTATGTCAAGCAGCTAATCAATTATTGCTGCTTTACTACCTTTATTTAAGTACAGATTTGACTACTTCTTCCACCACTGTTCTCATTAACACTTCTTAGACACTTATTCATGTGTCCGTGGGAAACTCCTGCATTTTATCTCTCACATCATGTGACAGTCATTCATGATTTAAAGGAAGTGATACTTTACGTGTACTGACGAAAAAGGATGTTAGGTGTCTTATCAGTGCCGTGGGCTCAAAATGAAACTAGCTCATGTCATACTGTGGAAGGCTACTTGAGAAAACACTGAGAGTCCAGTTTCAGCTCAGTTTGCACAAAGGAACACGATAGATCGATTGTATGACGCTGATACAGTCATCGTCTGAATTATTCAGGTGTATCATGTTATCATCTCTCATAACATGTGCTAGGATTAACATGACAGTGGTGGCTCTCCTGAACAGGGTCCTTCCACTGCCTCTTCTGTCTTTGATTTGTATTGTTATGGTGATGGAACAGATAGTCAGGTGCTACTAGACGAAACCCAGCTAGTTAAAGTGGTATTTTCCCCTGCTTATTTTGAGAATGTGTTTTTCTAAGGAAAGGAGGAAGGAAGAAAGAAAAATGATGCACAGATTGTGGCTTAGGTGTCTGAGTAGAGTCTGTTATGTAGTGTTCAGGGCCACAGCTAGAGATTATTTTAACTATCAATTAATCTGTTTAATTTTACTGTTTGGTTGATAATATGTCAAGAAAACCTGTAGCTATTCAATATACTGCAATATAAGACAAAAGGTCACTGAGAAAGTAGAAGAAGTAATTGTCAAATTCAAAACAACAGACTCAGTTTCTCTCTTTCTCTCTGTAAACGTTTCACCAGTGCAGCACATTTTGTCACATGGCAATAATCAGGTTTATTTTAGCACCTTCACAAATTGGTGTGATTGATGCTGAACAGACAGGCGGCACTTCAGCTCGCTGACATGTAGTCGTGTGAGTCACCTGCCAGCAGATCCAGTAAAAGCCTTTTTAACTCTTACAGTGTGCCATTAATTATAGTGGCTCTCCGGCCTCAGTGTGGTACCACTGTAGAAATCAGTTTGTGCCAGTCTCATATGTAGGGAGCCAAAATGAAACAAGAACTTCAGGGTTGTGTTCGAGAAGTGAGAATTTAGAATGACACTGACAAAGAGATAATCCAAATAACCAAAAATCTTACTGTGGTACAGCATGTCGTGTGCTTCAGTCGATGTTAATATTGTTAGTTAATTTAACAAATAATAAATTGAATAAATTTTCATAACAACTTTAGTTTTTTTATGCTGATAAATAAGTTATCTCTCTGTCACACGAAAAAATAAATTGCGATTGTATTTCTCAGTCTCCATTCTCAGGGTTGTCAGAAATTATTGTATCCTTGATACTTTTGTAAACAAAATGTTATGTATGAATGTATTTGTTAACAACTCCCACGGTGACCACCCATGTGTGGAGGCACAAAATAATATAGATTTCTTCAGGACATGTTGACAAACTGTTGACAAAAACTACATTATAAACACCTTCTTATATCTGCTTACAACTGCTTTATAGTGTGTTATAGATCATTTATTAAACATTTATATGGTGCTTATACTGTAAATACTAAACAGTAGGTTATCAGTACCCTGAGTTAAACGGGTTTCTATGGGGTGTTTATTTTTTCAGCAAATGAGGTGCTTACCTCTGACTCAAATGTAGTGGTGATACATAAGAGGCACAAACGGGGGCTAATGAAAAACTAGACTTCTACCTGCTTGCTGTGTGCCTCCAGTGGAGTGGGTAGGAGGCAGCAGAAGGTGGATGAATGACTCACACAGGCAAACGGGTCCTCTGTGACCAACTGTAAGGCTGGCAGGGATTATGAGGATGAGGATGAGGATGGAGGTTCTCTATTTACAATAGGGGTCTCGCTGACCGGCTCTGAGGAGCAATCAGAAACCTCGCGCATTTCACACCCACACAGTCCTGCCAATTTCATCAGCTGTGCTCGCTCTCTCGAGAACAGATCTCCGCTAAAATCTCATTGCCCTCCATCGTCCTCCTTTTCGATTTGAGCTTGCCGTCTACATCATTCTCTCACTTACTCTCTGCACTTAGCATTACTCATACAGAGAACTGCAGAGACGCAGACCGGAGGTGGGGGTCCAGTCCGACAGCGTTGCAATGCAGCCTCAGGCCCCAGCGAGTGGGAGCAGATTTTGGCTCACGAAACCAGAGTTAGAATTATACTGCTTTTGTTTTGCTCCTGAAATCCCAGGCATGAGATGAAATGTGTTTTTTATTTTTTTATATTCTCAACAGGGGATTAGATGGCTGCTCATGTGCCTGTTGTATCAGATAAAATGAAGAAAGAAAAAGAAATGTTTGTCTTATGTTATGACTCAGACACTGCTCGTACACTGCTGCCAAATTATTCCATATTACTTTAATTTGCTGCCAAGTAAGTGGGGTTGATCCTGCCTATTTAAAACTGCAAAGCCTCTATTAATTATATTAATATGAGTATAATCCCTGCTGCAATTACTTCTATGATGATAGAATGAGTTTGTTGTTATGTTTTGTGGTATTAGTGCCTGTCTAACATGTGTTCGCTCAGTTCAATAAGATATAAAAATGTTAAAATGTTCGATAAAAACGAAGCAGATAAGAACAATGTGAAACTGTTTTTATTCAGAGCACCAGCCACTAATTCAGTAACTGCAACTGTTTGTGGACCGCATTGAGATAATATGAGAAATTTGGAGCAACCATTAGCTGGACGCCTAGAAATGCAGTGGTCAGTGGAGTGAGCCTGCTGCTTGCATGTCGATGTTACCCTAGAAGCACACAGGCTCATCCAAGTAACGCTAACTCGCTAGCAAAGACACGATCAAGTTATTCATTTGATCTGGTTTGTGGTGTGCTGACTAACAAACCCAGCGTAAACCTCATGAGGTCAGTTATCGCTGTGAGATATTCATCTGGAAAACATCCACTGAGAATCAAGCTTAATGTGGTAACCAAATAATTTACTGAAGTGTGTGAAGTGATTTAGACGATGACGACAGCGAGTGGCATTGTATTACAAATTTAAACCTTGTGCCAGTTTAAGGCCTCGTATCTCCTGAACCTTGTAAACAACTGCTAGAAACAAGACGTGGATAATATGAGGCATGTTTGTGAGACTGTGTGACATATTGTCAGGTCATATTTATTCAGGAATCGATTCTACCAGATAATTCAGAAGGAATTCCCTAATCATGTTTCTCCTTGAAAACATTTGACCGCATTTCAAATCTGAAATTCATCCATTCATGATGCCCCTATTCCAAACGGTTACTCACTGAGCCTGTCCAGACCCCAACAAGTGAAGTTACATTTGTGTGCTGGCTTTCTGAGGCTACCTAGTGGACATGTAATATCTATGTTTGACCATGGCTAACAAATTGAAATACAATACAGTATTGTAAGGGAGGAAAAAATGGGTTTATATTTTTGGACAAATGCTTATAGATCTCATTTTGTCAAGGGTTAGTTACTTGATACAGATGATAGCTGGTTAAGTTACATTAAAAAAGGGAAACTGTTGGATATTGGCATCCTGGCTCTGCCCAAAGATACTAAATATGCTCAAAAGAGTCAAAAACTCCATGTTTCTGCTAGGGCCGTGTAAAATTGACAAAAAAAAATCTGATCTGGATATTGTCTAATATTTTGTAGATAATGATAAATAGACCTTCTGCAGTTCATGTGCCGGAGTTTGGCACCATGAACTATACAGTTTAAACTGAGTTGTTGGACTAATTTTTTTTTTCTACAGGGTGATTCCTCTAAAACTTGCTCAGTGTGTTTTTGTGCTGGTACCTTGGCTGGTCATGGACAACTGACGCCCAAAGCTTTTCGTATTCTTCATATTCTGCACAGTGGTTAGGTGGCATTTGGCAAAACAAACCATTGTCTCATGGTTCTCTAGCTTAAGTCGTGGTGCAGTGAGCATGTACGCCTGTACAATGGTAGCACACTGCATTTACTTTCAGTAGCACTTTTACTGCAGTAAAACTACACGATGCAGTGAATGGACTCTCAAAGCGTGTCTCTGTTTGTTTTTTGCAAAATGAGTGACATAACAATGAAGATAATATCAATAGACGATATATTGCACACTCCTAGTTTCTATTGACCTTGAGATTGTGACGAAATATAAAAGAGTTGCTGCTTTAAGGTCTAAAACCCTGACTATAGCAAACTGCTTTGCTGCGTTTTTGCGTAAGCTTTAAACACATAAATGCCTGTACATTGTTTTAACATGAGTCACATTTTTTAATTTTTGGTCACAGCCAGGCTAGCTGTTTCCCTTTGCTGCCATTCTTTATGCTAAGCTAAGCTAACAGGCAACAGGCTGCACCTTTATACTTGGCATGAGTGTTATGAGTATGGTATCAGTCTTCTTTTCTAACTCTTGTCAAGTTGTCAAATTAATGTGAAACTGTTCCTTTAAGATTTCAGGACGTTTACTTTTCAAATTGCCTCTGGCTAAGCTGAAAACAGTTTTTCAGGCTATCGCTGAACAGCAGGCTCATTTGATCCTTTCAGTCCTGGTTACAATGTCAAGACACAGGATTAGCTTTTATCCTCTCAGGTGATGAAAGAGATGAAGAGCTGCAGGGAGGAGGTGAGAGGCCCTGCTTTGGACATTACTAAATTAACCAGAAAATGCTAGAACAGACATAGGAGCATTATTCAGTGGTCATGTAATCTAAGTAAAAGCAATGATGTCAAAGCAGGTAATGGCAACACAGAAAGGAGGAGAGGATTGAATAGTGGTCAAACATACAAGAGTCACATGCTGGAAAAGACGATAGAGGTAAAGTATGATGATGACAGCTAGACACCAGAATTATTAGCATACAGTAGACGAAAACCTGCATCTCTCAGAGCGCATATCGTCTACTGTGCTGCTGACAGGCTGCACATTATTCCCAACACAATCTCGTAACACAGACAGTTAAACAAGCTCCTACCTATGAAGGATTTCTTGCCAGTCTTCATGTCCTCCTAAGCTTTGATTATATTTGCTGTCGGGCACAGAGCCTTTGAAAAATGAACGTTTGGCTGCAGTGCGTTCAGGTGACTAAGGGCATGAGAAGGATGTAGCCCTCCTGTAAATATGCCTCCTTCTTCCTTTTCCTTCACCTTCACTGCAGCTCTGGTCGTAAAAGTATTTGATTCACAGGCAAATAACTTTCCCTGCTGCACTTCCCTCTTCCCTCTGTCGTTTCTTCCTCTTATTGCCCTGCCTGCACTGAGACCAAATTGCTGAAACCAAAGATCTGTGACGCACCTGCTTCTCCTCCTCTATACACCTCCCTCCCCACCACCTCCACTCTCATCTGTTCTTTTATCTACCTGGAGAGCCTCGAACAAAACAAAAGCAGGTGTCTGGTTACGGCTCCCGTGAGCGTGGGAGTCGTGCTGGAGGGGAAGCTGGTCTCTATGACACGGGAATCACCTGAGGAATACAGAAAAGAGACAAAGGAGGTTTTGAATCTGCTTTTAATTGGCCACAACTGTACAAGTGTTCTTTGAAACACTTGCATATCCTTTGAGATTCTCCCTGTTTCTCCTCCAGCATATGTCTTAACACAAACACTTTGGAGGGAACAAATCTGTGACTGTAAACATTAACATGTTGAGTGTTGTATGTAGAAGATTTTCTTAGGGCAAACAACTTTGGTAGCTGGTGTCAGATATTAAATGTAATCAAAAAAGCCTCACCCTTCAACCCTAATCTCTGTCTGCCTCTAGATGTGCCAACATCACTGGTGATAACCAGGGCCGAAGGCATTATGCTTTTGGGTTGTCCGTCCATATTGCCACGCAATTCTTGTGAGCATGTATCTAAGGTATGTGCCAAATTTGGCACAACTGTCACCTTGGACTAAGTGATGAACTCATTCACTCACTCACTAGATTTTGGTGCCTGAAGCTTAAGGTTACATTGCCTTTGTGTACATTCAGTTATGTATGCTGCCCGTTCTTGTGAACGGGATATGTGAAGAACTCTATGAAGGAATTTCTTCAAATTTGCCACAACTGTCCACTTGGATTCTGGTCAAAGGTCAAGGGCAAGGTCACCTCATGTTCATCTGGTCTCAAAACACCTTGAGGGAATTTCTTCTAATCTGGCACAAATTGTCACTTGGGGTCAAGGATGAAATAATCAGATTTTAGTGCTCAGAGGTCAAGGTCACTCTGACCTCCATGTATTTTCTATTCTCATCAACGCTATATCTCAGAAACGCCTGGAAGGAATTTCATTACATCTGGCACAAACATCCAGTGCCTGGACAGACATGTGCATAAACTACAACATCACTGGTTTGCAGAGGCAAACAACTGCAGTGCAGCCAGCAAAATAGCTGGCATTAAAAGTTTCCTATGCTGACCTTTGTTACTGTTTTGGCTGAGTGGTGTTAATCACTCGCTTTGAAAACTCCCACGCTGTAGCTGTTTATACTGTAGGTAGGACTTGCAGAATGACTGGTCTGATGACACTGTCCCAGTGCAAATCAGTCAGCTCCAGTTACATATGTAACGCAGAGTAACACACAAATAACTGATTTTGTGCTTATCACCTTATATGCACTTATGCACATATATACAGTTGCTGTCAGTCAGCTGCGTTCATCGTTGTAGAATAATAGTTAATTTGTGGTAAAATTGTTCTAGTTAGGTGGGAAATGGTGCCAAATGGCTATTTTTACTCCTGTTGTCATTCTCATCTTAATTCACCTTCAACAGGCCCGCATTTAGTCCATTTTTACTCATGTTGTACCTGCATATTCAATATAAATAATTTCTTTACAAATAATTAAGGTCTGGTAAAAATCTTCACAAAGCCCATACAGCATCATTAAAGATGAGCTTATTTTTATTTAAAATCCATTTAAAAGGGCAGCATTTTCAGCTTGAATTGCAGTTTTCTTATAAAGACAATACATCATATTTTTCACTTCTGTTCATTTGACATATTATTTTCACCAAAGAACATTCAACCATTTCCCAACCAGGTAAAAACTGACAAAAGATGAGAATATATGCAGTCAGCCCCACATAAAAATGAAATTATTTCTATTTAGTTATTTCTATTTATTATTATTTATTATATTTATAAGAGGCTTCAGTTTTTCCCTGATTGTCATAAAATCTTGATAAATATCAAAATGTGTTTCCTTGCCAACCTTTGTGAAGTCTTTTGTAACCCTCACAGACAGGAGGTGGGAGTGTGATTATTGTTTGTGTGAAACAATATCTGCATTGCTGATAAGAGGATGGGCGTCTGTGTAACGAGGATTCTCTCTGTGTCGACGTGTATTTGTGACGCGAGACATTTTACAGCTTGTTCATTCTGCCCGTATCAAATCAAAAGTCCCTGACGCTTCCCTGATTCCTGCCCTGCTCCTGAACTCTGCCATGGCAAACAGAAACTGACAAAGATCATTTAAATTTAAAAACCACAAGAGTCAAAGAAAGTTAATAAATGTGTTAATTCAATTGAACTATAAAGGATAGCTTTGACCCCTCTCTATAACTCTGAGTCATTTTATATCTTCAGCCCTGTGTTGAAATGAAACAACTTCGCCAAACAACATATTTTTGCAGCCTGCTCATCACCTTGAACAACACTGCATGACATAGCTCACAAGGAAAGTAAAAATAAATACACATTGATATCATGTAACTTGAGAAAAGACCGCAGTGATGTTTTCTTGAAATACTGAGTGTTTCATGGTGAGGCTTAAGTACAAGAATAATCCGTGACATTAGTGTGACTGGACAGATTTGCATGCAATTTAAATTAGGGCAGAGTGCGAATATGAGTTAGTGTGAGCAGTGACGCAGAAACAGGGTGATTCGTATGTCCAGACGTGTGATTGTTTGTCACTGACAGCGTTTGTCTTCATTGTTGAGGAGTGTAGTTCACACAGAAATGAGGGAAACAAAAAGCTGTAGTCATGCTTGTTTCCAGAGACACACAAACTTTGTCTTGTTGAAAACTTCAGTTTACTGTGATGTGTGGATATGTGAATGGAAGACGTATACTGTAGGTAGGATTAAAGCTACATGTCAATATGTTATTGTAAATAATGAAGAAGAATGAACATAAAGAAGTTTTGGGGCTTTTGAGAGTGAGATAAGAAGATACTTTCTCGTCAGTGCTGTGAATATGTGACCAGTCGTTCAGCTATAGCTTAGCCTAAGGAGACAAAGGAAACATCTAGTTTAGACATGTCCAACAATTAAAAAATCCACCTTTAAAACATGCACATAACATGTCTCTAATACATACAAAAGCGTGAAAATTATTAGTTGTGATTTTATGTGGATTTTTAGGCTGGAGTCTGGAGTGTTGTCTCTGAGGTTGATCAAAAACCACAGTAAAGCCAAACATTGACTTTGGTTATTCTATAGATTACACAGTTTGTGAGCTTCATAGATGTTAGTAGGTGGACAATAAATATCATACGAAACAGAAAAAAACTAACTCAAATTATGAATGCTCTTTGTCTTTAAAATAGCACTAGTTCACATCAGGAAACCTGCACACAGTTTTCAGGTCTCCTTGGGGGTCATATCATCTGTTGCAGGACTGCTTGTTCTTCTTATTCTCTTGTTTCTGAAGATAGTTCTTTATCTGGATGTATGTTTAGACTTGTGGCCCAGAAGAAGTTCCGCAAAATGATCTGGGGACCAGTGAGACAAATAACCCATTTCCACCCAGCCAGCTTCAGGGCTGGTTTGGAGCTGATGCTTAATTTTGAACCAGTTCTTTGCATTTCGACCCTCAAAGAAACTGGTTGTGTCAGGGGCTGGGGACTGGACTATCATGACAAACTAAACCTTTGTTGTTAAAATGAAAATCAGTGTATCATCTAGTGTATATCAACATTTGTTTGTCCTTTCCTTGGCGTTTCCTGCAGGTCTGCAGCTGTGTTTGTCCACCACCTTCCTGCTTCAGTGTTAATCAGCCAGTCGATGAGCACTAAGTCAACTCTGTGAATGGGAACCAGGATGCGTGAGGAGGTGAGGGATTGAGATCACTCAGTCTGTACAGTAGGTCACTCCACAAACAGTCCTGGCTCACCTGTTACTATCTTTAACCCGATTAGCAACAAGCATGGGGGAGAACAATCTGTTAGGTGTGTGTGTGTGTCAGCTCAGCTCTTTCACTGTAAAGGTCAAGCAAGGCTGGTTCCCCTGGAAATCGTATTCAGGGTTATCAAAGAGGAACCTAAGGTCCAGCTCTAGGTCACCCTAGGTATGAGTGGATGTAAAGGGATGGTTCATATAAATAGAAACAGTCAGGCTACTTTAGTCATCTTAAGAACTGTGTCTATATCCAGTCCTAAATGTGAAATGTTGAGTCACACTTTGCCAGAGAAGAGATGTACATGTTAAAGATATCATTACTTATAATTAACCTTTATACATTAGTTTGTCTGTGTTTATTCTTTTCTGTGGCTAAATAAAAAAAACAAAAAATCATGGAAGGAATTTTGACATTAGGAAAAGCTTATGTAAATAGAGTTAATGATGGCTGTGTTCCATTTAGCTTCTCATGTTTCATAGTCACAGTATTTTGCATGTTAACTCACTGTCATGCTGCCACGACTTACTGGGACACTTTATATAGTATAACTAAGTCAAAATGTTTGCTTAGTTCAGGCTCACGTATCTCAAATCTATCTATCTTTATACAGACATTCATGGTCCCCAAAGGTTGACTCTAAATTATTTAAATGAGCTTTTCCTTAAACAGAATTATGAGCTCGATGCTTAAATGAGTTTTTAGATAAAAGGGTAAAAAATTGTAAGTTAGATGTTTAAAGTTTGGGTGAAAGCATTTTAAGATTTTTTTAAGTACTTAAATATTCTGTAAATTGACTGATTTTTCAGCCACAGTTTGGTTTGTTCCTCATTCTTTTTTTTGTTCATTTAAAAAATATACAGTATTCTCTAACTTGAATAACAATTTCTTGATTTAGGCTTTAATGTGTTATAGTGTTAATTTTGAAATAAAAATATGTTTTGTTTTCTCAATAACGCAGTGAGCTCTACAGCCAACATTGTGTTATGGGTGTCGGGTCAGTTGGCGGGCTGAACCGAGAGGGCTGTATGCTAGTGGGCTCTGAGAGCTTCCAATAAATGGATGACTAACACTCTTTACCGTCCCTGAATGCCTCACAACTAGTAAACTAGTAAGGAGAAAGTGGAATCAAAGTTCTGTTTATGCCAAACTCCCAAATTAAGAAAATAAGAAAAGGTCCACATAATTTTTTTAATAAATGTTGAAAATAGAGAGCCAGATGTAGTGTACGGTGACACACTATTTCGTGGTTTTCTATACTTGCACACTCGCATGCATGTACGATACACATGTTGTTAACTTCACAGGGTGAAAGGAGACGGTCTACAGTATTTACTGGTGATGCTTAATCTTTTCTTGTCACATCACTTTCACTTTCCCGTCACTTTCAGTTATCACTGTTGCTTCACACACAAACAGACCCTCAGAGCCACTTGAACAATACATGCTAAAAGGAGCCAGATAAGATAGCAGCGTAAGAAACCCTTTGATCATTTTACATTTTGTGCCTTTACAGTACAGAGCTTGTAAAAACAAGCTTACTGTTTCTTGTGAGTAATCCTCCAGTAGAGTGCATCACCTGGACGTTGCCATAGAACTAAAGCACAGTGAGTCTAATTAAGTGAGGTCAGGTTTATAGCAGAGACACCGACACTCTTTGGACAGATGTACCGAAGGATGGGAGGATGGAAAGTTTAGACTGACTGTGCCACTACACCATTAAAGAAGTGAGAGTTTAATTTCTGTCAGTAACGGGGACACGGCACTTGGCTTGGACTATAGTAGGGCATCCGGTCAGTCAACCCTCAAGGACAGAGCCGGATGGAAAATATAACATACAAAAATAGCCCACTTATCCCCACTTGCTTGCATGTACAGTAACTCTCAGAGTTCCCCTGACTCTTTCTAATTTCAGTTTTTCATAAAAACATTAATGACACATCTTACATCACATCACACTGAAAGAAAGGTTACATCACTAATGTCACCTGAATAAGTCTGACTTTATAATCTCTTCTGAAATGTCATTTTTTGATGAGTGCGTCTGTGAATTTGTGCATTTATAACTGTATAAATGCATGAGCACAGTGATGCAGACTAGTGAGCGGGGTGAGTTTAAATGTCATAAATCATAAACGCTTTGTGCTGGGAAAGTTACACAACACCTCTCATAGTCTTATCTAACTACTGCGTTACTGGGGCGAATCACAGGGATGTGGTGTGATGCTGGGGAGAGGATGTCTGTGGGAGGCTTCTGAATTATTTACATACAGCGCATACTTACAACCATTATTTGTTCAAATAGAGGCGTTTCACAGACCTAGTTCCTCCCTGTGATAGGGGACAACAGTTAGCGTG
>JAUBNQ010000003.1:4548453-4565678 GCA_032353495.1 Ctenopoma kingsleyae
TGGATTGTAAGAAAAGTTTAAGATGATTTTGATGAGTTTGACTGGCAGTTTTAACTGCAACAGAAATCTGACGGTGCTCTGGTTTAGGTCAGTTCTCTCCTTCACAGAAGCTTTCTGTTAAGACTAATAACATCTACAATACATAATGAGTCAGCACAGCTGGATGTCCAGGTTTTAGACTGAGACATAAAGAGAGAGAAAGAGAGCTTGAAAAATGCCAGAGGGTTAAAAACCATCATTATGCAGCAGCGGAGCAGCTAAAGATAGCTGCTGCTATTAAACTCTGCTGCTCAGACTGAGGGATATGAGTCTTATCCAGGTCAGAAACACAGAACAGGGCACTACAGAAGTAGTGCAGCTCTGTCCTAACATTGTGGCATAAGACTCTTAATCATCATTCTTTATTAAGTTTGACCATCGTTACCAGCAGCTGAGATGTCACACAGACCACAGGTTACAGTTTTACTTCAGTATATTGTTATTGAACTTACACATTGAATTTTTGTACAGCATCTAAACACTTAGTCGATTGTATGTACAATTAATAAACAACAATTTTGGTGATTATTTTGGAAGCAAAAGTATAATTTATCAAATGTCATTTAATACATTTAGAGCTTGGATGGTCAAAAAACTCACTGAACCATTAGTACAGAAGACTGCATCAGAAAGTAATAGACTTATTGTTTTGTTAAAGTCAGTCGTGCAGCATTAACTATGACGTTAAACAATAATGTTTAATAATAATGCTTCTTCTCAGCGAAAACAGTGGCTGAGGATCATGAGTATTGCAGGATGTAGAGGAATCGGGATTTAAATTTACTGGATCGTATGATTTCGAGTGAGAGTTGCACGTTAAGTAACGATTAAGACTTTGCGTCCATTAAATTAAATTAATAATCAAGAAATAATTGCAAACATTTCATTGTTTCTGTTCCTTCAAAGATGTACGATTTTTTCGTTTTTATGTAATTGTAAATTTAATCGCCAACTTACCACAGGCCACACAGTCAGACAGTCACCCGTTCATACTGATATTCAAGTATGGGCAATTTAGAGTCACCAGGTATCTTAACTACGTATGTGTTAAGCCACAGCTGGACAGCAGATCTGAACCCAGGACCTTCTTGTTGTGAGGGGGCAGTGTGAACCACTTATACAAATTCAAAGTCTATTCATCGCATTCAGGAAAACAGCAAATCACTGCAGAAAAAAAAACATCTGCATTGTTCCCTGCACTAAAGAGACAGTTTGTACCAGAATTTGGCCTTGATGTCCGGGACATCCTTCACACAGTTTTCCCCCTGCTGGATTAACCTGAGTGTGCAGGGGACTGTAAGAGGCTTAGTCCAGTCTGCTTCCCATTCCCTTTCTCTGTTTCTAAAATCTGTGACACACCTCACGTTGTATCTCTCTCATCCTTGTTGGTCTGTTTTTCTTCTCTTTCACTCTTTAAGCGGCACTCTGTCACCTCCTCTCTGTATCACGTTGCTTCAGCCTCCGTAAATCTGTACATTATTCCAACTGGGTCATGCCTCATGACTTTCACTTCATTGCACCTTCACACGTGCTCCACGGGCAGAGTTTCTCTCACCCTACATACTCTGAGTAGAAATAATCCACTGACTTTATTTATGGCGTGATGTCTGATCCAGGATATACTGTGCCGTACTGTATTAGATTCACAGGTATTATACATTGACGTGATAATCTCTGACATTTTTATACAAATGAATTTCTGAGCTCTTGTATGTGCCACTCAATATCACAGTCAGCCTACAGTGTTTTGTCTTATTTGTATCAGCTGGAAAAGCTGACAAAATGAGAATAACCGGGCTGTGTGAGCAGTGAAAACAAAACTCAAAATACCCTGTAGGCAGGTTTGATTGATGTCACCTACTGTGCAGATTTGTCCAAGTCTGAAACATGTAAAATTAAAACACCAAGCAAAAAGAACAACACCTTCAAGGTTTCCCACTTCAGTATTACTGTACATATAAAATGCCAGTTCTGTGTCACGAGTGTGTCATTCCTTCCTGGAACAATCTGTTGCTGCACAGTGATGGATGTTTGTGGACTGAATTTAGGAAGGATATAAACAGTCAACTCTCAACTCAACCAAATGTCTGTATACATCAAAAAAAAGAAAAAAAAGCCAACACGAGCATGAACGATCCAGTCGCTCTAGTGTTGGGTGTGTGTGTAACGCTCTCTGTCATCACATTAGGGCTGCACAGTTCTGTTGTTCTTAGATCCCAACTTCAACTCAGACTCAAATGCAATTTCTTTCTTACGCGTACCGGGACCCGATCAGATGAACTGGGAGTCGAACCACTGACCTTGCAGTTCATAGATAACATTCATAGGTCTACCACTTGATCTAACTCCCCTGTGCAGTTTGACTAATTGATCGATAATACTGTACATTCAAGTTTGGTCTAATCCAGCTACCTGGAAAACACTTGAGACCTAAACCAGTCCTAAACACAACAATCCCATCTCTGTAGTTTTAGGAGTTAATTACACAAAAAAGTAATTCAGCTACTTTAATCACTGTGCATACATGAATGCAGTTAAGCTACCAGGGAGCTACTGCAAAATGTACTAAAACTACTAGTTTAATTACATGCTGTAGTTTACCACTCTCCAACACTATTTCAAATACTACCCCAAGGATCTCTGTTTTTAAGGCAACTCAATAACGAGGGCACATGGAGCACATGGAGAATGGAGACACGAGGTTTTTGTCAACAAGGCGTTATGAACAAACTACTGTGATTACGTGTGAACACATTCTGTGTACTCATAGTGTCGGTGTCTGAGTTTGTGGTCTTGTTTCTCTTTGCAGTTTACAGGTTTAAGTGTGACCAGCGGGGTCGACCAGATGGTGGCGCTACACACGTCCTCCCAGGATGACGTCCTGCTGTGTCTGCAGCGAGGAGAGCTGTGTCCCAACCAGGACAGAGTGGGCGAGCTGGTGGGCTCGTTGGTGGACTACTTCACACGGTCAGTTCCACAAACAGCTAGTAGTAGTAGTAGTAGTAGTAGTAGCTGTTGTTTATTAGTTTAGTAGTAGTTTCTGGGTTGTGGCTTGGTGATACTGTGAAAGCTAACGCTGGAATATTGTTGGCAAATTACTTTTGTCCTTGCTTGATCTACGAACATCGACACCAAACACCTGTGAACAATTTTTCCTCTTCTTCAGAGCGTAGAAATGACGCTTCTGACCATAAAATAGATTGAGGACAGACTGTGTCATAGTCTCAAAACATCAAATCCTGTATCTTACAAAATGTACTTTACATTTAAGTGAAGACAAATGTGAGTTTTCATTGGAACAAAACACTCCAGCAGTTCATTTCACTCGTTGCTTTCAGCAGAGAAGAGAAATGAATTAGTGAGATCAGCTGGTGAAGTGATTGTTTGGAAAGAAAACACACAGCCTTTTGGGTCCCGGTGTCACATGAATAAACAACACATTAGACTCATTGTTGCTGGTCAAAGACCTCGGCTAAAGCGAAGTCTATTAATGCAGCGTAACAATTACACAAATCATATTCTTGGCATTTATCACTGTCATAGTTGTCGGTGCCTGTGCCCCGCTCTGAATAACTGCTGCGAAATGAATCAGTCACGCTGACATTTATCACATTTATCACTCAGAAGCTGATTTGTCATTGCTGTTTGTGAATCTGATTCACATCCACCCACATTCTTCTCTGCCAGACTGGATTCGAATGGCGTAACCTGCAGGTTTTCACACAGTTTTTGGTTGTGATTCCATGTGAGCGTGTGCGTGTCTGTGTGTTTTTGTGTGTGTAAGGGTGGGTGTGTTGTCGTAACTACTGCCCGCAGAGACAGCACCCGGTCTGCAGTGATTGGTCTCCCAAAGTAATCCTCCAAATCCTGTCAGGACCACACTGAGTGACGACAAAACACAAACAAAACACACAGTGGAGCTTCTCTCTCTGGTGTGTTTTAGCTTCAAGGTTCATTTGTGAACACAATGTTCACTTAATTGCTGTTTGCAAATATTTCCCTGCACTAAATAATATAAATATGTGTACTTGGGTCATGTGATAAGCTAAACCGCCTCCGTTTCTAATTTGTTTATTTGGATCAGTTTTTAGTGAAGGCAAAATCCATTGTACACACACGTGATTATAAACATACTCGCACAAACTCACTCAGTTATATTGTTTCTAATTATCATCACACAGATAATCAAACATTATATACACATCCTGGCTAATCCTGTCTTCTATTGGACGATGAAGTAATTGCGATAGACGATATTATTGACATTTTAAGACCAATAATGAGGAGTTTCTAAGACATCAGTGATGAACAGTAGTGGTTTGAGTGAGTAAGTAAGTGAACCTTGTGTTGTCAAACTGAATCTGAGCAAATAAAACAACAAACATTGAATTTGTATTTTAAAAGTATCGTTTGCTTTATCGTTCAGTATCATTAAACATGCTCATAATGTGCAGTCACACTGCATTTCACGCCCCTTTTTTCTTCAACTCTCTGACTCCTAACATGATTTTCTTTCAGTCAGTCAGATGATGGAGCTGTAGAAAATTAATCTGCAGCTGTTTTGATAACTGATTCATTGTTTCGGTAATTTTTTTGGGCAAGCAAGAAAACATTTGTTGCTTCCAGCTGCACAAGTATCAGGACTTTTCTTTCTCAATGTTAATAACTAACAAAATAATTTAGGGGGTTTGTATAAAAAAACAGACAATTTGAAAATGTTGGGACACATTTGTGGACATTTGTGCCTGTGTAATCGATTATGTATTAACATATTTGTGACTTGTCATTTAGATGTTGTTATGTGTGTTGTTAGTTGTGTATTTTGTTTTTTGAGTGTCGCTCAGACGCTGGGCAAACGGGAGTCGCTCCTGTGTGTGTGTGTTCCCACTTTTATTAGTGTTTCTGTGTATGTTCAGCTCGCTGAGCGCAGATCCCTGGTGAGGCTTTAGGTTTTATGAGTCTTAGACTTTTGGTCTGGGGGGGCAGAGGGTATCTGCATCACTGGGAACCCTGCAGCAGCTGCGTGGCTCTGGTTGGGGTGTGGTGGGCGTCACACAGGAGAGTCGACCATCAGGAGCTGGCTCCAGCTCTCTGCCTGTCTTTGTGCCACCATCTGCGGTGAATGGAGGGGGTCACGACCTCCACCAGCACACTCATCAAAATAAGACAAAGTCAGGGGTGAACTGTGTAAGTGTGTGAGCCTGTGCGAGGGGTGGGGGGGGGCAACGGTGGGGTGGGTGGGGCTATGACAACACACAAACACATTCCACTTGTTCTTCCTTCTGTCAGGAAATGAGATCCCAGACTATGAGAGTCACGCACGCGTCATTTACGTTTGTGATGCTGGGAGAACGGTCAGAGAGGGGAGAACAGTCAATGGAGTGATTGTGACTCTGCTGATTTTTATAATCTCTTCCATTCGAACCTGAAAGAGCAGATATGTGAGTGTTTACAGTTGCCAGAGAGTGAGTTGTTCAAAATTGGGTCAGCAAAGGCAGCATTAGCAGCATAAGGTGAAACCTGACTTCAAAGCCGCTCTGTGTTGTCGGTGAGGGCGGCGAAGACAAGCTGTCTAGTTTACTGTCATGTCACATCCGTCTCCTGCTCCCTCGTCGGAGCACGTTCCTGCACTCTCTCCTCTTCATCCGTCGCTCTTTCCTGCACACAGCCCCATCCTCTCACCCCTGTTTCTGCCCTGCTTTCTCTTCCTGTCACCTGTGTCTGAGCTGTCAGCATGAATAAAGCGCGCGTGTGTGTGTGTCGGTATGTTTACTGAGAGAGAAGTAGTATATGTGTGTATTTTGGGTGAGGTGGGGGTTAGACTTATGAACCATCTGCTGGGACAGCTGGGGGAGTATGAGTGGGCTAAAAGCAGGATTTAGGGTATGATCTGCCCA
The DNA here is from genome assembly GCA_032353495.1 of Ctenopoma kingsleyae. NCBI lineage: Eukaryota > Metazoa > Chordata > Actinopteri > Anabantiformes > Anabantidae > Ctenopoma > Ctenopoma kingsleyae. The sequence continues at coordinate 4,554,390 of JAUBNQ010000003.1, forward strand.
GCCTTAAAAGATTGAAGAGGATTCTTTACTTAAAAGGCAATTTGGGGATTTTATTATCTTAATGATTGTTGCCAAAGACTTTACACACAGTGTAATAAAAGTGTTGCTTTGCCAAAATTAGCAGTATTTAAATAATAATAATAAAAGAATAATAATGAAGTCTATATGTTAAATATATAGTTCAGTGCATGCAAAAAACTACCTATAATAGTAGAGTGGTCAAAAATGTCTCTACCACTGTAGAGATTATAAGAAATCGCATAAGATCCACTTTGAAACTACAGAATATCCTGCACAAATATTCATTGTACATGCAACATCACATTATAGAAGATTCAGATGCTCTTGTCTAACATTTAACAGACTTTTGTCAAGTTTTGTTTAATAAGTCAATCAACAGGAAATTAACAACATTAGAACATAGTGTCATGAGGGGTAGCAACTGAAATCCCTTCTTGTACCCTTCTATAGATATTTCTCCGCTATAAATTACCCTTGCTTGCTTCCTGACATTTCAGGGCTGTTTCATACTCTACACATAGACTCAGCTATAAATGCAAGGATAATACAAGTATTGTATACACAGGGAACCCATGTCAGTTGTTGCCCCTGCATCTAGCTGCTAACACTTAATTGAAATACATAATACAAAGTAAATGCAGCCTCCACAAACAGGATTAGGACTACTTTGCATGTTCATGACGCCATGTCAGAGAGACGTCCATAAAAGGCAGGAAGGGTCCCCAGCACGACTTTGTTTGAGTGTCGCTGTACCATCAAGCTGCTGCAATGACATTAATTAATAATAATAATAATAATAATTAATACTTTATTGATCCCCTTGGGGAAATTGTTGTTCGGACAACTGCTAGACCAGTGTCAGTGCTACTACAGGGTTGTAGCTTCGTGGGGACTGAGGACTGAACCGCTCATCCTTGGGTTGGAAGACTTTTTTTTGAAAAAGCCCTCTGGAATGGAAGGGCGAAACGTAGTCAAGGAACTAAAAGAAGACCAGTAGCCACTGAAAAACCTTATTTCTTTAGTTTAATATTTCTCATTGTCCTTTGTGCTTCTTTTTCAGTTGTCCTCCCCTCCTCTGCCGTTTATTTGCCTTTGTTTGCTCCATCTCTTCCTCACAGCCTCTCCTTCTCCAGAATCTTCTCTGCTCTTCCCTAAATCAGCAGTTTATGAATATGGAAAGACCTGGGACGGTGTTGCATTAATAGCAATCTTCTGGGTCACCCCTCCCTTCATAGTGCAGCAAAAGAGGGAAAAAAAACGTGATTTCATTAACCTCAAAGCATCTGTGAGTGGTCTTGTGATGTGGCTGGTGACAAGAGAAACACCCCCCCACACATACACACACACACACACATACACAGTGACTGGTTATTGATGTCAAAGGACATGACACGAATTTCTCGTTCGACCTTGTTGGACCTCCGCAATTTGTCAGTTAGTGCAGGAGCAGGCAAAACCAGCCCCCTCTTTTCTAAATTCACTTTTTAGGTCGTTAAAGGCGTCATCCTAAGCCTGAAATATCCTCCTCTGTCTCTCTGCCTCCCCTCTTTTTATTTCTCCCTCAGTGGCTGTCCTCAATGTGCTCGTCTCAGTCGGTCCTGCCGTCTGCAGCAACAGGAGAAAGAGGCAGCTTGTGCTGTGCTCTCTCTTCGGTCAGCTCCTTCCCCTCTGCTCACTTTCCCTTGAGGGTTTTCCACCTCGCAGCTTCTGATCTGGTTCTACTTTTGGTTTCATACATGGCACAGGATCAGAGTGTGTGCAGTTTTGATCGTATGGGGAGTAACTATGGCAACAGCTTTTAACCCAGGTGGACGTAAATAGTGTATATTAACACTGACCTATTTCCTTCCCAGTTCTCATACAGCTGGCAGGTCATGCGTTTCGCTGATCTTCCCCATTTAACTACAAAGTCCAGCCTGAATTTAGATGCCGATTGGAGCCTGTCTGTGACTGGCTGCCATCAGCATGTGTGTGAATAATTCAGCCTCACACAATACAAGCAGAAAGTATTTTTTCTATACATATTTTTATAACATATAAATGACACAAAAACACCACATTAGCTGCCAATTTGTGTAACTGTAAATAGAGCTGACAGATGCTTGTATTAAGATATCATCATACATAGATGAATAATATTTAGGTCTGTCTGATTAAAGTATGGCACAGTGTCTCTGTCTCTGTTTCTATAAATATAGAATTTGTTAAAGACCAATAAACTCAATGTCTCAAGGCACTTTACATTGTAAGGTTTAAGACCTTACAGAAAACCCAACAGTGGCACTTGAGCAGCACTAGGCAACAGTGGAGAGGAAAAACTCCCTATAACAGGCTCCTTCTTGTTTTACTGTACAAAAACTGTGATGAACTCTAATAAAAATACAACAGTTTTTTTTAAAGTTTTCTCTGTCCTTCACTGTGAATGCAGCTCTTAGTTTCAGGGTCAGCCATGACTAATTTACATCGGGGTCAGACCTTCTAGACACGTTTCTCTCGCACCACGTGAACCGCCAAATGAAGTATGAAGAGCATTTCGGTGCTGATTTCTGCGGGCTGCACTGCAGCAGCGAGGATACCGAGTTGCTGTGTGTCTAATGGTACTAAAAGGATGTGGCTATATTTGATTGGACAGTTTTATGGAGCATGGGAGTACAAAGTGACTTCTATCACTAGTTGAACTACTGTGATTCTCCATTTGTCTGTTTTACAAAAGCCCCATTCAGCCAGATTTATTATTACAGTTCTCCTCCTTCCTCGTAATAAAAGTCGTTGTTTTCCGGATGGTATTTTGGCTTGTGGCACATTACATGTTTCTGTAATAGATGATGTTATGCTACCATGTGACCTTCATTACGGACAGGCTTTTCTTTGTATTTTATATTAGATTAATATTAATTGATTAGGTCATGCTTTCACATTGACAAATACAGAGCAACAGATTAAATTCACTGCACAAGTCATTAAACCAGCAAAGACTGAATCACCTGAAACACAGCAGCACAACAGCCAGATTCAATTACAGGATCTTGGTGTTGCAAAGTTTTAAGTTCAATATATTCACTTATTCCTTCATCGTGTGAGTTGATGTTAATGATCAGTCTCTTCTTCATCAGTTGTCACACTATGCACTGAACTGATGAAACACGCAGTCACTCAGTTCAGCTCTATGTACAAACCCCATCTTTAGAAAAGCTCAGGCTTCTTCTAAAATACAATAAAAACTCAAATCTGTGATTTCAATTCACCTGAACCTTGAAGGGTTTGATGCCTGCAGCACACTCAGAACAGAACTGGACACAGGCAGAGTAAGACTGAAACGTTTATAAAATATTTAAATAGCACAACAAATTGTCAATCACTTCAAAATGCTTAGACTTTTGAACTACAAGGAGCATTAAAATCACTTAGCAGCACAGGTAATACTGAAATCCTCCTATCTCTCTCTCAGAGAAATAAAACGCATCCAGACGGGGTCTTAAGAAATAACTATGGTGGATAACCAAAGTGAGTGTATTTATAATTTGAACTGTGTGAGCTCCGAGCAGTTAAATGAGTCAAACTGTCACAAGCAAAATGTGTCAGAGAAATTTTGACATCCCACACTGTGCTGTCAAAAAATTAAAAATATTCTGTATACACAGTGTTTATTAAGGCTGCACAATTGATCAATTTTAGATTATAATCTTATTCTTACACGGCAACAACTCTCTCATGTTTGTTTCATGATGCGTTAAACTAAGTGCTCCCTTTTTCTACCTAAGCAACGAATGACAGGACCGAGTTACAGCGTGCTGATGTCGGAACAAACTCTCGGATCAGCCACTGATGATTAGAGGCACAAATGCTGATTGAGGTTTTTCAGTCGATGAAGCGTCCCTGCTCATTCATTTCAAGCAACCTGTTGGCCCTTTCTGTTTCCACACAGCGATTGCCTAATCATCACATATCTTCATAAAGAAGACAAAGACAAAATGAAAGATACAGTATGAAAAGGTTACTGTAAAAAGAATGAAGCTCAGCTATCATGAAAGAAAATCAGAATCTCAGTTCTGATTCATGTTTTACCCAGGATCATGCTTAATGTATATACGTTCACGTGTGGTACTGTTTCGTTTTTTGTAATCTAACTCATACTCGGTGAGCAGATAAGTCTGTTTGTGACAACCTGTAAATTGGTCGCATGCATCCTTGTGCAGCGTATGTATTCATCATGTTACGAGTTTCACAGCAGATGTGAATGGTGCAGGAGGAATGGTATTACGGTAGGATTTCAGCAGCAGAAGGGGGATTTAACAGCGAGGGTGGTGCAACATCAAATGTGTGAGAAACTCAGAGACAGTGAATACTACATCATATTTTGTAGATTCACACACGTTTACATCAAAGACCTGGACTGTGGAGGAGCAGCTTTTCATAAAAACGTCCTGACAGTGGCTCCAGCTCGGTGGTTAAATCTCTGGGACTTTCTGTGTGAGCATCATAAAGCCTCCTGGGCGCACTCACAGAGTCAGCTACTGACCTCGAAACTGCATCAAAAGGCGCCTTTGTGGATTCACTCGGCACACACGTGCTGCCTTTAAGTCGACAGAGTGCAACAAATGGATTCCTCAGCAACATTTTTACTCCTCACAACATTACCACTGTAGTGTGACTATACAGACGTTCATCAGTTAATGCGCTTGTTTTATCCAGTGTCGTCACCCAGCTGAAGAAGTTTAAACTAATATGGCAAGTTTTTTATACAGATGGTCAGTAACAAGCAGCTGACTTTCACCGAGGTGGAACAAATGTTTCACTGTTGCATTAAAAACCCCTGATATCATCCAGTCGTCTTTACATATTGATAAATGATTTGTAGAGATGCTCGGCTCTTCCTGTTTACGCTGTCAAACTGATTTGACAGAGCTGCAGAGCAGAGCTGCCGTGTTTTTGCTCTTATCTCAGAAATATGCCTGTGGTCTTGAGTATTAATCAGAGCTGAAATTGTTGAAGCCAGTGCTGTTATATATATATAGTATATCACACTTGACGATACACATGAATGATTCAAGCCATGTGCGTGTACAGGACCTCAGTGCTGGCTTTGGATCCTGAACCATATTTACGCTTTTACAGAAAGCAATTGTTACATGTGTTCACTCAGCTATGACTCATTTTTTCCCAGAAAGCCTCCCCGAGGAGACTCAAGACGCAGGGTGCAGCTGGTTGAGATAGGCCCACTGTTTCTGATGACGCTGATTGTAATTATAATGGATGAGATTAGTGACGATCAACACTTTGCTGTTAAAACCAACCCTGCAGGACGGTCTGCTCCTCGCCCGCTCTGCCACCTCACACCCGGAGACTCGAGTGGCCTTGACCCACGTCGCCACTGTTGTCGGGGCCACAGATGCTGTTGTTGCCTCGGTGATAGTTGCCAGGCAGCTGGGGAACTGCTAATTAACACTGGAGGGGGAAATCACTGGCTTGCGTTGACAAGGGGGTGTCGGGAAGGTGAGACGGAAGAAAGGGCAGCTGTGGGATGGAGGGTAGGGGGCTCTGATGGATGGAAAAACCTACAGGTGAATATGACTCAGCTTCCACTTGTGATTCACGTTCAGCAATTTTTAAATTACACTGAAGGTACATTCATATAACAAGCTGAAGTGACTCAACTCCGTGTGAACAAGCCAAACTGAATCACATCTGAGCCACTTTCATACGTGGTCCTGGAGGTGATTCATGTCCCATCTTTGGCTCCGCTAGCGCCGCCAGAACGGTCAGATCAGAATTCATGTTTATTTTAGCATCTATCGTCATCAGTCTGAGGTGAAGACGAACAGATCGTAATTGAGCATTTTGTCAGAGAGTTAGACGCTTCTTAGCGTGATCCTTTAGGCAGACTAGGAGTTTACTCCTGTTTCTAGTCTGTATTCTAAGTTAAGCTGTCTGCTGGCTGTAACCTTACATGGAAAGGATGGTTCTGATGGTCCTGTCATCTAACATCCACCACAAAGCAAATAATCATATTTCCGAAAAGTATTGCCAAACAAAGATTACAAGAGAAACCTGTCTCATACAGTGAGACAGCAAATAAACATATTTTCTGAACTGTTGAACCTATCCTTAAAAAAATAATTATTACTAGAGGAAACTGACTCATATGAAATTTCTGTCTAACAATCTTCTCATCTCTTTTTGCCAGAGAGAATAATCACATTTCACAGTATGATTATGTCTACATGGAGTACAATTTAAAGTTAGTGCTTATCCTGGAACTTTATGAATCTTCTTCATAAACGTTCAGAGATGAGGAAAATAGGAGAGAGACTGGAGGGAAATATTATAAAGGTGAGAGTCTCTGGTGAGTTCTGAGTTCAATCAGGAGCTGAGCTGAACACAAATACAGTCCCACGGGGCAAATAAACAGAAACAGCAGCTGTCCATTTAGCTAAATTTCCATTAGACCGTCAGTTGTCTAACATCAACGTCAGAACTCTAATAATGGTTCATCACTCTCAGCCTTAACCACTCCTCCGTTTCATCTCTTGTCCATCACACTGCATGCTGTTTGGGTCTGATGTCTGCTGACCCGGGTCAGATTTTGCTCTGCTCTGTCAGTCTTTGGACACCTCTGCTGTTTGATCCCCTCCTGAGACCCAATTACACCCAAACACGGTGACACTGATGGGAGGAGAAAAGGAGACAGGCAGATAACAGAAAGGAGTTAGATTAGAGTGGGAGATGGGGAGGCTGTGCAGCGATGAGCACAGCCTCTCTGACCTTTTGCACAATGCCAAACAATGGCTCTCATCAACAGTGTCTGATGGAAGGTGCTGCTGCACCTCGCGAAGCTGTTTCTTCTGCTGTTTTCTTCAGACCGAACCAAAGTGTTATTACAGTGTGTGTGTGAGATAGAAACAAAAAGCACGAGATGTCTCTGTTTGAGAGAGTTTATGTGTTTTGATATTTTCGTCATGTCTGGTACCTGTGGGATCAGCAGATGCAAACGTTCCTGCTTATTAACTGTTCTGAGATTTAATGTGTACATGCAAACACACGCCACACTGTTGTTCAGAAAGAGAGAGAGAGAGAGGCTATATCTAAAAGTGAAGAAATGAACTTACTTGCTTATCATGTAAGAATTGAATATGGATATACCTGAATTATATTATTGTTGGATCAACAAAATATCAGGGGTTGAATTGTAAAACTGCACTTAAGACAAACGTATTGCTGGATATGCACAAACAGATGTTATGTCTCAAACACAACATCCGTATCAGTATTGATAGGTCTGATGCAGTGGGTGGTTTTATATATTGAACCATTGAAATGCATCTTCCTAAATACACATTATATTAAGCCAAATATGCAATTTTTACCATTATATTACCGTTATTGCTTTTCTGTAAACAGTAGTACAGTATTTTTGTGACTGTCTCTCCACTGCAGCTCAGTAGGGAAACACTGTCCAGGTAAACATCAAGAGGGGATTTTATACTAAATCTACAGTATTTTAACATGGGAAGACATGCATGTGATTTGACAAACTGCGGCCGCTTCATATTAACTTTAGATAAACATTAGAGTATATTGTTGAAAAAAAAAAAACACACATTGAAAGTACATTAGAAATAGATTTTCGTAAATTGCATGTATGAAAAATAAGAGTGATTGAAGCAATAAAAATGTCTTTCAGTGTTCGTACAGACATGTGGCTTGAAACATTGTGAGGAAGGATGGGCACATACTGTAGAACCCTTATTGTATTTTTTGAAATGAAACTTACTGAGTGAGTTTATTGAAGGAATTTTTTTTCTCCTGTGGATAAAAACAATGTTAAAGATAAATAACTGCTTGGTCAGTAGAAACATCTTTTATCCGTGGTGGCACATTATTCCCTGGGAGCAACTTCTGCACAAACCTGGTGTGTTGATGTAATTTTCCCACAATAGGAGCAACAGCATCAGTAACACGGTTTAGTGTCAGGCTCACTGGCTTTGCCTCACCACACTTACAGCTCAGCTGCAAATAAAATGCCTCGTAATTCTCCATAATGGAGACACCAGAGGCAGGTATTCACATCGGATTAGTAGCATCCTGCATCACAGAGGCGATGACAGGGAGAAAAGCTGGAGGACTGCTTGGAGGCTTAAAAAGGAAGAGGAGGTAGGGGGTCTACTGGCTCCTCAAGGAACTAATGCTGCGCCCCAATTCTGTCTAGAGGTAAATGATTCGACTGCAGCATGAGGACTGGTTGGCAGACAGCAGACTGTTTATATACTGAATCCCAGTATACTCACTAGAACACAAGTAGACCACACACCCCATCTACGAAATCAATCAAAACGAGTGGTTTGTGTGTCGCTGACTTTGTTATCCCCATGGAGGCCATTTCAAAGGTGCTTCACACTGTGGGAGAGAAGTTTAGATGCCATAAATTCTCTTGTAAAAAACAGAAGGACAGAGTTTCAAATAATAGCCTGCAAAGTAGCACACACTAATAAACGCTGGCCACTAATAAAGGCCAAGTAAAAAAAAAACACTGAGGGAATTAACTGTATTTTACTGCAACAGCTCACATGGTAAATTTATCATACACAGACCAGCATGTAATACACACCTCCTTTTAGCAGAAATAATGTTTTTGAACACTAATTAAATTCCAGTCTCTTCCAGCTACTGTAATCTGATCTGAATGTTTTCTTTTTGCATCAACCAAACTCAACACACATTAAAAGTCTACCTATGGAGCTCTGAATGGTTGCAGCGCGTGCCACAAAACCGCAGCATCCTGGGTTTGAGTCCAGCTGGGGACCTTTGCTGCCTGTCCTACCCTTTCTCTTCTCCCATGTTTCCTGTCTTCCTCTTCACTACTGTCTGTAGTATTCTCTTCTTCAAAAAATGTCCACCTATAAAGTGAAGGCTGGGAGACTTATTTTATTGTGAAAATTCTGCTGCGAGTGTTTGATTCAAGTATCTTAAAGCCTGTGATTTGCGGCCAGTGTTTATAAGTTGAGATAAGTTGTATTGAGGCACATTGGTTGCGTTGATAGAGTGTGAGTCTAGAATTACACTGTGTGTATGCTTCTGCGTAGTGTGACAAAAGCGCTGAACAGTTTTCACAACTCATGATATCTGAGAATAACAGTTTCCAACCATTGTGACTTCTCTCTTGTTAAAAATGCTTTGTATTGCTAACAGCGACTCAACCTAACATGTACCTTAAATTAGCTTAAATACTGACTGTCTGCTTTTAAAAAAACTGCTAAATGTGTAACTGGTTATATGGTTAAGACAGAGTTAGGTTTAGGCAACTGAAACTGTTGGTTAAAGTTGGGGAAAGAAACCAGAGTTGATTGTTGGTTGGATACAGGATGCAAACATGGGAAAGAACATGGGAAATGATTCACTTCCGAACCTCCTCCTTGATAGGTTTTGTGGCACAGTAACAGCGTCGTGCTAGTGGACATTGATTATTTACTAAATTGTAAGATGCAGATGGTCAGAAATAGGTTGTTTCAAGCATTTCAACAAAGGTGAAGACAGTCTTAGAAGAAAATTCTCACTCAGGCTTCACGATTAATGAACATTTCAGTTTTAGAAGACACATACTGGACATCCCTGATTCGAAGGTCATACTCACAGTAGGCACAGTAACCTAGGACTGTGCCTGAGGACCCCACTCCCCACCTCCCTGCAGGCATGTGCTCATATGGGGCCTGTGACACTTCAGGCCTGCGCACGTTTGCATCACCACACTTTGATGTCTTGTGTTGAAGACAAGCGCTCTTGCAGAGTCAGAGCATTTGAGTTTCATCCTCGAGTATCGTTAGATGGTCAAACTATTTAACCCTTTGAACCCTAGAATTTTAACAGACTTGTGTCATAACATCTGCTGTATGTGCTTGTGTCCCCTTTTCAGGAGTACTACGTCTTTCAACATCTGGTAGTTTCTTTTGTACTGTACGCTGTAAGTGTTATAACGTGGTGTAATAGCAGATAACCACAAAAAACGGAATTGAACTGAATTTTTCAAATGTTATCACTGAATAAGGCATCAGTCTTTGTTGGGGTGGGAAACAGAGGATGGTAAGTTTCCCTGAAATACCATCGACCTAAAGAGCAGGGAAACACAGGAAACACATTAGAGGAACCTTCAATAACTCCTGCAGGTTCAAATAAAACACGTAGAAATGATGAAGTCTGCAAAACTCAATATAAACTGCTGAACAACATTAAGGCTACAAACAATTCATACAATTCAGCACTCACCATAGAGTCCAGACCATTTGTTTGGTCTTCATTGCAGCCACTTTTAGTCTGGTCTTCAGCGAGTGGACTACAGCTCAGTCACATTCATTCAGGTGGTTGATTTTGTTAGCTTATGATATTTTCACCTCTCGATGCTTCACGAAACTTATTTGGATGTTTATAATCGTTGTCCTAATGAATGATGTGAAGTGTCGTCTGATGACTTTAGACGCATTTGACTGAAACCTACATGAACGGTCTTGTTTACTTTTAATTCTGTCAGGAGTGAAATCAACAGTGAGTGAAATTGAAAACAGCCTTACGCGCACCAGTGTCCAGTTACTTTTGAACCCTTTTGTTCACTGTGTTCAAAGGGTTATATCTCCCACACAGTTCATTATATTGATAACACTACTCAAATTAAATCTGAGACTCGGCACATTACTGTAATAGCCATCATTTTCAAATTGAATGTGCTGAGGCACAAAGCCTGCAGAACAAAGACTAAAAAAATCATCTTGTATTTGGGCCAATATGGTAAAATGGCTGTTGTTTATCACCCAGCTGTGTCTGAACAGAAGCCCTCACATAAGGAGTGACAGCTATATTTAGAGTTCTGTATTTAATTGTAGCCACACACAACCTCAGCCTCCACAGTCTTCATTTCCTCCTGCAGCAGAAACCTGCACATTGCTGCACCACAGGCCCACACAGTCTATCATCCAATGTTCTCCGGCACAGCCAGAGGCTTTTCTCAACGCGCTCCGCCCGGCTCGGGTTTCACTTGTGGTAGCCAGTATGATGAGATCAGTATCTCTCGCAAATCAAAACCCTGTGGAGGTCAGTGGGTTTCTGTGCCGGGTTTGTCACTGCCCGGTAGGGCAGGACAGCTGGTTTAGGGGGTTTAACAGGCGGGGGTGGAACTGTAGAAAAAAGAGAGCAAGGCCACACCTGTTGGAGCGACAGTATGATGTGCTCCAACACAGCTTTGCGGTGACTGAGTTCAAATTCTTTTAGCACTAGGAAAGCAAA
>JAUBNQ010000003.1:4590685-4617969 GCA_032353495.1 Ctenopoma kingsleyae
GGTTTCTGATCAATAAAAATGCTACCCCTTATTTTTAACTTTCAAATCTGCATGTGTAAAATGTAAAGGAGTCTATTTTTTCTATATTCACCGGGCTTTATATAACACAGGCTTTTATCTGCTTTTTGTAACAGGATTATAATTGGGATGCTGGAGGTTATACTGTGGTGCAAGTCTTTCACCTGTTATGTCAGTTAATGTACCTGTTCACTGTAATTTTGGTTATGTAGCTCTACCCACTCTATTTGCATAATATAATTACATCAAATGTGAGAATTAGTTTATTTTCTATACCTTAAAATTATGTCTCTATAGTATATATAGTGTATACTTATAATGGTGTGTACTGACAAGTGACAATGGGAGCCAAGAAGGCAGTCAGTGACAGTTTAAAAAGATTTTCCCAAGCGCAAGTATTAAATTGTCTCGGTGAAAGTAAAGCAAAAAGAAAAAGTAAAGCTAATCGTCCACACTTCTCACTCCAGCAACTAATTAATAACCTGGAAGCTTCCAATTAACTCTCAACTGTTTGTTGCATTTGCTTTTTGCAGAAACAGCATCATTATGTGCACAACAATCAGATGCAGGAAAACGGCAATGATGAGCAGAGTAGCATCTACACACTGACTCCATACTGCAAATTTCTTCAAGTGTTTGAAAAAAATGGCGATGACAGCCATATACCATAGGCTCCTAGAGAAAAAAACATTTTGGTTACTGATATTAAATTGCCTGTAATTATCTCAGTTTAGTTCACACTGATACAATAAAATAATATTGACCAAATTCAAGTATTTACTATTCACCAAACACTGTGAGTGTGGTGACATTGGAGTTGGAACAAAATTTCAGTGGGCACAAGACATTTAAGGATGTCACTTTGGACTGTGAGAAGTTATGCCATTGATTTAACCTCATAAGATTAACCTATTACCTTAGATTAATCAGCACTGATTGATATTTGAATTGATCGAATTGTATTCCAGCTGATGAGGAGAGGACTTTAAAATAGAACCTGGACATTCAAGTTTAAGAATAAAATATACGGAAAAAATAACTGAACAGTTAAATGAATAAAAGAAATGTAGAACTTATAAGATAGTCTTTGGTAGATGGTGGTAGTTGCTGCTTCCCTGTAGAGGGCAGTAGATACTTGTGATAAAGTTGTATCATCCTGGCTTGATGGCTTCTCAGTTCATGGGTTGTTAAATCATTGGCTGCCAGTCTAGATTGCACTGTATCGTCATATCTGTCTTTAAAGAGAATAGTTTTTTGATTTGCCATTAACTCAACAGTTTTATAAGTGGCTGCTGCTACTTTCAACTGATGATTTAGTCAAACAAGAAATAACTCAGTTTTGATAATCAATTATTTTTTTTAATTATTTTCAAGTCAAACTAAATAAATGTGATGTTTTCAAACTTTTAAATATTATAGTTTCTTAACTTTCTTTGATATTGAACATAAAGGAAAAAGGGGGTTGGTGAAGTGGGGCTCAGGGAAACTATTTCCTGACTTTTTTATAACCCTTAAATCATTAAATGCAGAAAATAATTCAGGTTAATTGAGATGTGTTTGCTGTGTTGTTAGCTTACCACAAAGTGAGCTTTTATAATTTCACAATAACTGAACAATTTCAACAGATCGCTGGCTTAACTAGTGCTGAAACTGGAGCTTGGGAGCAGCTGTTCTTCAGATCCACAAACAACAGAGTTGGTGGTTCTATTCCCAGCTCCTCATTGCGAAATGTTGAAGTCCTTGGACAAGATGCTGAACCATCAAATAGCAGTGCCTTGTCCACATCAGTATTTGAAAAATGCTTAAATAACCAATTAGCAAAAAGACATTATCTAACACATAAGCCCCTGTAAAACCACAATTGCAATGCCCTTTATTTACTTTAGATTTTTTTATAAGTTAAACAAAACAGAATTCATATATCAGTGAACTTTAGAGTTACTGGTACTGAGATTATTATAGAAAAATTAATACAGTAGAAACTTGGCGTGTCTAGATCATATTCATGTATCAATAGTTGCGCATAACTTTAGATCTGTGTGGTAGTGATGGCCAGATGAAGCTTCATGAAGCTTTGAAGCCTTGCAGCCAGATGGTTCACAAAATTGTTCATTTCTCGCAGCTTCATCTCTGGCATCATGTGCACACAAACCCCCCTGCTGGTCAAAGACTGTAAGACAGGCAGATGTGTTCGTAGTGTGCCCATATACAGTATAATGCTCTTAAAACTGTCTTGCCACAGTTTGGCATGGGAATAATGCCAAACTAAATATTTTCATTTGTGTGTCAAACTATTATGACATTAGTTGTTTGTGTATACTTTCTAAACTTAACGGAATAAATCTACATAATATTAACGTGTGTATGTCTCTGAGACTTAAACCAGACATTTTTGAAATTACATTGGTGGCAAGGGAAAGTGCAAATAAAAAAAACGGGGTGAGGAGGGTGAATGTGGTTTTGTAACTTTGGAAAACATGTATATTCATTTTATTGCGTTTCACTGTCCTATATATTTTGGACGGCACGCCAGAGCGCGAACCACTGGTCCCACTGGTGAGGCTTCATATGTCATCACATATGTCACTGAAGCAAGCTTCAATACACGCTTTGCAAAAAATTCCCTGGATTACTCGACACACGCTCCAAAGCCTTGGCACGACAAGTCCAATCACTACTGTGTAGATCTAGCACAGAATTATTATCAGCATATTTCATTATCTTACAGCCAAGTTAGCTGTTTCTCTGTGCATTTTCTTTGTCAAAAGAATGCTTGTAGCTAAAGGTAGTTGGCTTACAATTATGAAATATGACGTGATGTGCTGCCTTTGTTTATTTCATTTGATAGTAAATTTAATACTTTTGGTTTTTTTTGACTGTTTATATAAGACAGCCAATGCAAGGATTTAACTCATTAATGAGAAAAAAAGAGTGAAATTTGAAAATAATAGTTTGTTGCCACCCTTGGTTTTATCCTAACAATTTAGCACAGATAAAATTAGTTCAAACAAGGACCTGTGGTCCAGTGTGGATCTAATTAAATCCCCTTAATAATGTGCTTAACATTTTTTTGTTCTGATAATTTTAAATTTGTTACCTGCATTCTTGTATGTTTGTGTGTGTCCTGTTTGTCAGGTGTCTGCCTATCTGTCTGTCTTTGACTATTCTGCCTGGGGGTTGGAGGGTGGGTGGGTCAAACCTGTTAACCTCTCCATTGAAGAACACATTATTGCGGGGGGCAATGTGCTGTTCAGTACACCTTCTGTCACACAGACAGACACCCTGATCCCACAGGCAAAACATAGCTTTCAGCACAGAGCAAACATTTGATCTGACTGGGGATGTGCACACTAACCCTCATCCCTCATTACCTTTTACTCCATTGCTTGTTTTTTACGATGTACATATTGGACTGGTGCATTAGATGTGATGGCAACATGGAGAAAAGATTTATCTCTTGAGAGATGACATATAAGCAGCCACAAATGCCTCACTGAGCAGCTTCAAAAGAGAGAGCGATTATCTGTGTATTTCGGGTGTTACTGGATTTATAGGACCAGAAAGCGAAGCCTTTCAGCCGCTGTTCTGGGATTTAGGGACAACTTGTTTGTTGCTGGAGAGCAGCATTGGTATTAACCCATGACCCTGCTGCCCTTTGACCCTTAGGACGACAGCTCCATCCACGCGTTAGGGAGAAGGGCTGTCACAACGGAAACATCCAGAACACAGGCAGAGCTGCTGAAGAGTGAAGGAGGGGCAATTAGAGTCAGTGTGGCTAACACAAGATCAAAAACACCACAAGAGTTAAGAGTGTCAGGCTACCGGATACATAATCTGTCTGCAGGAAAAGTGTGAATAGATGCCACAGGCTGCAGAGGAGAGCCAGGATTAAGAGCCAGGCTTTGCTGAAGATTGCTTGGAGCAGTTGATTAAGCACGCAAAGATAGTCATATACACACATGTTCAGTGGGGAAGATGACTGACAGATAAATTAAACCTTGTTGTGATTTAAGATTCAAAGTACTACATGTTTTATTAAAACATCATCGAGTTTTTGACATCAATTGATCTATCACTTGTCTTTTCACTTACTTGAATTGCCATAAAAAGGTCTCAAGCTTTGTACAGGTGCCAAATAAGCGAAATTATAGGTAGAGATACTAGTGTATCTAAAAAATTTGAATATTGTGAACAGGTTCATTTGCTTTCATAATTTAATCCAAAAAGTGAAATAGAAAATGAATGTAGATTCATTACATGTAAAGTTAAATATTTCAAACCTTTTTTTTGTTTTACTTTTTATGATTACAGATTACAGCACATGAAAATCAATTTATTTTGAGTTACAGTAAATGACATTCATAAATACAGAGTATCTCTCCATCTAGTTCAGTACACACAACTACAATCGTATAAACAACTGAGAAGCTGGAACCTGAAAGTGTGTGTTTGATATTTTTATGCTTCTGCGCCGGCAATAGCAAGGGCCAAGGGCATTATGTTCTCCGTTTGTCCGTCCATATAGCACCCAATTCTTGGGTGTCTTAGGAACGTTTGGAGGGAATTCCTTCAAAGTTTGCTTAACTGTCAACTGGATTCAATGATGAACTGATTAGATCTTGGTGGCTGAAGATCAAAGGTCATGGTCACACTGACTGCGGTTATCTAGGTCCTCTCTCCCAATCTTGGGAATGCGATAAATGAAGAACGCTTTGAAGGAATTTCTTCAAATTTGATAAAACTGTCCAGTAAATGATGAAATGATTAGTTTTTGGCCAAAGGTCAAGGTTGTAGTGACCTCACCCTTATCCAATCTTTGTGAACTGATATATACTGCTCAAAAAAATTAAAGGAACCCTTTGAAAACACATCAGATATCAATTGCAAATAAAATCATGATGGATATCCATACTGATATGCAGGCCCGCCAACAGTCCTGGCTGGGCCCAGGACTACACCATCGCACCCCCCATTCACGTCTGTCACATGAGCTCAGAGTGAACCTGCTCTCATCTGTGAAAAGCACAGGGCGCCATTGCTGGACCTGCCAATTCTGGTGTTCTCTGGCAAATGCCAGCCGAGCTCCACAGTGCTGGCAGTGAGCACAGGGCCCACTAGAGGACGTTGGGCCCTCAGGCCACCCTTATGAAGTCTGTTTCTAATGGTTTGGTCAGAGACATTCATGCCAGTGGCCTGCTGGAGGTCACTTTGTAGGGCTCTGACAGTACTCATGCTGTTCCTCGTGGCACAAAGGAGTAGATATCATCCTGCTGATGGGTTAAGGACCTTTGACTAACTGCCTGTCCTGGATTCTCCTCCATGCTCTTGAGACTGTGCTGGGAGACACAGCAAACCTTCTGGCAATGGCACATATTGATGTGCCATCCTGGTGGAATTGGACTGCCTGTGCTACCTCTGTAGAGTCCAGGTATCGCCTCATGCTAAAAAAGATGAGGAGGGAAAAAATGTCTCCACCTTCAAAACGATTCCTGTTTTTGGGATTGTCTCATTGTTGTCCCCTTAGTGCACCTGTTAATTTCATTAAGGGGGTTAGGTGTGTTATACAGAGATCGTCTCTAACTTGCTTTTAAGGCCACTGTCATTTGCGGTCACCAGCAATTGACCCTCTGGCTGCACGGATGTGCTCAATGCACCAGCCATTTTTACAAACGGCGCGCAAATGGCAGAGATGCCAGTTTTTCAAAATAAAAGACTGTGTCGTGTGAAAACAGAAATGAAATAATTATTTTCTTTCTTTGTGGCCCAGTACCAAATGACCCATGGACCGGTACCAGGTCGCAGCCCGGTGGGTGGGGACCTCTGTATTAGAATATGAGTCTGGACAGACATGCATAAACCACAGCATCACTGATTAGCGGAGGCATACAACCACAATGCTGTAATTTTTGTTTTACTTGATAAATGACTAAAGCAGTGTTTTGATCATAAAAATAGTTGCTTATTAAACCATAGTCATGGTGGAGTTAGTGTTAACTATTGTATACACTGTACAGGTAGGGCACTCAATTCTGCAACTGTGTGAAGAATTGATTAACTCTTTATCTCAGCAAAGCTCAAATTCAAATTCCTAATCTTTGTAGAGATGCCAAATGTTGATTACAGGTCAGAAATGAGAAATTCATGCACAGTGAAGGCATCAAAATTTTGTCACTTGATGAATAGTGTTGGAATATTTTACTTTGTTTAATTAGGTTTAATTCAAGAGATAAGGTTATTTGCCTTTGCCTTTTTATCCACTGATGCCACCTGCCAACTGTATTTACTGGAGTTATGTATACACTGAATATAACGTATACAGTATGTGACATACTATGACAGTGTGGAAATTATTAAGACAGAACTTTAAGGGAAACTTAATGGGAACATTGGGTTCCAGGTTCAGGTGGTCAAATTTTCAGTTTTTTATTCATAGTTTATTTTATCAGGACTCTGCATCCGACAGATTATGATGACTGACTAAATTTATCACTGTTTTTGCTGATAGCTGCCTTCCAGTGAGGTTAAACAGTGCACATTTGCCATTTATTTTTCAGGTGACATGTCTCCTATCTACCCTGTTGTCGTGGACAAACATAAGCATCCATTGGCTGGATAACTGCTGAGGGAGGTTTTATTCCTGTCTGCGACTCCTTCAGGCTGTCGGAGGGAAATGTGGAGGTGGGTGACCGCAAACATCCATGTGCCAGCACAATGCCACGCATGCATCACAGGGTCACATTATCTTCAAAGCCTGTTGCCTCAAACATGTGATTCAACTCAGACCTAAAAAAAAGGCAGACTTCTTGCATTCCTGAGGCCATTCCACAAAGTACAATAACTTCCTTGAATTCTTCGACCCTCGACAACGGAGCCAGGGCACATCCTGTTGTCCTTGCAGCACTTCCTGCTCATGCAGGTCGGTCAGTCGTCCTCGTTGCCATGGCCACTGGAAAACATTGTACTCAAGCTTAATAGGCACACTAACAGGTAATGCTTTGGCGATTACGGAGTGGAGAGTGAAGCGGTCAGGCAAGCGTCTCACAGTTAGTCGATTTTTGCAACTAGCTGTGTCTTTTCAGAAGCTTCATCTACACTATAAGTACTGTGGATGTTGCATATTTGCATAATAAATGCAATCTCAAATTATTTAAATGATAATGTATGTGTCCCACTAGTGTTCAGAATTGGGTCTGTAATATTGCTGAGATGTTTTAACCTACAGAGCCTTAATTACAGCTGTTGCTCACTTTTATCAAACTTGTAATAGTTTCCTATTTTATTTTTAACTTTTGAACTTTTTTTTGACATAAGTTTGCTTTATTTCATAATCACATTCTCGCTACCAGCACAGTGTTCATTTGTCAGCCTCCAGCATAGCAGTCTGGCAAAAAATTCAAACAACTTTTTTAGAGAGAGACAAAAGGAAAGCAAGCACACTCTCATGGGGATATACTAATCCTGGTGCAGTGCATTCATTTCTGCTTCCTGCACTACTGTGTCTTTCCAAGAGTCCATAAGCCAGAGGAAATCAGTCTGGCAACAGGCCTGTTTAAAGACATGTTTAGCAGGTCAAAGAATACGTCAGTTCATTAACAGATGGA
This sequence comes from Ctenopoma kingsleyae, assembly GCA_032353495.1. Lineage (NCBI taxonomy): Eukaryota > Metazoa > Chordata > Actinopteri > Anabantiformes > Anabantidae > Ctenopoma > Ctenopoma kingsleyae. The sequence goes on from JAUBNQ010000003.1 coordinate 4,598,305, forward strand.
GGAGTTTTATCTGTTTATATATTGTTTTTTTTATTGTTTTTCATCTTATTGAGAAGCTTTTTTGGATTATTTTATTTTTGTAAATCCATGTGGTCCTCACCTGCAAATTTCCTGTCGCTTAACACCAGCTCTGAAAGCGGAGAAGGGATGTTACCTGCCCTCACACCCTGATGGGATAAGGATGAGTGGCCTTTAGGTATGGCCATACGGCAGACAGAGGTGGCGGTCCATGACATCATGTGTCAGGAAGGTGATACTACCTCACCCCTGGCAGGGGTTGGCCTGTATGCCAGCAGTGTGAACACCTCTGCTGCCTAAAAAGGTTGCTGACACCAGTATTTAGTTCATTAAGTTTGTGTTGTAATCCAGATTGCTGGGGTTCAATGGACAGTAGTTGGATGAAGCAATAATGAGGGTATTCGTGACTGTACACTTTTCCTCATGATTCATCCCGTATGTTGTCATGAAGAGGAGTTTTCACACCTTTTGGGTGAGGGATATCTGATGATATACTGGATGCATATGTCTCGATGAGCTATAGCTCATATTTTCAGGTTGTTATCTGACATACCCCTACACAACCAATCCCAAACATATACAAACAACATTTTAATGCTGTAACAAGAATGTATGGATGTTCTGTATGGGCTCAGTGCCATGTATTTAGGGTCTATTAGCAAATATTTAAGTAGACCTTCCTCTCACTGCGTCATCATGAGGAACTGTATCTCTATAAAATCCCCCTCTGTGTCAAATGAAGTTATGGAGGTAGACAATCATTGGAGGTGATCTCTTATCTTAGATGGTGCTGAAGTCTGTATGATATCGCCAATCCAGTCCTAGTGCATCAAATAACATAATGAATATCAGTGTTTCCCCTACCATTATACAAGCGGGGCGCACCCCCTCCCCCACCAATGGCACCACCCGCCCCCCCAAGATGGTAAAGTTAATTTTATGTAATTTGATTTTCTGTACAGCGCCAGATCACACACACGTACCGCCCCCCCCTTCAACGCTGTAAAACTAGGGGAAACACTGAGTATGATGCAATTTTATTATAAACACACACTCTCACCACTATATACACCTGTATAATCATATGCAATCCACTACAGCAGCTCTGCCATACATTTTCCTAATGCTTTGGCCACCTCATTTATGTACATATGGTCTAGCACAAATGTGTTTACTTTGGAGATTTAGATTTCACTGCAGTGGTGAAGATTCATGATGTACAATGGATTGTTAGCTTTAATTTAATGGCTTGTTCAAAAATATTGTATGGACTTTGTGGGAATTACTGCAAATTTTGTACCTAGATTTCTATTTTGGTGGCTTATAAATATTTTAACAAACATAATCCTAAATTAAATTGTCAGTTTTGTGTTGTCAACAGTTATTAAGGATCACATGGTGGACAATGGAGAGTAGAAATTTAGACCCAACATAGTAATTGATTCAATTTTTTGGGAGCATGTGTTCAGTGTGTGAGGGTTATAAGGTTTTTAATACTGTTTTTCCTGCCCGAACACCTGAGAATGTGCTGTGATATGCACACACTGTCAAGAGACATTATGTCAGAGGAACACAAAGACTAGAACACCAGATCCCAGTCTGTGTGTCTTAACATTTGACATGTTGAAACAGATGAAATTTATAAACGTTTTCAATGTTCCAATGATAAAAAATCACTCTGACTTGAACTGTGCAGCAGCATGTATTGTCTTTAACAGAATCGGTGAAATCTTCTTTAAGCCTTAGCTCTGGACGCTCATCAAACTTCACTCAAATATGTTATGATCTTCTAACTGCTTTCCCGAACAGGGCAGCATGTTAGGAATGCTGCTTAATGTCACCGGCTGTCAGTCTGACTTAATGCGAGCTGCTCTGTAACACATCGAACATGTTAAACCCTCTGATGTCATGGCGTGAGGGTTGGGAAAGAAAAACAGCCGGCATGCAATGTTATTAATAGAGTGTGTATGAGCAGGGAAAACCAGAGGAGCAGATATTACGTGTAACAGATTTGTCTAATCAGAGCCCCCAAAGGGATTTTATTAGACGTGCAGATATGTTAAAGATCAGTTCAGGTTAAGAAACTGAACTCGTGAAGGACTCTGCACTTGTTGCAGCCATTGTCTTAAGAAATGATCCTCAACTTAAGTTTAGAAGTTCATTCATGACTTTAGAAACAGAAAATGACACAAGTACGTGTTCGTAGGTGTTCTGGATCTTTGGATCATTATTATTTAGGATTTTTTATTTGTTGTTGCTAAAGTCAGCAAAAGCTCAGCGTACGCTACCTGCTGAGCACCAAACTGCAGACAAAGTTAGTAGCTAGCAGGTGAACATAACAAAGCATTTAGATCAAAAACAGATGAAAGAGAAAGATGACTTAAAATGAATGATAATGTTGCTTCTTAAGTGCTGAAATGTATTTAAATAACGGTTTGCTTCATAATCCATTAATCAGTCATCCATCCATCCATTATCCTAACTGTCATCTCTCACCCACAGCTGGGGTATGCTTCAGCATCCCTCACGTTACATCTATATTGGATGCACCACCAAGTCTACACTATGGCTATTTGGCATTGATTTTATCTGTTGAATCTCGTCTGACATTGAGCACTTTGAATTTAAGATGTGACTTGGCATCTTTGAGTTGTTATTGAGGATTGTACTGAACCTGTACTGAAACTGTAGTGACTCAGCTGTAACATGTAGAGGGAGTGTTTTGTTGTCAAAACCATTTTGCCCATAGCAACATTTTTCCTCGCAGCTCGAGTCCGAATAACAAATATAGTAGCACTCAGATCACTGCCAGTATAGCCGCAAACCTCAAACACAACAGAACCTGTCTGCCAGTCATAATAACCTGGTGTGTATCTTTGTTCTTAACGCAGAGTTCATGATCAGGAGTGTGTGTGTTCCTGTTAAACCTGAATAAGAAGCAAACAGCAAAACGGTAGCAGAACCCAAGAGTGAGGTAGCAAGGAAGTGGTGGAAATGCTGTTGTTTAAAAGTGTTACAAAGAACTTAGTGTTGCTCTGAGCTACCAGGCTGTTGTATCCGTTGTTCCCACTTTCAGTTCTTATCAAAATACTATAAGGGCTTCGATTTGAAACCCCTCTTCCTTTACTTTCTCTTAGTTGTTTTGATTGGTTGGGAACTCCTCATGAGGAGAGGTGAAAATGTGGCTCTGACTCGTAGTCCTCAGGGCATCCATGGTTCAGAGAGGTTGAATTCTCACTGATTTAATGGTTGAGTGACTCTAAGATTTAGAAGAAGAAGATGATTTCTTGGAACTTACTGGCAGACAGTTGTAATCACAGCTGTTGCACTTCTGTCCTTACATTACATATCTCATAGCTTAGAATCTAGGTCACTGAAATGTGACAGGACAAAAAATGATCCTTCGAAATCACCCTTTTAGTGCAAACACTGCTTCTAGCACATTTATGTGGTCACAATTTATTACATTATGTCTTTGTCTCTGTTCACTGTTCCACAAGAGCCTGTGTCCATGTACCTAATTAAAAAGCCAATGTGTATTAAATTGTACTCTTAAAAAGTATCACAAGTCTGGCATAGTACTAATGTGGACGTCAATTGAGGTTGGAGAGAAACATAAATTCTGCCTGAATATTTTTTATCAACAAATGTTAATGGGAAGAGAAAGGACACGAGTCACAAGATCTACAACAGTGGCAAAGATGTTTACTGGCATATTTCATTAGTTTCCCTTATATCGCTTTGTAGCAACTACAAATTAATTGTTTTAATTATGCTAGCAGCTGAAATAAACTGAACTATCTCAAAAACAAGTAGGTGAATTAAAGATTATTAAAATTTTGTACAGATATATGGAGCCCAGGTGTTGAAGCCTAATGATTTAGTTGACCACCTTACTTTACCTCTTGCACCACCAGCTGGTCTCAGTTTTTCTTTTTCATTAAAATGACTATATCTACTGAATGGATTATACCTGCTTAACATTCATGGCCTCCAGAAGATCAGTCCTGTTGACTTTAGCAGAACCATTATCAGGTCAGAAGTCCTCCAATACTGGGTTTATGACCAAATACCTGAAAAACTAACATTTCCCTCAGCCTCAGCTGTATTTAATGCTAATTAGCACATGTTAATATGTTAACATGCTAAACTAATGTATGTCAGACTACCTGTAACCAAAAAACTGTATTTTTCTAACCTTTATTTAATTGGCACTGCTGCCTTAATTAGGCCTTACATTAAACACAAGATGCAAACCGCTGTCTCTGGTGTCAAACCTCTGCATGTTATATGCTCTCCATTCACCCCAGTCACTTCTCCGACTTCTGTGTGGTATGTGAACGATGCAGTTACTAGTCTGGAAAATTCCTCACCAGTGAACATAATCCAGGGAGCAATTACATTTCTTCAAAATATATTTTGCAAAATCATTTAACAATGTGTCAATGTAGTTTTTTGGAGACAGGGTTATTTAGTCCACATCCCTTCAATTTTAGCATTTAGTCCACAAGTCTTAAATTTAGCTGGAATCATATTTTAATTGATGTTTATAGTCCTATTTCAGCAATTTCCAGATATACCTGCTGTATCCTCTTTTTCTGAGATGTTATGTTTATGAGCCTCCATTGTGAAGAGGCTTTTGTATGAGAGCCAGTATCTGTATTTAAAACGATTAATCTAAGTTTGTGATGATTACAAGGCCTTGAAAAGCATGTCAGCACAAACCACAGGTTTGTTTACAACAAGTATATCTTTTGAAGGAACAGATTCATTTGCTCCTTGTAATCACAGTGTGCTTTCTACATTCAGTGCTGCAGTTTGTCAGCAGGAGCACACCCAGAGCATACCAACCTGGATTATATGGTAAACATGAAAAAAAATCTAACAACTGAACTTGTTTTTCCCACAATTTTTTTTTATTGCAGTTACGTAACACAGAGGAAGCCTCTTTCTCAGGCCAACTGTGCTTGTTGATGATGAAAACTGATAAGCATGTTTGTTTTTGAATTACTGGAAAATATTTTCAGAATATTTGCCCTGGGAGAAATCAACAGCCCAGATATATGACTAATTAGAAGTTGTGCTGAATTCTCATCCTAAAAAGTGAACAGCAAATACAACCAAAACAACGTGGTATACTTTTATTTATTTCATCTTCATATTCATGGTGACTTTTTGTTTAGTTTATGGTGTGCTGGGGTGTAGACACGTACACGTGAAAAGGATTTACAGCAAGCAGCATTCCAGAAGTTGATGTCATTTTTAAGTTTTCCATTACATCAGAGCTGTCTGAAAAACATAAAGAGAAGAAAATCACTGTCAATTAGTTAGACAAATGCCTCTCGTCAACACGTCTTCATCAGCCCCAGCATTGTCAGTCAAAGAATAAGTAGTGATTCCATGATGATTCCATGATGCATGCAGGGTGGTGGTACAGGTTGGCCTCCTGATGTGTCATATACTGAACATGTTGGCTTTGTCTTCTCAAATTCCAGTCAGTATATTGTCTTGAATAGCTAAATATTATTGGTATTATTCATTACTGGAACGTTTTATGAGGCAGCTTAAACAGCCTCAGGTCCTCATTCAGCGCAGCTCTTATCTGCAGCGCTGCAGGAGCCACTCTGTGGTTCCTGTTATTGCGATTCCTCGGTCTGCAGGCAGATACTTGCATCCACTTTGGCTGCAGCCAGGCTCTTGTCTTTTCCACTGCCTGACAATTCAGATTGTATAAACCTCGATGGCAAAAAATAAGGATTGTTTGTTATTACAATGCCAGTCCACAGTGGCTTGAGCGTGGGTTGTTTTGACTCTGAGAACAATCAACTGTTGCAATAAAAGAGCCTCCCTCCCTCCCCGCACTACTCCCTTCTAAACCCCTTCCCTTCCCTGTTTATTTACAGCAAGGATTTCTATAAAAATGTCAGCATCTGATCCTCATTTTTCACTTTTACTGCAACAGGGGAAACACCTCTACCTTTACCATTTTACGGAATAAAACAAAGAAGATCCTTCATTGTTTTTTCTTTTTCTTTTCCTGCTGTGTTGACAGCTGTCACTGGAAGGCCTGAATTAATCTGATAATGATTTAAAGGTGTCTTATGTAAGGCTGGAATGAGGGCAGCATGAATCTATTGTGCAAGTGTGTTGACTATGAATGTAAAATTGAAGTCTGCAGACTGGACTATTAACACACCTATTTATTTGTTATTATGCCACCCTGTTCACTTGTAAATCTGTCATTGTACGATGGCACATTTCCAGTTCGCAACCATAATTGTAGCAAATTTGTCAGAAAAAATTTTCAGTCTTTGACAGACTTCTTCTCATTTTTATCCATGTGCCTGCAAATTTGCTGCCTGAAAAGACGACAACCAAGTATGTCTTGCAAGCCGCATACAGACTCATCTGGAGCTTGTGGCTTCTCTATCCATGAGATATTTTAGAGAAATATTATGGACATAGATAATCAAAAGGCATTTGAATATTTTAACCCTATGACGGAGTCAGGGTACAGTAAAGCACTGCAGAGGACATTCTTCCATGAATAGGAGGAACTGTATTTCTTTGCTGAACAGAAAGGAAAACCCTTCTGCTTTATATACCAGTGTTCACATTTTTGCTATTTAAAGCTTCTGGAGCGCCATTTCAAGTTACTTTATGCTGAGCCAGGAGTTTCTCAGAGGCACTGAACACGCTGAAACATCAGTCAGAGAAGCAGACTCAGTTTTTTCTAAGAATTAGATATCCCTCTGAGAGAGTCACATTAGCTAATCACATTATAATCATATCAAGTGACGTGGACAGTTCGAAACGTTTCGCTCTGCAGAACTTTGTCGGTTGGACCGACGACGACCGACCACCTCATGGCAAAGAAATCCAGTTGCCATGACTCAACTTCCAGACAACTTCAACTGGATGACTGAGACATTTTTACTGTAATATATATATAGGGAGCAATATCAGTGAATAAGTAAATGACAGAGTAATTTCAAACACACCCAAGTAAAGAATTTGTTTTAACAGCCGTCAGCCTGCAGGTGTGAACTGATGTGATAGTGAAATACAGATGTATTCATGTATGCAGCTGCATAAAATTGGAATGTTAATTAAAAAAATATAATCAGCCATAAAAGTGTTTAAACATCAAGGTTAACTAACTATCCTGTAAATTTGCAAAATGAGAACCATACACACTTTATGTGATGTTATTTTTTTTTAAAGAAGGTGAAGGTTTTGTGATCACCTGCATTTACAACTTGAAAAGTTACTGTCTTCATACATTACTGCAGATTATAGGATGTTTACAGTTCCAGACAGTTTTTTCTGTCTCATATTTAATAAACATCAGCTTTTCAAATATCTAACACCTCACCTATTATACCCTGGGATAATTATTTTCATGATTTTTTTAAATTATTTTTTTATTATTAATCATGCATAAAAAGCCATAAAAGTACACCATCAATTGTCTTTTGTTTGACCAAAATAGCACAGAAGGCAAAGTTAGAGAAGAGCAGCCAGTCCTCACATTTAAGAAGCTGCAGTTAGTTTTTTTTTTTAATATTTGTAAATGAACTGAGCTCACATAACCTAAAATAAATGAGCTTTAAGAGATGTAACAGAAGTTGCTTTCACATGAAGAAGTCTTATTAAGTCAGAGCTGTTAAAGCTTGAAAAACTTGTGGCATATATGGTCATTGAGCTCTTTTGATTACAATGAACTTCGTATCTAATCATCCTCAAATGTCATTGGCACCATGCCAGTGTTACAGCCTCTGATCAGAGTTCTTCAGCATGAGTGGTGGCTCAGGTATGTGTACTGTAGATGCATAGTGTAGCTAAAAATTTGGCACATGAACTAACGCTGCATAAGGGCCGGGTCATACTGGAAGAGAAGTGGTTCATACAACATATTTTCTGACCAAGTTGGAAATCGAAAGCGTTTACACTAATCAACATTGGAAGGTAGCGTTATCACGATACCGAAATTATGACATTGGTAGAGATATCTACCCTAATATCTTGATACTGATGGAGATACTGAAATGATACCATGACGTTGTTCTGTGCAGGCTTGGCCTGGGTTTGAGCGCAAACTCCATGAAGTGCCAGACTCACAGTTAATGTCATTTGTTTGTTTATTCATGCTTCATGCATTCATGCTCTTTTTTTCATAGTAGCTTGTGTTTTTTGTTTGTTTTTTCATGCACGTAGGTGTGTTTGTAAAGTTTAGCAAAGACGTGGTATGCAGTAATCTGATCTCCCTATATTTCAGCTATAGTTTATTTTACAACTAGATGCCACTCATTAAATATCAACATTAATAAGACTTAAGGCACCTCCCTGGTAGAGATTTGAGCTCTACTGAGTGCATTTTCCAGTGTTAGAAACGGGTGTTTCCCCTACCATTATACAGGGGGGGTGCCCTGCCCCTCCAACAGCCCTCCCCACCCCACCAAGATGGTCAAGTTAATTTCATTTCATTAGATTTTCTATACAGCGCCAGATCACATTAGAAGTTATTTCAGGTTCCCATTCCTATAGAACAGGTCTGTACGTTGTCCTTTTATTAAACTAACTAAAAAGTCTGTATTATTTATCGTATTTACATGACGGCGTCATTTCTGTCTCTACGTGGTCACGTTTACAATTCTCCTCTGATCTCTGTGTCGAGTGCGGTGGAGTTTTATGCGCGTCAGGAAATATGACTTTTAAAGCATAAAGGCCAAAACACACACCAGACCTGTCACAGCACGATGCCCATAACACACACCTGGAGCGGCACAATTTTTTCCAATCATATTTCCACTGTACAGCTGATATTAAGAAAACAAAACATCTCTTTTTATGGCTTTAGTGCTTTTTCCTTGTTATCTTGTTGTTATGTTTCTAGCATTAAATAAATTATTTCTACAGTCTGTATGTAGAATTATTTCCTTCGTGCTTTTGGAGACATCACGTAAAAGGTTTCATATGAACATTTCCACAGTGAGAACTTCTTTTAACTGCACATGGACATTGTATAATGTATAATGTATAATGATACCTATCACATTCACTAACCTGTAGCTCTATGAGCTCTGTCTGGTGGTGATGTGCAGTGTCAAGTTGGACATGTAGCTCCCTTTGTTTGTGTAGGTTTGTAGGTTAATCATGCATGCATGCATTAATTATGCTTCTGATTTGTCTATACACCATGGACTGTTGGGAAGAGTTGTTGTACTTGGCATACTCATTATGTCTGCAACACACATGCATGCACACACACCCACACATTCCCCCACTGTCACACACTGTTGCACTTCAGGAAATACAGCCATTATTGAAACAATTTGTAAAATACAGATACTAGTGAGCCATTTTTAAAGGCAAGGTATTGTGATATTTTTTAGTACTGGCATACGATGCAACACCCATTGTGGAGTGGGAGATAAAAATGGTAATGACTGTGTAATTTCGTCAAGAAGACTTAGTGTGACTGAGAAGATGAAATGGCAGCAACTGTTGCTGTTGTGCATGGAAAGAAACTGAAAGCATGTACTGTACCTTTAAAAACTAGCTGTATCATTGTGGTTTGTGGCACTTGCCCTTAGGAAAGTCTGGAATGAACAACAGGAAGCCGGGCTGCATGTTTATGGAACAGGTAGCTTACAGATGGTAACGTGGCTTTTTGTTAGCAAGATAACACACAAAAGCTGTGAATTAAATAGCTCCACAGGCAAACAACTAAAATGGAAAACTGCTTACTGATGGAGATTTGAAAGCTTTTCACCTTTCCTCTCCAGACTTTCCACTCTTTTCATATGAAACTGAAGAAGCAAAGAGGGAGTGTGTGTGTTTATGTGTGTGTGTGTGTGTGTGTGTGAGTTTGAGGGGGATTGTAGCTGGACAGTGGGTGGTGGAAAGGTGGGAGTCTCTTCTTTCAAAAGGGCCGAGAACAAAACAGGAAACCATCTCCTTGTTGTGGCTCGTGGTCGTTACAAGTGTTTGGAATTTTGAGAAGGTGAATTCACATGTTATGTTCATGTCTGTGCTCAGGTCAGAGCACGCACACACAAACGCATTCATCCACACATTCACACACAGTGGAGGGAATGTCTGTCATGCCTCGATAAGCAGAGACATGAAGACTGTGAACCCCCTGTGGATGTTATGAGGAGGGATCATTGAATAGACTAAATACTTGCCGAGATGGTTCAGTGACCTTGGTTGGATCTGGACTTTTGCTCTATGTCGGTCAAAGTGCTGTTAGAATATCATGTGCATGTGTCCTGATGATGATGGTTTTGGCTAAGTTCAAAATTCATCATGACCTCTTTAATGCACTGTAAATGTTACACAGGGACTACAGTTTTATCTGCTGTGTTTTTTAAAATGTGTTCTTGTTTGGGGAAATACGCAGAAGCATGTGTTATCACTTCCCACAGTCACAGCAGACAATGACAAAGAAACACTTAGTCTGCGGCAATGAGCTCTGTTGTTATTGTCAAAGAAATCTGGGCTGACGTTAATGTTGTTATTTCAGGTTAAGACGAAGCCCTCTAATGTTTTTTGGCGTCCTCTAGCAGTTACTGTGTTAACCAGGGACTTCCTAATACCAAGGTTAGCAGGCATCCTCCACACCTTGACAACAGAGCCACTAAATTAAATGACATTTATTCTTCTCTGTTCATGTGAGGGAACCTCCTCAGCGGATGCCTTCCTGTAGCTGTCAGTTCTTTTGCTCCTACCCTCATGATAAACAATGTTAGGAGAGATGCTTCTACTGATATTAAAGCTTTTTAATGTTTCCTATTATTGTGTGAAACAATTCGGTTACCTTGAGGTCAAAGCTACAAAGAGTAAAAAGAGATTTGGCTGTAATTGATAGATCAATTGTTTTTGGTCAAGTGAAAGCCATCTATTCAGCATTTTGTTACCAAGGCTCTCTCAGTGGAAAGTCTCACTGTTAAAGAGAAATTAGCTATTGTCTATTTTATTGTATGATACCTGGCTAACATGCATAGTTTGATATTTCGTACTAAGCCAATATTCCAGTGACAAACTCAGTCACATACACTGATATCTGGTTTTTGCCTGAGTTGTTTTCTTGTGGACTCATTTAGTTTACAGAGTCTAAAATGTTCAGTGAGTCTTCAGATGTCTTGTTTTGTCTGAAAAGCCCTGGAAACCTCGAGTCCAATCAATAAAATGAGAATGGAGGTGTGGTTTAGAGCTACATCGACTTATAACACTCCAACAGTGTCAGTGTGCTATTAAAGAGCAGCATCAGCTGATGTGAGCCATGCCTCACAAAAAAGAGGCCACAGAATACCATTAATTAAGAGTAATGATCAAGCTAATGATTAAGAGGAAGATTATGGACGATTAATGTACCACTGTGCTACTGACATTACTATGTTTTTTTTCCTTCTTTCTTTCCTATTTAAATTTTGTTTTATTGCTAATGCTGTGTACACTGTGGTTTTAAAATTAATCTAAATAAGATCTAAATAAATTAGATACATTTTTAAACTGAGGAGAAATGTTCTAAAATCTTTGAGGTTGACCAATGAACAATTTTAGGTATTGAGCTATAAAACCTTAATTGGAATAGAATCTCATATAGTCCTCCTATATGTTTGGCATTTATTGTAAAAGTATATTAGTATATGTATTTAAAGTTTAGAAAATCTAATGGTAGAGATGAGAAGACTGCATTTTCCTCTGGCTTGGGGAAGCCAACATTTCTCTCATTACACTCAGCACTTTTTGTTTACATAGAGATGTTGTCACTCAGGTTCAATAGCATCGACCTTTGACCCTGCAGAAGTACTTCCAGGTGGGGCCTCTCTCTTCTCGCCCCAGCACCGAGCAGAGACCTCCTGCAGCTACACACAGATTTTTCAACCCTAAACAAACAGTGATCTGTCTGCTTAGAAATGTTGCATGATCTTTGTGAACATACCAGCTTAGTCATACAGCAGACTGACGGGGAAAAATCTGTCCTGTAAAAAAGGGTGATCTGCTCCAAATCAGATTACTTGATTATGCTAAAAAATGTTGCAACATTTAAAGCTTTTTTAATTAGTATGTATGTACAAATATTTTTAATAAGATTCTGTTGCAGAATTTATAGAAAAGTACACACTAAAGATACGTTTGTTTGTAACTAGGAACAACTATTATGATTTAAACTTCAAACTTCATTTGAGAGTCCATTAGACAGAAAAATAGTTTGATTTCTAGGTGCTCTTGTTTTTAATTTGTAAGCAGGGCGGCTGCTAAGGCATGTTCAAGCAAGGGCACATTCACAGCATGTTGGATGCTATTCATAGGACAAAACTGTCAAAGTTTATCCCTGCATGGTCATTGTTATTAATATCTTGGATTATATGGTATTATAATACACATACTGTAGTTGTGTGGTAAAAGTAAACACCAAATAAAGTTAGGTTTCAGTTTCTGTTATGTTTATTTCTCTCACTTGCTTTCTTATTTGTTCTCCCACTTAAGCACTTCTGTCCCTCTCATTATGCTCTTTTATATGTAACATACCCATTATATGTTAAATTAATTCTTATCCTTCTTCGTGTTTTGAAATGTCCGAGATCTGAGAAATTTCTTCCCGGGCCAGAGAAGATTGATGTTTGTGCAACGTCAACATGGTATCTGTGTGAAAGGCCTACTTTATAATTCAAAGGTTCCCAAACCTGGACTTCATGTCCCTCTGCTCTGCTTGTTTTACAACTTTCCACCTACCCACTCCTGATTATGTGGATTAGGAGTGTTCAGTCAGCCATAAGATGGAAGATACCAGTTCACTTTGTCTTCCCCAACTCCACTCTCATCTGAGATGGAATTTCCAGTTTCTGATTGACTAAACATACCTGATCCAGGTAATCAGCAGTGGGTAGGGCATGGAAAGTTGGGAAAACAAATAGGGCAACGGGCTTAAAGACCAGGTTTGGGAATTGATGAGATCTTTCTCAGTGAGAGTTTTAACACATTCTTTCTCATTAATGTCTTGACATGGACTAGACTAGACTACATCACACGGACTTAGACTGTCCATGTGACCTATGAGGATAGGTAAAGTATATGCAACTATTTACTAATGAGTTAGTCTAAAAACTGTTCTGTGATCTATAATGGAGACAAACTGTGGTCTAAACATACGCCATCTGCCTGTCATTCCTGGAAGAGTGATTCCTCCTGCTCTTTCTGAAAGAGGGTGTCATTGTAGAGCAGTTTGCAGAAGCCAGATTTTCATTCTGACATGGGGTAGAAGAAACCAGCTGGGTCAGGTTCAGACTCAGGACCTTGTTTTTGTGAGGTAACAGTACAAACCACTGAACAACTGCCTGTCAGCCCATTTGTCTCTTATATTACAGATGAAATGGTCAGTTTTGCACGATGATTTGGTGTAATCGCTTTCCATTACAAACTGTTCTGCATGTGGCTACAGATGTTGACAGTTTATCAGCCTGTCTCATAAGCAGTATTCGCCTGTGGCTCCAAATATCATCAAGTAGAGATCAGCTGTCAGGACATCATTACCCAAATCTGCTCCATGTGTCAGAGGAATGTGTGCAGGACAAAGCCTGTGGCTTGCTGCATTAGTGACGCTGGAACAAAATCATCATTCCTTATTCCAAGAATGTTAGTGTATGAACTGAGGGGTCACTGCATTGCACACTGAACATGAATGTGAGGAATTTCTTTTTTCAAAATCCTTAGCAGGTGCTTGCAAGTATTCTTGCGGTACATGTAATATTCCCTAAGGGGAATGTGGCGCCCCTGATATAATGCAAGTCTCTTGTTAGTCATGTCATATTCCATCCGCTGTCCCTGTGCTCTTCCAGCGTGTATGTGTGCTAAACATTAAACCAGAGTTAGAGATCAGGATTACTTATGCAGCACTGGGTTATGTTTAACACTCCAGATGCCACGTGCGAAGTTGAAAAAACAGCATGATCATTGCTGTGTGGAACGTCTTGATGAGGAGCTTTTTTGATTGTAGCTGAAGCATAAAATGAAAATTAAGAGTTATGCAAGCCAATCTATCCATGTTCTTTGGTTGATGTCACTCAACCTTAACAATTGATTTAATGGAAAGTTAGAAATGTGGCGAGGCCTGGTGGTTGTATCATATGAGTGAACGAACAAACTGGGATTATGTTGAGACACAGCAGGTTGAGGCGGGGGTTGCTGTTCACGTACTACATGGTGGTAGGTACCACCTGCACCGGACAGACTCCACATGCTGCATCATGTCCAGTTGAGATCCCTGTTCCCACCATCTCTGTTCCCTCCTTGAGTCTGTTTATGTGACTGAGTTCCAGTCAGTAGGCTGAACATTACCGGGTACTACAGCCAAAGTTCCAATTGTTCACTACCATCTCTCTCTCTTTCTCTTCCTCCTGCTTCTGTTTCTTTTCCTGTGGCTAAAAATGGGAGGTAGAATTATGTTCTGTTTTTATTCTGTTATCATTAACTAGTTGCAGTAGCCTATAAAAAATTCACAGAAAATACAGAAGCTAATACAAATTAATATTGCTAAAAAATATACATCTAAACAGAAACATATTGCACACACATCTACAGAAAATGAGAGACTATTATGCATGTTATGCAATTGTATGGATTGAGGTTAAACTGCAGAGCTCTGTCAGTCATCCTGTTAATTAGTTCCTAACATTTCCAGGCTTCAACCAGTGCTGCTGTTACAGCTGAAGCAGTAAGAGAAGATCAGGGAGACAAGAAAACAGAGATGTTGGAGAGGAGGAGGACAGCAGGCATCATGCTACTCGGTAATTAAAATATTATTATTTAATTATGTGGGGGAAAAAACACTGGTCAAGTCAAAAACAGGCTCCCACCCACAAGTCAGTTTATTTCTCTTCTAAATATACATCTTGCAGATTCCAAATATAGAAATAACTGATTAAAAATTCTCAGTAATTTTCTAAAAATAGCACGTTGCTGTAGCTAACAGGGGTCAGATAGAGTAAAGGGTGAATGTGTGATGAAATGAATTTGGTGCTTTAGTGATTATTTACTACAGCAGGTCTGTGTATGTGAGATTGACTCAAAATAAACAGTAGAACAAGTCATGCACTGTGGCTCCCAATGTGTTTTTAATGGGTTTTGGGTAACAATTGAGCTTTTGGCACAGAGGAAAGAGCTATATTAGGTTTTGTATACATGAAAAATATGAATTAGATCAGGGGTAGTGAAGTATGATTTAAGGAGGTCCGGATAGAGAAAATTTCCTCATGTCCGGGTCCGTAACATCATCATATTTAAATTGCATTGTAATATAGTTATACATTAAGATTCATTTCTATATACAGTATATTGAAGTAACTTGTCATTAAGCTATAACTCAATGCCATTTCAACAATATTTCTTTTCATTGCAACTCTGGACTCTGTAGGGTGCATACATACATAATAAATCAAGTAAATAAAAATAAAGCTGAGCACTGTCAGACACATCAGTGGACTGTGGAGCCTTAGACATGGCTTCATACAGCTGATTTAGCACATCTCTGACTAATACCTCACTCTTCTTTCCATGGCTTTTAATGCAGATTTAAAAAAAAAAAAATTCATTTTTTTTTTTTCCTTTCATAAAGGGTATGAGCTCCTGCACTCAGACACTCTTTGACTCCATTACTGGATGGTTTTTTGTGATTGAGCACTCACTGGTCAGTAAGAATGTGTTAAAATCCTTGTTGACCGATCGTAGTTGACTTTAAGATCACTTATTTTCTGTAACCTAACTGCTAAATTTAGCAGTTTCATTGTGGTGTTTCACTTTTCAACTTTTAATCACTGAGAGCAGATCTCAGAGCAGATTTCTACAGGAAGGATGAAGATAAGCACCTTGGTTCATTCGGGATTAAAAGCCTGGATTTCAGTGTTAACCTTTCACCGTTTAGCACAAACATGTCACACTGACTTTCTCTCTCTCTCCTCGTCTCTGTCCTTTATAGGTTTCTCTGTTACTGCCGCTGTTTACTTTCCGCGACTACTGGCCAATCAGAGACAGGTAGGATGAGCTTTTAGCCGAGTAGCGGTGTAGAAACACTGTCAGAAAAGAGTTGCCGGTCAAAATATAATCTTCCAAAACTGAATAAAACTTGATGACAAGTCGGTTCCGGCTCTGGGTCCAGACAGGACAGAGTCTGGGTCCGGATCCGGACCATGGTCTGTCTGTTAGTGACCTCTGAGTTAGATCAATTCATTGATGGTTTTGGTGGATGGATCTTTTTATGGATTGGCTTGACAAAACTAGGGATGTCCGATACTATCGGTCTACCGATATTATCGGTATTAATGTTTAAGTATGCATGATAGGAGATATATGATGTTAGTTACCTAAAATGATTTAGTTTTTCTTTTTTTATGAGGGGGGACCCTGCATATATTGGTATCGGTTTATATTGGTATCGGAAATTAAGAGTTAGACATTATCGGTATATCGGATATTGGCAAAAAAGCCATTATCGAACATCCCTAGACAAAACGAAAACCATAGAACACTATCAACCCTACCCTTCTTACATCCTCCTCGTCCAAATCTCAAATCTACAGTTTTAGTTTATGCATATTTAGTTGTAGTACAGTAGGTGATATCAGGGTTTTTTCCTGCCCATATTTTGCACTTTACTGGCATTCGTGTTTGTAAAGTGCGATAAGTTGCTTCCATAGAGAGAGATAACACATCATAATAAACACATTATTTCAGTGTGACTATATCAGAGTATCTGTTTTCATCTTACTCTTCTTGCACAAGAGTCAGATGGGTTTTTTTAAAATCCTTTTTATAGTAAATCTGTTCAAGTTTCTTTATAAAATAAGACTGTTAAAGAAGTACAATGTACAAAGATACTATATGTCACAAGCTTAGTGGTGTCAGTCATCCCTGCTCCCTCTGGGCATCACTGGTGCCTCCAACTTCTTTCGCCCAAACATCCCCCTCGGCTCATTTACCCCCTCACTTCCCTGAATCCACCTCAGTTAGAAGCTGTCTGTCGACACCCGTGGTCTGTGGCGGGGAAGTAATGGAGCAGTTAAGAGTGTTTTGAGGTGTGGATCTGTCAGGCAGCACAGGGTGCTGCAGCCTCATGGCTCTGGGATTATCATGATAGTCGAGTAAAGGGTGTGTTTCTTCATATTTGAGCTGACTGGGTGATCTCATTGTCAGCAGAGACACGCGGCATGCCATTAGTTTTTTGGAGTTTCCTCAGTAACACCAGAAAATATTTCACATTGCAGCCAAAAATCAGAAAACTTTAATAACATGGTGTATTGCGTTTCTCTGTGTAGCTGTTGTTTCTGCAGTGTCTTTGATGGCTTTAATCAGGCCACAGAGGGCCTGACCTCTGGGTCCAGCTTTGATCCATGCTGTTGTTGTTGGGATTCTCTGAGGGATGGGTCAGGAATTAGGAGAGAATTAGGCTCGTTCTACAAGCAGGCGGTGACATGCTTTGCCAAAATATTTCATGCTTAACCAGGCTTTCCCGTAGATTATTACCTAAGTAAGGCAAGCAAGGTGGGGAAGAAGGTGCTGCCGGTGACACCAGCATCAGGCCGAGATGAAGAATGTGGATAACACTTGTTTGTGAGGATCGGCCTGCATAAAAATTAAAAATAACAAAAGTCCAAATGGAGTCGTCTGAAGTTATAAACTCTCTCAGCAGGTGTTGACAGGGATCTGCTGGTGTTCTCTGTCATCTAGAAATAACAACAACCAGACATAACGACGCTGTAGAATGAAAGCACTATATCTCCAAATATCAGCATTTTTTAGACCTGCATGTGTTCCTCTTTATCACTGTTATTATAACTGAGAACTATGAGGAAACAAAAACAGGACCACAACTAGAAATTTTGGTTTTAACATACAATTTGAAGAAAACAACCCAAGACAAGGACCATTTAGTAGCCACTCTGGAGCTTTCAGTCACATAACACAACTTACTTAGCAAATAGTTTGTCCAATTGTCATGCAGTTGATGATTTTCAAATTTAAAGATTTTGAGATTAATGTACTCCTGCAGCAAACAGACAAAAAAATGAGTCGAACTTGAATTTTACAACCTCATGTGCTGAAGTGATCTGCAACAAGAGTGGGTAAAAATTCCTAAATCAAGAGCAGAAAGACTCTTAGCTTGTTAAAAAAGGCATTCAGCATCTGTGATATCTGCCAGAGGTGGGGTTACTAGCTACTGTGGCTGCCTAAACATTTGCACAAATGAACACATTTTTTGTAAGGATATGAAATAAAAAGTAACTGTGCATAAATATTCAAAGTATGGTTCAATTTTAGTGTCTGCTTGCTGCAAGGGATGGAATTATAAAAATAAATTGCAAGTTTCCCAGAAATACTTTAACATGTCACTGTATACAGTATTAAATGGTAAATGGTCTGCACTTATATACACAGCCGCCCTATTATTGTATCACTTTTAACAGAGCAAATTCAGAAATCTTCAAATATTAACAACTTAAAATATACTTTTCCTTTTTTATTTTTCCCGTTAGTTTAACATTGTTAAAGAACTGGCGTTTTTGCTCTTGTACCAATAAGTAATAACCTATTAGCTGGTTTGTTGTGTTTTGTGGTGTTGTGCCTGCTTGATGTGTAATTGTGTGGCAGAGATGTCCACGAGTCATTTTTTGCAAGTCTAAATCAAGGCTCAAGTCTTGTACGCTTAAAATAAGTGTACTGGCGTTTGCTGCATGCTATCCAGACTACTTAGAACGCTGCATTACTACTTCTCAGTAATTCAAATACTGCATTATGATCACGTCTTTATCTGTTAGCGTACAGTATCAGAATTAATTAGTAGTTTAGTATATGATTGCATTAGACTAGTGCAAAGTAATATGAGTGCAGTCTCAGTTCTTTGAAGTCTGAAGTCTCTTTGTGAGTGTGAGTCTACATTGCAGACTCGAGTTCCCGTCTCTGCTGGCGAAGTTTTATTTTTTGGTCATAAGGCAAGTCAGCCCATGTCAACAGAGGTTTGGCACTAGCTAAACATCTGGAGGCTAGCAAGTGTACTTGAGGGTTATTTGCCTCATAGCTATATTGTTTAGCATTCCAGCGATGTTTCACTTTGTGTAAAAGTAATCCAAGTTTTGATTATTGCCTTGCAAACTCTCAGTAATGACAATGCTCCATTTAGTTACAGCACGTGACCAAAAACTAGTTGCTCACTTAATCCCCCAGAAAACTACACTGTGTTATTTTTACTCATTTGTTTTTAAGCCAAGGTTGTCATCTACTGTAAGTCTTGGCAAGAAAGAAAATTATACAATAGATTTTTTAAATGTTTGTACAGTGTAAAACCTGGTATCTAATAAACAAAATATATCAACAGTGATGTTAGCAACAGAAGAACAGTTCACACCCTCTGCAGGTGAACTGAATTGAACAAACACTGCATCAGCTTCTATTCAGCAAACCAAATGACCTGCAAGAAGTGTTGGATTAGTTGTGATTTTGTAGTATTTTCTCATTACAGTAAGGTTTCATCATTACACGTGCAGATTGTTGTTGTTATTGTAGCATGAACAAAATGAGAGTTGTGTTACACTTGTTTATTTTAAATGTGTTTATGGATGCATGTGATAAAGACAGATTTCAGGATAA
>JAUBNQ010000003.1:4618069-4629007 GCA_032353495.1 Ctenopoma kingsleyae
AGCTTTATCCTGTAGCTTAATGTGTTTCTCGCCTCTATTTGTCTGTTCTAATGATTAACTTAAATTCTGAGGAATCCAGGTGAGATCTCATACTGGTTTATTGTAAGCAAGTGATAACATGGTGTCATAGCATGGTGAATGTGTATGTGAAATAATAACAGGAAACTGGTGTGATTATTGCCACAGCCAGAGAGAAAGTAGTCCAGGCAGTTGGAGAGAGTTAAAATCACACCACAGCACGATCAGTGTAAATTCACTCATTATTACAAATATGTAGGTGTAAATCTTATCTTAAAGTCTTAACAGACCTCATGTAGCTCTCCTTTGAGACCACTTGATTCTGCTTTACCCCATGCTGGCACTTTGCACTCTAACCTCTTTGCACAAGTTTTTATTCATCTTTTGTCTCTACTTCATTCCTCTCTTTCTATTAGCCTTTTGTCCCAGATTCTTGTCTTCCTCTGGTCTTTTATTAGAACATGCTCATTTCAGGTTCAGTGACCAACAAGCATCTAACACAATAGCTTGAGTTCTAGAAGTGGGGTCCAGCCAGTTTCCTGTGCAGAGAA
This sequence comes from Ctenopoma kingsleyae, assembly GCA_032353495.1. Taxonomy (NCBI): domain Eukaryota; kingdom Metazoa; phylum Chordata; class Actinopteri; order Anabantiformes; family Anabantidae; genus Ctenopoma; species Ctenopoma kingsleyae. The sequence continues at coordinate 4,618,639 of JAUBNQ010000003.1, forward strand.
ATCCAGTTCTTACCAGTTTGTAGATGGCGGTGAATATAGACGTTTGTTTCCTTACAGTGTGTCATACTGTGGTGACTTTTCGTATCCCTTAATAAGATAGTTGTATCTTGTCAAAGCTACTCCAATCAATATTTTATCTAAATAATTGATAAGGTAACCATGCATATTGTGATTGTGTGAGCGAAAGCAGTGTGTCACCCTCCAATGATGATTTAGTACCTAAAAAGGGCACAACTTCAATAGTACAGAGGTTTCCCCCAGGTAGATTTCTCATGTGGCTAACAAAAGGCTGCAGACGGCTAAATGAGGGAGATCATCACAGAGCAGTACAGCCTCATCTAACGACAAGAATTTATTTTGTATTTTTTTTCTTGCTCACACATTTATGTCAATGCAGATTTAATGAAGACCTAGGCTGGTTCCAGAGATTGAAATACAGTGCCTATAAAAGTTATTCACTCCCTTAGAAGTTTTCACCTTTTTGCAAACGGTTGACGTGACAGAGCAGGATGCTAGGGATTGGGTGAGATGGAGGCAGATGATTCGCTGTGGTGACACCTAAAGAGAGCAGCTGGAGGAAGAAGAAGAAGAAGGACAAGTTTGTTACAATTTTGAATCATGGTCAATTTCATTTACTTTTTTTGGCAAAATTAACAAAAAATACACTTAACTTTCAAAGTAAAAACAAATCTCCACAAAGTAATATGAATGAATGAAAATAGAAACTGAAAATAAGTGCGTTAATATTCCCCATTAAAGTAACTCACTTAAATCATTACTGGTACAGCCAGTGAGTTTAGTCATACAAGGTCCAACGAAAGGTCTAAATCCTGGAATAGATACAGGTGTATTTATATTACAATCCATGAAACACATTCATGGCCCCCATGGCATCTCCACTGAACTGTGTTGTGTTGTTGTTGGTTGTATATTTTATACGGAGTGAATCATTGAAAACAGAACAGAAATGCTGCTTGTCAGACTAATAAAGGTACTTTTTATTAGTTTCTGTCTGTAAAACTGCCAAAATGCTGCACAAGTAAATGTGTAGTGAAATTAAGGGGTTCAGGCTCTTCCAATTAACCAGCAGTTTTCTCCTATATCCAAACTGTCGCACATCAGTCATCCTTCACTTCTCACCTCTCCAAACTCCCAGTCACTCAGGTGAGGCGTTGGTGTGCTGCAGCATTTCTTCAGCAATACTTTTGAAAAATGATTGTTTTGACTCTCTACAAAGGAACGTTCTATTTCTTTTCCTCCCCAATGGTCCCTAAATACCTTGTTAAGAATAACAAACAAGCTGCCAAGATAAATCATGCCGTGTTTTTCACTCCCAGTTCTAAACGGCTGCCATTTCATCATGCTGCTGTCACCCTCGCAGTGTGGTTCCTGAGGCAGATAATGGGTCAAGAGATTAAGAGACTGAAGAAAGCAATCTGTCTTTAGGTCTCGTTGGCTTTAACTTAACCCAGTTTGTATAAAGGAGCTGGACCAGGCAGCATGTGTCATTTTAAGCTCTTAATTTTTAGGAAGGTTTACTGGTCTAATCAACTTTTAGTCATTTTGTGGCATTTTTCATCATCTTCATCATATTTTTTTTTATCTTCTAAGCTTTTTTTAGGCTAGCTGTTGCCATCTTTGTTGTGCATAGTTAACATTGTTAAAGATGTTGTTCCACAACCACAAATGTGTTTTGTAGGGAATGTAATTATGACTGGATTACATTTTCTGTTAACATGATGAGGGTACGTGATAATTAAAATACTACATGGAAAGTTGCAAATACGTTGATACTTAACCTATGAGTTGTAATGGAATTTGTATCCACAACAGATTAAAATGTTAGCAGACAACATACAGTATTTGTTTTCCACCTAGATTTCAGATCTTGCTGTGCAACATCCTGTTTGTCTCTTATGTTGTACACTCACCATCAATTCTATATCCATCCGTTTCATCAGATCATAATCCATGTAGTGATTATGTTCCCTACAAAAACACATTTGTAGCATAGGTTTGCAATTGTTGAGAGACGGTGTTACAAAGTTATTGCCTGGTAGAAAAGACTGAGGCTTTAATTTTTCAGTGTTCATGTCCGTCTGCTCTGCAGAGCAGTGAGTGATTTATAAGCTTGATTCACTCACATTTTGACTAAAATACTGCAAGTATTTAACTAGCAGACTCAAAAACATAACAACACTGACGCAGAGGCCCAGACAGGATGCACCCAGCCAAATAAATAAGACCAGTGCATTGATAAATGTCGCGCAATGTCATTATCTCTCTGACAGATAACAGAACATTTGCCTTTTTACAAATCTGGTTTGTACACTCTTAAAGGATTATACCAATGTTTGAATATGTTCTATCTCGTTAATAACAAATTAAAAATGCACCCCTATCAGTTTCAGATGTTACAGGCTGTTTGGGATCTTAAGAAAGCCTGTCGCTAGACAAGAACGCAAATGTTTCTGGTAAACTGTAGACTTTGCAAGAGGTGTTTTCTGATCAGACGCCTCTGTTGACAGGACAGGATGAACTCAAGATCATATCCATACATGTAAATACTAACATATTGTGAAAGCAGTTTAACACAATATAAGCTCCCATGTGTAGATTCTCTAAGTGTACAAAGATAACAAACTGTTTGCACTGTATTTTCTTCATCAGAATAATAATTAGATGTTCATTTTGACTTGTTTGAGCTTCAGTCACGTATCTATTAAAGCATGTAACGTCCATCTTCATATTCAAATCAGATTAAAGTGTTGTGGCAGCTATGGACTACAATAGCACAATTTTGTGATGTATCTTTAATTTAGTCCCACTTACCCAATCATTCTGGAAAACTCTGTAAGACTATTATTACTGTAAAAGGGAAATAAGTGAAGATCTGGTAACATCACGGTTATCATACTCATTAAACTACTGAGGAAACATTTGGCTTGTCATGGTACATAGTATTGTGACAGAAAAATGCTTGTTCTCGGGTGAACTCTGGTTGAAATCTGGTGGTCTGATGTTGCTGGTGATGACCTTCCTGGTCTGAAAGGTGGATGTCAGGGGTCAGGAGAAACCATAAAGTCCTATGTTTTTTACAACCAAGCTAGGAGCCTATTGTACCCAGCATAGAAGCGGGGAAGACAGTGCACAGTATCACATAGAGTTTGTGGCTTTTTGCTGGCAGTGGCCTATTTTCATGGCACAGCAGTAGAGTTTAAACATGCACGTACTTTGTAGGCAGGGATATGACATCAGTGTCCTCATAAAATAATCACAGAGTCAACTGAACAACATAACATGCAAATTAGCTGAGGCATAGTTTATAACCAGCTAAACGGGCACGGCAACTTCTTTTTAAGAGGTGTATGACCTTCAATTACTTTGATTTTGGGTGAGGCTAGACTAATTATTTTAAATGTCTTGTATTTATACAAGAGAAAGCACCGTGCTGAAAAAAACACAACAAACCCAGCAGAGACTTAGCACAGAGTAGCACAGCAAACTTTCACACTGTTTCGATAATGTTTAATGTCTTAGTGTTAGCTGCATGTCACTGTTGTGCTGTTATCACTAAATGACTGTGTGAAACAGAGCCACACAACCTGCTTTTGTCCTGCTGGGGCCGCTATTGGATCCTTAAACCTTCAAGTTTGTTATTTAGACTTTATATTGTATTTTATTTATTTCTGTCTACTATATTGGGTTTGCAATCGACTCACTTGAAGAAGACTCGATGTACTGTGTATAATACGCTAATTGAAACACGTCAAATATTATGGAACATGTTGCTCAGTGTTTACAAGCTGACAAGGAGCAAGTTCAGTTTTCATCAAAAAGAGCAGTGTTTTGGTACAGTGTGTGATGTCAAACGATCAAAGCAGTGTACTGTTTCAATATTTAGCTTTATTACAAGAGTGATTTACATTTTCCAGACAAAAACATAAACCTCCAAAGTGATAACTAGCTTTAGTTTTGTTATCTGTAGTCAGTTTTTAACGTCAGAGTCACAAATAATGTGGTGTTTAAGGGTCACACCTGCAAACGACTACTGTACCATCTGCCAAATCACAGGTGGTACAGTAAAAGCATCTGTATGTTGCAGCTGTCAGATGCTGTCCCATCTGTAAGATGCTGAGCAGTACAAGTTTATATTGAACATATAGTGATTTTAGTCTTAAGTCGAGTTCACCCTGTTAGACGCCATCAGACGTTATCTTTGTTTAATGAGTATAACCACAAAAATGACGTGTGGCCTCTAATCCTCCCTAGTTGAAAGGGTACGGTGGCACAATTGCTGTGATCATGTTTCCGTTCCCACTGATTGGCCTCTGCAGCTTTTGAAGGTTGGTCAAATGGAGGTCATTTAGAGCAGGAGAGGATTAAATTGATCCTGTTTTTCCTCTTTTTCCTCCTCCTCTCCCTGAGGTTGTAACCCCACAGGGAAGGTCAACGTAGCTTGAATGGTGTCCCACATAGTCCTCGTAAAGGCACAGTCTGAAAGGTAGAGTCCAGGTGGTGCTTTAGGTCAGACAGTTTTCTGAGGTTGTCACATTTGACTGAGAAATAAAGTTGAGTATTATCAGCGTAAAAGAAACATCAGCCTGTACATTTATACTGAATAAAATAAGGACAGGACCATTTTATGTTCCACTGTATGAAAAGCTGAGCTAACAAAACAAAAAATGGTCTCCTGATGGTCAGCTTTCATTAAAACGGCATTTAGGTCTATCAGGAGAAAGTTGAGGTGTCAAAGCAATTTTTCCTCATTTTTAAATTTTTTTTAATGATTAATAAATAATAAACTGTGATAAAATACAGAAACTAGCAACTGGTTTCATATATTTATCAGATTTTTATCAGATTTTTTTAAATTCTCATTTTAGAGCTGAAATAAACAAGTAGTTTATAGACAGAAAAATAATAATTTTCTTGATAGAATTTCAAATATTTCCAAGTTTTAGCCTGTCAGAAGAGGATTTGCAGATTTTCTGTCTTATGTCATTATGTTTGGAGATTTTTTTATTTCACTTGAGAAAGCAGTTTAATGTCCCCTTCAGCTCAGAAAACTTCATTGTCTTGTTGATTTAATGTTAAGTAGATACAGCTTATATTCTTTCCATCAATCTATGCTGAATAACTCATAATGACAACATATATTTATTATTAAAAATTTTAAGATGAAACCTCTCATTTACAAAATTATTGAATTCAGTTCTCTGGGCTTCTACAAAGTACCAATTCAGTTATTTGGAGAAGCTCCTTTGGCACTAATTACTGCTTTCAGTTTACTTGGATAAGTCTCTACAAGCATACCTGGATCTTTATTATAGTTTATTCCAGTCTTTCCGGAGATGATTTGAGGCTCCATCAGATTGAATTCTGACCAGTTCCTCCCCGAACATGACACTGCCACCACAATGGTTCTCCAAAGAGTTTAATTACGAATATTTGCAGACTTTAGCCAGATTTTTGTCTCATAAGACCAGAGAATGATTTCCCTTTGATTCTTAGAGTACTTTAAATGTTGTTTGACAAACAGCAAGCAGGCTCTCATATGCCTGTTATTCAAAGTGACATCCATTTAGCCACTGAATAAAGACTTCATGGAGTGTTACTGAGAGGTTTGTTCTTCAGTCTGGTCCTTTTCCTGCAGAGAACTGTTAAAGCTCTCTTAAAGTGACCATTGGTTCATGCCCACTGCTTAGTTTGGTTGGATGGCCAACTATGGGAAGAGTCCTGGTGGTTAGTGGTTAATTACTGAGGCCACTGAGCTCTTGAGAACTCTCAAAGCTCTTGCTTTCTAGCACTGACTAAGGCTAAATCTTATTTTTGCTTCAATTTCATAGTGGGTTGATTGTTGGGTGGTGTGGGGGGTGGACATATCTTACCAACCTCTTCTGCCAACACGTCATGTGTTGAGCCCCAACATGTCTGTAGGAGCCTGAGGCATTAGCTCCCCACAGCTACCAATCTATGTCTTATGTGGGATGCCAATCAGGCCAGGATTAGCTTCCATGCATACAACCTTTGAGAAAAGAGGGAGGGAGCAGAAGAACAATGGGATCAACATAATCCTCACCTTATCCAAATGATCTCCATTTGACCATCAGGTTGATAAACATTAAAAGCTCTTATCAGTGAATATTTAGCATCTTTGCTTGATAAGTGACATCAGTTTTCAAAAATTGTCCTTAATTTTGACAATTAATAATGAATACTTTATTGATCCCCTTGGGGAAATTGTTGTTTGGACAGCGCTACTACGGGTTTTCGGTGTCTTGTCCAAGGACACCTCGACATGTAGCTTCAGGGGGGCTGAGAATCGAACCACTGTCCCTTGGGTTGGAAGACGACTGCTCTACCCACTGAGCTATCATGCCGCCCGAAATTAATCTCTCTAAAGTTCTTTATTAACCCACAATTATTTAGTTTTGTTAAATTCTTAAAATATGGGGTTTCAGTCTTGTCCAAGGACACCTCAACATGTAGCCTGGCAGGACTGGGAATCGAACCTCTCACCCTCGGATTTGTAGACGACTGCTCTACCTACTTGCCACCTCAATGGATGTTTTGGACTGTTTCCTGGCCATGAGAAACGTCCTCAGTGATTTATCAATATGTCAGTCTATTGCTAAGAAAACTGTTGACAAACTGGAGACAAAGGGTTATCATGCAGGTTTACTTTTTAATGCATGTTAGCATATGATGTTCACACATCTTTCATTGTGATTCATCAGTATAGGCAGAAGTTCACTCTAGGTTGTAATAATATTCCTGTTGTTTGGGTTAGACGTGTCTGAGAGTGTGTTAGTTGTCAGCATACTCACCCACTGGTGATAGTTTGAATTTTTTGTTTTGGAACAGCTTCCTCGACATGCTGCAGGTGCACACAATCTTGTTTAGTTTCTGCGACATCGCACCAAAACATGAGGGGCAGTGCGACATTATTAGAGCTGCACATAGGTTGTAGTAGCTCAGTTAAAGCTCAGAGTTGGAGATGATAGAACAGACTGTGTGTAAGCGTAAGTCTGTGGCTGATGTGATGACAGGTCCATAATATACATTTTTCTTGTCTGGCTCCAACTGCACAGGCATATAAACTGGTACATGCACAGTTTTACAGGCAATGTGTTGAATTACAGTACACGTTGAAAACCAGGACCAGAGCACAGCAGACAGTCACATAATCAAATTAGCTGACTGTAATGGATGTTTACCTAAGTTTAGGCTACTCATGCTTGGGTAACAGAAGAAAAGCTCAGCACCTAAGACCGCAAAACTGCAACAGGTACAGGCTTTTGCACAACAACGCTAAATGAATACCTATACTGCTGCTTATGTTTTGTCCAGTGGTTTTTGCCTGCGTCTCATAAAAATTGAGCTCTGCAAATCCAAAAATCCCCCTAATCCTACTGTTTATTTAAACAATGTCCTTCATATCCAGAAGGACTGGATCACAGCTATTCTCACTGGCATCTGACTGACGAAATAGATTTATTTATAGAACCACTGGCATCAAAATACAGTGAGCATGAAGACTATCCGAAAGTGAATGAAATGCAACAGTTATGTGTTATGTTATGAATAAATACTAGAATAACCTTATTGCTCTGTGCTGATCTGTGAGTATTTTCATTATTCGCTGTTGCAACATTTTTTCACTTTTACACACCTGTGGGTACAGGTGCCAACAGTAAGTTTGATTTAATATTACAAGTCTGTTTACAGCACAACCTTATGATGTTTTAATAAAGAAGTCAGTCAATTACTGGCCTTGTTCCATTATGCCATGAGCAACTATGAACAGACACACCTGGCGTAGATGGTTTTTTGTACACAACATTGGTTCAGTATCATTATAATGGACTGATCTCCCTGCTCAAGAGCTGGATGTTTGTCGCCTGTTGCCTGCAGGTCTTCATCTACCATCTCACTTATTCCATTACTCCCTACAGTATTTAAAAATTACCTGCTATCAGTAAATGCCAGAATTGACCATTGTCTTAATTTGTAATGTGTTTCCTGTGAAGTAGCAACTGGGTAAATGCTTGCAATACCAATAACTAACAGTTCTGATATAGTATTAGAAGAATCAACAGTAAACAGGGAAACTGATAAATACAGAGGTAAAATTAGTGCTGCTGGACATTAAACGCTAATGATAGAGTACATGTTGCATTGGTTGCTGTGACTTCGTTGTGTTTGGAAAAGCAACTCACTATTCGGAATAAAACCTACTATACAAAGAGGTAAATATCTGAATTATATATCTATAGAAATCCTCTTCAAATATTCTCCTTAACTTCTTTTATACGTATGTTTCTGTTATAGTGTTTCAAGCTCATAAAGTGTTTTGCAGATCACCCTGGAAACAATCAAATTTGAACTGGATAAAATGTGAACTGTGGCCTTGTCAATAAGGGCTCACCTATACATGCCCTGGTTCATTCCTGTGAATGAACTTTGCACAGACCTGTTGGCCTGCACTGCTCCTCACTTCAAAGAATTTGGCTGTTTACATCGCGGGTTGCATTCACATTATTCCAGTGCACACATGCTGACAGTTTTCTCATTCCTGTGAGATCCCGTATTTATGGAGCACATTCTGAAGCTCACCCCGTATTGTTGTTACTCCCTTATTTCCCGCCTCAGGATGGGATTAAATCTCTGTTCTGCCACTGAACTACATCAGTCCAAATTAACACATCAGATATTTTGGGTTTATGTTGAAGGTTGTAGCAACAAGCTAATTTGTTCTACTACAGTAAGTCTGCTTCAAAACGTAGAGAAAACCTGCAATGGTGTAACTATGACATAATGGTACGGTGCAAAATGTTGCTCTAAAGGAGAAAGTTTGACTCTTTCAGTCAACATTAATCACAAGCAAAAATGCCTGTTATGTAATCGGCTTGACCCAAGATCATCAATCACATTTAAAAAAATAACTGAATTCTTTCAGTACAGTTAATCAACAAAAACAGCTGAATTTATAAGCCTGTACAACTATCTCCAGAGATATTAGGAAGACTAGCATAGAGTCGAATTGTAAATTGTAATGTGTTACTGTTTTGGCCGAGGCAAATCCAACCACAATTTTTTTTCGTTTTGTTGACAATACATGGGAATGTTGAATTCCAAGCCTCAGCATGAACAATCATCTTGGCAGGACCATATACAATGAAAAGTGAAGCTAAAGGGGCTGATGACGGAGTATATAAAAAGACCTGACACAATGAGTGTAACCCAGAAGTTTATCATTTGGCAGCCGGCCTGTTAAAACAGCAACCCGAGCTCTTGGTGCTTTGGCAGCCCAGGTTGGCTGTCACTGGCAGCTGGATGGCAGAGTCTCTAAACTCTTGCTCAGGTCGTTCATCTCTTATAACAGACTGACTTAGGTTTGGTTAGGGTCAGTGTGAGCTGCATTACTGTGAGTTTGTTGTTAAAGGAATAACATTTTTGTGAGCTACAGTTATGTCAGTGCCTCTATATTAAAGCTACAGTATGTAACATTTTTAAATATATTTTTTTCATAAATATTTGCTCCATAACCTTCTTATCTTTCTATTCTTATTGTGGCGAGGTGCTGTCAAAGCCTCCTGTGACACAGACTCAGTTTTATTTCTGCAGCTCTGGCAGTAGTACAGGATTTGTACAGGAAGCACCCCATTCTAACCAGTAAGAAAGGTCAAACCTTTAGTTTGGCTCTGTCAAAAACTAGCAGTTATTAGCTACACCAAATACATCATTAAACCCACAAACTGCTGTTTTTATCATGACAGTTTATGGACAGATGACACAAACAAGATGTTTATTTAGGGAGTTGTACTGGTGTTTTTTTTTTTTTTTCATTCTACACAAAGCTGCTTACAGTCTTTATGCTAAGCTAAGCTAATGCACTGTACTATTTCTTACCAGAAGCATGCAGATGGCCATCTCCCATTCAAATATATTGTTGTTTGTCTTCTCATCTAATTCTTGACAGTGTAAATCCCAGAATGTCTCAATACTGCTTTAACACAGAAATGTAACTGGTGTCATACTCCTATAAAGAAAACAAATAAATCCTCTAAAACATAAATTTTAATGAGAATGCAGATTATTACTCCAGTTGTATGATTGAAAGTCTTGACTTAAAAGTGGTGGTCTTAAACCAAATTATCAAGCGAACTGTGGTGAGAAAGCATACAGAACCAAAAAAGGGCCAAAGACTATGAATTCCATAATTTGAGGGCATTTGATTGTATGTAGATTTTAATTTATTTTGTGTGTACACCTGAAACATGCTGCAGGATGAATTAAGGACAAACGTGGGATCGTGAGAAGGATCATTGCCTAACAGAAATCTAGTTGGGTGACTCTGCAGGTG
>JAUBNQ010000003.1:4640643-4653083 GCA_032353495.1 Ctenopoma kingsleyae
TCTCCTATACTTTGTATTGGAGGGGGTTCCAGTGCACATGCACCAGTTATAGCGTAGGTCTATGGTAAAGATTTTTGTGCCCCAACTGAACAGGAAATACATCACACGACATAACATTTTTAAACTACACTTGAATGTAGATAATACACAGTACTCACGGTCTGTATAATATATAGACTGTTTATTTGAATTTTCATGATTTACTAAAATTATTTTATGTGATTCCTATCTTCTTCTTCTTATTGTGAGACAGGTGAGATGGCGCCCCAGCACCCTGTACTGTTAAAAACTTGTCATGTAGTTGTAGCAGATACATGTAGGTTATGTGGTTTTAAATGTCCATTCCGTGAAAGGTACTTCATTATAGTGTTTTATAAATCAATTTAGGAAATGCAAAACAGGGAGGACTTAAGGTGTTACCTGATTAAAGTTTGTGATTGTATGTGATCAAATATGAATGAACTCTTTAATCATGCCAGTTTGGTGCATTTGTTTTACATCTCATCTGTGGTGCTTGGACATATTAGCCATTAATAACAGAAATATTTTTACATAAGTAATAATATTAACTAGCTATCATTGTTATATGATAGAGGATTTGTTTGTAGTGAAATTCTTTTCTTTTGTACAGTAGTTTGTAGCAAGGCCTTCAAATAACAATTATGTTAATGATTAATTTATCCTGTATTTTCTCAATTAGCTCATTCATGTCAGTTCATTCATCCAAAACCTTCAAATATTTGCATATACCCATAGTAGAGTGGGAAAATCAGAATAAATATATTAACATTTGAGAACTTGAAACCAGTGCGTTTTCATTTTATAATTTTTAAAAATTATTTATGAAGACTAATGAGAATTTGATTTCCCGATATGCATTTTTAATCAATTGATCATTTTGAATCTAATTCTATCCATTTTCTAATTAAACCTGTTTTTTCCACAATATTAAACAGAAATGTACCCATAGTGACTATATGTTTCTAGTGTTTAACTGACAAAATACAGTGACAATAGTTTAATATTTGTAAACAAATTTTACTGATACAGTTAAGAATATTGATACAGCAATGTAAAGCTACCATAATGCGCATACCTATGGACTTATGAATCATAATGGGCACTAGATGGATTATAATAAATAGTTGAACACAACATCTGTACACAGAAACATTGCCCCATAATAATCCATAGAAATGTACATATACTAGTACAACATTTATAATTCCATATATTTACGAATGACAACTCCTCTAAAATAAAACTGATATCCTCAGTTGTTTATGCCTCTCTTTACTTCTATTTCCTGAAATAAACACAAGCAACTACAGAATTTATAAGGAATTATGTACAAGTTCTAAACAAGAGACTCCATAAAAGGCACAATTTTCTATACAACATTTACAAAAAAGAAATTATCAGGAGCTGACAAAGTGAAAATAAAATGATTGGTCATCATTATAATCAACATATGATTGCACATACAATATGAATGTCAGCATCTGTGCTTTGAAAGGAGATCTGCAAAGACACAAACCCCTGAAAAGTGTTTTTAGTCTTACAAAGTGACAAGAATTAAAAAAGGAGAACAAGAAGAGCTTTCCCCTTGGGGTTTTTAGGTGGCAATAACCAGTCTGTCTTCATCATCACTGGATACCTCATTATAGTCATCATTTACCTTCTGCCAGCTGGTTACTGGTGGCGGTCTTAGAGGTGCAAGATTGCCAGCTCCCTCAGCTGGTGACTCTTTAGTACTGTTTGCCCGGGTTTCAGCAGCTGATAATGGAGAATTATCCTGTTCCCTCTCAACAGTCTGTGTGGGTTCTGCTTCACTGCTGCCTCTGGGACTAGCCCTGTTGCTTGAGGTCAGTTCTGGAGACCTGCTGACCTTCAGAGGGGCGGGTGTTGAAGCAGGCATGCAGCCTTGCAAAGAGCCAAGTCCATGTTCATTTTGAGATGGCTGTACTCCTGGAGCTTCGGGGCTGCCCTGCCTCTCAGAGGATCCAGGGAGAGGACTAAGGGTAGAGAGAGGGCTGAGAGAAGGAATGATGGCAGGCAGGGCGATGTTAACTATCTGTAGACCTGGGACATGGGTCTGTGGGCCAGTACTGCTTTGGGAGGTGGGGTTAGCAGCTAAAACCTGCAGCCCAAGGGTGGCATTGAGGGTAAGACCTTGCTGGGGCAATAGCTGGGTGGATCCCAGGCCTGTGTTGGTCAGCCCCATTAGATTAAGTGTCTCCAGACCCACTGGTTGTATTGTTTGAGCCTGCAGGCCAGCAACCTGCCCTAGGGGGAAGCAGGGAACAACACTACTGATTGGTTCGTGGACCACAAGTGGCTGTGTCTGCAAGCTCTCTGGTTGAGGTGGAGTGTGGGGAGCTGGTAGTGGGCTGGTGTTTCTGTGAATAACGCTCACGGCTGGGATGGTGAGCTGCACGGGGCCAGCCTGAATTGGTACAAAAGTGGAGTAGGCTGCTAGGCCAGCAGGTACCAGCTGGATCCCCCCAACTGGGACCATGCTGTAAGAAGAGCGGGAAGGCTGCTGGGAGTGCAGAGGCAGGTGACTGAATAGGTGAGTCTGGGTCTGTGTACCTGGTGTTTGGCATAGACCTTGTGGGGGGAAGTTTGTGGGAACTTGAGAAGCATAGGAAGATGTCTGAGTGCTCCGGTGCACTGGTATACCTGATTCACTGGTTGCCAGAGCAGGAGTAAAGTTGGTTTCCTGTGAAAAGAGAGAAAATTTGAAAATTCAGTCCTATCTCTTGACTTATTTGTGGCACAATCCTTGAAGATTTAAAGTGGTCAAGGTGAAATCATGTTTGGATTAAGCCACCAAGCCTAATCAAAACTAAAAAGACTATTCACCTTGTTTTAGAGCATTCACAGGAGCTTTGTGGAAGTGCCTCGCATGCAGGATTCAAAGTATGGATATGGACAGGAAAAAAGGGAGGTAGGCAGGGTGGGGTGGAGAGAGACACAATGAGAATACATGGGTCTCACCTGGCCTAGCTTGGAGCCCTTGCCTGGCACTGGGGGACTAGGGGGCACGTCAAAGTCAGGGTAGTCGATGGACATCTGCCTGCATGGTGACACTGGGCTCATCATGTGCACTGACTCTGTGTCTGAGGTACAGGACTCGGATGTGGTGGCAACAGGTGGAGGAGAGTAAGGGAGGGGCACTGCGCTGCAGCAGGATCCAGAGATGGATATCTGCTTGCTCAGGGGACTCATCATGGGGACAGATTCTGAGTCTGATTTGTGGGATTCAGGAGCTGGAGGCTGGGACAGAGGGAGGGAGATGGAGCTGATTGACATCTGGGCTAGGAGAGCACTAGGAGGGACTTCAGTTTCTTTGAAAGGAATATGCTGCGGACTGGCAGAAACAGAAGGGTTAGTAGACAAGCCAGACTCTGCCTGGCTATCTTCCTCTTCCTCCTCGTTGTCATCATTCTCCTCATCATCAGCACCATCAGACTCATCACCATCTGAATCTTGACGATCAGTGCTGCTCAGCTGACTGCGGTCTCCTGTGGATATGACATAATGTGTTAGAAGGAAAGTCTGCTCATATTCATATATGAGTCAACAGAGTTAGTATAAAAACTTAGCCTCTTTGCTAGTTAATTAATTAGAGCTCTTCTGTTATCATCCACTGCTAAGAAAAACGTTGAATGATGTTTTGTGGTGCTGTAGTAGCAGAGTTTAGACCACCATACACCCCTGAGCTCCATCACAGGCGGAGCAGGAAAAACAAATATGCTCTCAGAAACTGGGACTATAGAATGCTTTCAGGCAGCTTCTCTCCTTTTTTTTTTTCTAAAATTAGACACAGCAATTTCCTCTTTCTAAATGCTGCACATGCCACCCACATTCACTTTCAGTTAACTGAGGAAGAAGCTGCATTTAGAATTTCTAATTAGACCATGGCAAAGCTATTGATCAACGTAGCAACAGAGCACTGTTACGTATGTAACAATATGCTGTAATAAACCCCTGCATTTACTGTGTAAAGAAATAGTTCATTTTGTATGATAAGCTATGACTTCAAAGCACACAATGATCTTTCTGTATTTCCCTCTAGGCAAAGGCTGAGCAATGAAGCACTGTACCAGAGTCATCTGCATCCTGATCTTCAATGAGACCCTCAGGCACCCCCATCTCCATGCATTTTTTAATGTGGGCCTTGGATTTCATGTGTTTGGTCAAATTTCCTGCAAAAAGAGAAGCAGTAAGGTCTTACAGTGGGTAGAGCTTGAACAATAGCACAGAAGGAGTTTATGTAAGACAATGCGGTCTTTGGGCAAGCTGTATGTAAAGGGTGAGTAACTGATAAAGACATTTTTAAATGAACGTGGGCTGCTTTGACACCAAGTACTGTTCTGCAGTGTCGTGTGGGTAGGCAAGTTTGATAAGGAATGGTGAATCATCCTCTCTTGGTTCAAGAGATGGTGAAACAATTCTTTAATTTGATGGTTTCTAATAGAACAAAGTGAACTCCAACAGTTCAAGTCTAGTAAAATTAGATATTCTCAAAAGTAAATTGTATATTCAAGCCAGTGTCTGCAAATACAGTGCTGTGAAAAAGTATTTGCGCCATTCCTGACTCCATTCAAATTAAAATATTACACAAAGATAACCTGAGTAAATACAAAATGCAGTTTTTAAATGATGTCTCCCTATGTGGAAAAAGTAGTTGTCCCTAAACCTAATAACTGGTTGTTCCACCTTTGGCAGCAACAACTGCAATCAAGTGTTAACTGGCAATGAGTCTTTTGCGCACTCTTCTTTGCAGAATTATTTTATTAGCGCCACATTGGATGGTTTTAGAGCATGGATGGCCTGTTTTTAAGAAAATGGTTTAAAATAATTATATATATTATATAATATATAAATATAATAATAATTAGATTCTGCTATTTATGTGTTTATTTGGTTTTGTATAATCAGTAAATAAAATTAATTAACAAGTTAAATGTTTCAGTAAGTGGTACTTATTGCAATGGTAAAAGCATAGGCAAAGGTTAACTACTGAGCACTAACCCTTTGTCTTGAAGGAGAAGTTGCAGTGGACGCAGTGGTATGGCCGGACATCAGAGTGGGTGCGGATGTGTTTGCGCAGCATGCTGGGCTTCTTACAGCGGATCCCACATTCCTCACAGATGTATTTACCGCGTCCACGCCCACGTACGTAAACATACTCTTCATTAGATTTGTAACTGTGAGGTTGCAATAGAACCATGAGAAACATAAGATGGAAAGCCAAACAGAGAAATCCAAGCAGATTTCAAATTGAATTATAAAATTAATTAATGAATCAGTTTTTAATTATTTTGAGTCATACCCGCCATCAAATATTTTCACCCGTCTTGGTTCTGTTTTAGATGCCAAGTCCTTGTCTGAGTCATTGCTGGCCTGGTTTTCAGGTTGTCCTTTACTTCTGGTTTCAACAGATACAGACTTCTGGGTTATTGGCATCTGCAGAAAGGACAGGGAATTAAAGGAACTGAATTCAAGAAACAAGGCAACAATATAGGAGAAATATGATTTTTCAGAAAAGTTAGTTCTCACCTTGCACATGATGTCTTTCAGCTTGCCTGAGTAAGACAGGATGTCAGATTTCCCACTAGTTCTGATGGCCGAGGTGTAGTGCATTTTCTTGGAGCTCTGTTTAGAGTCAAACAGAGACATGACCACCTTGGTGGGCAGCCCAAGAGGGTTAGGGTTGTTGGAGCAGACTGTCCAGGCAGCATATGCTGAAGTCTTTACGTCATTTTGTGTAACGTGAAGAGGTTTCCTCTTCATCAGGAAACACCACGTGAAAGTGGTGGCGGTCTTTAAGCTGGGGAAAGACAAACGATGACTGTCTTTTGTGTTAATCACAGATACAGATGTCGTCAGTTTCACCTGACCAGCATGGAAACTGGAGGGCCTAATAGGAGATTTGGCAGGAGTCCACCTCTGTTCTTCAGCTTTTTCTTGGTGCTTCAGATTATTATTAACTGGCATGACGATGCCCTGGCAGCCAGGTGTAGTATTTAGGGTAGAGCCTGCTTCCTCATTAATGACTGTGCTTGTGTCTTTTTCCAGCACAGCACTGTCAGGTGACATAGGCTTAATGTCATCAGTAGCATCTGAGTCCTCTTCATCGGTCTTAACCTGGGGTAGAGGTGGAGCCTCGGTTTCAATAGGACTATCCACTGGTTCAGTTGTGCAAACCTGCCTAACAAGTGTTAGCTTCCGCTGCCGGGTCACCTCTGACATCTTCGAATTAAGATAATTGACTGACCTTCCATCAGTTAGACAGGCCACACCATGCTCATCCTTAGCGCGTTTTTGGTGCTTTTCCATATAAATGTCCAAGCTGTTGGCAGGTGACAACATTCGTTTACTTGAGGCAGTTGGTTCCTGCTGTGGGCATAGAGTTACTGATGCTAGTTTCTGTGTGCTATGTAATGTCCCAAGAGATGGTGCTCGTTCTCTAGTATGGGTATGAGTATTAACTGCTGCTATTTGAGTCCTATCCTTCTTTACGGATGGCACAGTATGAGTATCACTAACTACACTGTGACTGGATGAGAGACTATTTTTATTGGATACAGGTGGAGCAGGGTGCATCTGCTCATGAGTTATCAGGATCTGTGGCAGTGGTATAGCACCTGCTTGGGTCTGATCAAATTGGTCTCTTTGCTGTTCACCTGACAAAACAACAGTCTGTGTCTTGATCTCAGAGGCCTGTTGATTGGGTTGAGCAACATATATGTTTTGGATTACATCTGATGATTTTGAAATATTCAAAATCGGATTGGCAATAGGTATTGTTAAAACTGGCAAGGCTTTCTGAGTTCCCTGTGTGCTGGAGAATGAAAATGTTTGGCTTGCTCTCAGAGCGGGACACTGCAGTTGGTATTTGGGCACAAAACATTTCTTTTCTTCAGAGTTTTTTGGTTTGTTTTGGACATTCTCATGACAAACTAAGATCTGGCTCATTGGTTGTATCTTTTGGCATATCTGAACCCTTGATGTTTGATGCCAAGGGTGTGGAAGGCCATGGACTTGAGGCTGCTGAGTCGGGCTACCCAAATTAATGCTTTGCACCATTTGCTCATTCTTTTGCAAGGGTGGTTCGCCACTATGCAGAACAAAAGGCTGAGCCATGGTCCGCCAGTTGGCAATGTGAATCTGCTGGGATCTATTCTGAGTTAAAGAGCTAACATTTGTAACGGAAGGTTTATCTAGAGGTATGACAGCTTTTCGGACAGGTTGCTGACTCTCTGGGCCTATCTTTAAAGACATTTGGCGAACTAGTGGCCCCCGCCTTCTTTCGATTAGTGGCACTTGGGAAATTTGTGCACTCTTTGGCTGGCTAACAGGTGACAAAGATCTGCTGGGAGACACATTGCCACAGTCAAAGGACTTGCTACGGTAGTCACATGAAATCTCTACAGAGGGTTGATTACAAGTGATCTGTTCAGATGCGGCCCGCCTCATCATCCCAGGCACACCGAGGGTGTTGAAGGCTGTTGCCAAACTTTGAGGCTCCAGATTTTTGCTGACACACTCCCCTCTAGAAGGACTATCTGACCTAGATGGCTCATCTCTGTCAAAAGAGGCCGAGATGCTGGAACAACGAGATAGACTACTGTCTCTACTGAGGCTTCGTGAGAGGCTGGACTCAAAACTGGACTCACCCGAGGACTGGTCCATTTGTGCAAGACGAATTCTTTTCTTTTTGGGTGGTAGTTTCTCTGCTGGTAACTTTGACAAACTCTCACTTCTCTGAGGCCAGCTGAACTTATCTGTGGGCTTATCTGCGGGCTCAGTAGCCTGTGTTTCATGCTCTCTGTCAGGTTCCTCTGTGACCAATATCTCAGGAACTTGGATGTTGTTTTGGCGAACCAGCCGAGACTGATGGACAGGAGTAGTGTGTTCACCCACTGCTGCTACTGTGTCATCAGAAGATTGTTCCTTCCTTTGTTTTCCATAGTCAACACTGTTGGGTTTGGTTATTTTGTCATGGTAGCCGTCAGCTGAGACACTTGGTACTGCATCTGTTTTGGGTTTGCTCAGGGGATCCTTTTCCATAATATCAACAGGAGAGGCCCTGTCAATAGATTCTGTCTCAAATGAATTGGGCCTACTCAGTGAATTTGTGTGTCTAATGACTGAAGTGCCACTACCTTGCCTTTGCATCTCTACTTTTGTTGAGGTGCTGATCTGTGTTTCTCGTATTGGTGACAGTCTGGAATCTGACGTATTGATACCTCTTGCTACAAGTTGAATCTGAGGTAGCTTTGACTGGTTGTTTTTAGGTTGTATGTCAACTATTACAGCATGCTGAGAAAAGGTTCGGCTTGCCAGAGTTGTTGGTAACTCAAAACTAACTGAACAAGGTGGAATGGTGTCAGTTGGAGACTGATCATCCTCATCTCCAACACTTTTCATTTTCCTTCTCTTTCTAATTGATGTCTGTTGATCAAGTATTCCAGAGCCACAAGATAATCTAGGAATTGGCTGCTGTATGTTAACGTAAAAAACATCTTGATCAGTTTCTTTAACAACTGTTGGTTTATTTTTTGGACCGTGAAGCTCAGAGCAATAGAATTTCTTGTGAGTTTCAAAATTCTCCAATTTTCTGTACCGATTACGACACGTTTCACACTCATACATTGTGCCTTTATTCTGTAGAGACTTTCTGTTTCTGTCTTGGCTATGCTCGAAAGATCTGCTTCTTTGCATTAGCTCTGTGGAACTGCTTGGCCCGTGATAACCCTCATCCATGGAGCGAACAGTGGGTAGGCCATGCCCCTCATTTGTGGATAGGTCCTCCACTGCTGCTTGTCTCACTAATGTACGAGAATGTATTGCTGGATTTGGGGTTGACGGGGCTGATGAAAACACATCATCATTCAATGAACTAATTTTGTCATCAAATGAGTGACAAATTCGCAAGGGACGAGGGATAGGAGCGACATTAACGGGAAGAGCAGAATGTCCCGGTGTAGTAGGCATAGAGTTGCTCCTTGTAATTGGCAAACAATCCATTGGCGGGTACTGAGAAGGTACAGAGAGAAGAAATACTGGCTTTGATTTGTCTGTGGGAGTGAAGGGGGACTTGGGGATGTCTGAGCTGGAACTTGACCTCCTTCCTATTGGCTTAAGATCAAACTGAAAAGAGTCTTTAAATATGTATGATTTAGGGGAGTCTATACTACCTCTCCTAGAGAGAGATGTTCTCCTTGGTTTTACACTGTCCAGCTGCTTGTTGTCAACTACTGCCTCATTATCAGATATCAGCTTTGAAATTCGCTCCTCCAGAGACAGTGCTTTGACTTCTAATGGTGGACGCATCTGTCCTTCTGTGGCATGAGGCTTTTGCTCAGCTGATATGTGCATAACTGTGGCCACCACAGGAGGAACATTAGGAAGAGTATTCTTGGCAACATCAATGTCTACAGGAGGCGTTATCTTTACAAACGGACTGGGTGGACTCATGGCCTGGTCAGCACTTTCAGACCGTGAGAAGTATCCAGAGTCTGTACTTCCCAGACTGCGGGGACTAAGCAGACATTTAGCCTGTTGCTGCTGAGAAGAGTCTGTTGCTTGTTGCCTCTGAAGCTGAGCATGTCCACCGAACAGTGGAGACTTGCACTGTTGGTCTTCGTCTTCACTCACAGTATCTAGTGGGGGATTTGTACCATCCACCTCTTTCAGAGATGACAGGACTTTGATGCCTGACCTCAGATTGGCAGTCTGGAAGTCTCTTTGCCGTTGGGCAGCAGTTTGTTCAGGTGCTGCACCTGTTACTCTTGGGCTGTCTGCTCTCAGAGGAGAAACATTCACTGGGTATACAACAACCTTTGGAAGTGCAGCGGTTACTTTGGGCTCATGGGCCCTCTGCCCAGCTGCTGGTTTGAATGACTCTAACACAGCTGATGAACTCACTTCTCCATGGCTTACTTGGGTTGAACCTGCACTCTGTAAACTATCAGATGAAGCTGCCACACTGCTCTGTGATGAGTCAGGGTCCAAGTCTGCAGTGCTACCTTCCTCATCACTGTCCCCACTCTCCTCTGCCTCTGAATGTGTCCCAAGGGCTTTGTCAGATTCTTGAGATAACGATCCACCTCCAGATTCAGAGCGTGCAATGAGACCCAGTTTAATTGCATGAGCGTGTGATTTCTTGTGCTTATACAAGTTGCTCTTGGTTTTGAATGAAAAGCCACAGGTAACACATGGGTATGGTCTTTCTCCTGTGTGAGACCTGATGTGTTTGAGCAACACACTGGGTTTTGCACATGCCCTGCTGCAATATTCACAAACATATTTTCCTGGTTTCTTAGGCTTTTGGTCCTTGGAAACTTGTTCAGCACTGAAGTTCATCACAGTGGTCATCTGAACTTGGTTGCTGCCAGGTGTAACTGGGACCTGAATGGTGCTCGGAACACTTGCGGAAAGGGACTGGCATGTTTGCACAACTGGTGGTTGGCTTTGTGGCAAAGCATTGGAACCTGAGGGGATGGATGCATGGGTTATAGTGCATGGTCCAGTATTAAAACTCATTTGCAAGCTAGGCTTTTCTGGATTTGAAGCAACAGGCATAAAATGTGGTGTAGCAAGTGGGGAGGGCTGCACAGTGGTACCCTGTGGAGATGTCTGCACATTTCCCTGTAGTGCTGCAATGCCAATAAAGTTTCCTTGTTTGTCAATGTAATAAGTCTGCATATGGGATGATTGGGTCTGGAGACCAACATTGACAGCTGGCATTGTTGCTAAATCACCACTGGATTGAGCATGAGGACCAGGAGTTGGTTTTCTAATGGCTGTGACCTGCAAGGAGTTTTTCCTCTCAGCCAGTGTACTAAAGTCAGGCTCCATGGCCTTAAGTAGGACATCAAGAGGAGCACTGCTGT
Organism: Ctenopoma kingsleyae; assembly: GCA_032353495.1. Taxonomy (NCBI): domain Eukaryota; kingdom Metazoa; phylum Chordata; class Actinopteri; order Anabantiformes; family Anabantidae; genus Ctenopoma; species Ctenopoma kingsleyae. The sequence continues at coordinate 4,651,554 of JAUBNQ010000003.1, forward strand.
GGTAAGGATCTCCCTCAGTGTTGGGGTCTTGGCTTTTATTGTCTTTGGAATGAGACACTACAGCAGTAATCAAAGAGCCCTCCTCAACATCAGAGGGATCAAGTGATGGTGGCCTAGAAGACAATTCCTTCAGCCTTTCAGCATCAGTAGATGATGACCCCTTGTCAGGGGATGCTGCAATTGACTGGGCATACTGTAGCTCTCTTTTCCCACTGGGTGATGTGGAACGATTGTGGGAGGTACTGTTGGTGGAAGAGGAGCAAGAAAGTGTAGATTCCTTGGACAGTGCCCCGTGGAGCACAGTGTCAGATGTTTTCAGGTGCAGGGGCTTCTTCACTGGAGATTTGGGAATTTTCTTTAGCTGATTTTCTGCAACAACTTTTTTTCTCTTCAGGCCTTTTAGGTTATCTGCGTTTCTTCGACTGCTTTCACATATGCCTGTGAAGAAAGAGACAACAATGAGAAATAAAGAAAAGCAGAGTTAGCAGTTCGGTCCCTAGTGGTAAAATAAATTCTACACTGCTCAAATAAATTAAAGGAACACAGTATAGTATCGAGTCAGTTTGTTCAGTTACTTCTGGGATATTGATCTGGTCAGTTAAGCAGCAGAGGGATTTGTTAATCAGTGTCAGCTGTTTTGGTGTTAATGAATTTAACAACAGGTGCTCTAAAGGGGCAACAATGAGACGACCCCAAAAACAGGAAAGGTTTTGCAGGTGAAGGCATCAGACATTTTTTCCCTCCTTATCTTTTTTTTTTTTTTTTGCATTTGACTAGGGTCAGTGTCACTACTGGTAGCATGAGGCGATACCTGGACTCTACAGAGGCTGCACAGGTAGTCCAACTCCACCAGGATGGTACATCAATACGTGCCATTAATAGGAGGTTTGTTGTGTCCCCCAGCTCTCAGATCTCAAGAGCATGGAGGAAATTCCAGGAGACTGGCAGTTACTCTAGGAGAGCTGGACAGGGCCGTCAAAGGTCCTTAACCATCAGCAGAACCGCTATCCTTTGTGCAAGGAGAAACAGGATGAGTACTGCCAGAGCCCTACAAAGTGACCTCCAGCGAGCCACTGGTGTGAATGTCTCTGACCAAACCATTAGAAATAGACTTCATGAGGGTGGCCTGAGGGCTCGATGTCCTCTAGTCGGCCCTTTGCTCACTGCCCGGCACCGTGGAGCTCGGTTGGCCTTTTCCAGAGAATACCATTATTGGCAGGTCTGGCACTGGCACCTTGTGCTTTTCACAGATGAGAGCAGGTTCACTCTGAGCTCATGACAGACGTGGATGGGTCTGGAGAAGCTGCAGTGAATGTTATGCAACATTGTTCAGCATGATTGATTTGGTGGTGGGTCAGTGTTGGTCTGGGGAGGCATATCCATGGAGGGACGCACAGACCTGTACAGGATTGACGATGGCGCCCTGACTGCCGTTAGGTATCAGCATGAAATCGTTAGACCCATTGTTAGACCCTTTGCTGGTGCAGTGGGTCCTGGGTTCCTCCTGGTGCACGATAATGCCCAGTCTCA
>JAUBNQ010000003.1:4672809-4688210 GCA_032353495.1 Ctenopoma kingsleyae
CTCCTGCTCACGCTGTACGTCAGCTGCTGCTGCTGCCGCCACCGCCGCCGCCTGGACGAGGAGCACAAACACGACACTTTGTGCTGCAGTGTTGGTGTCAGTGAGTTGCCAACATTCAGACAGAAACTGTGGACTGGTGTGGGATTATATTTATATTTTAATGACTATAAACTCTGGAGAAACTTCACAACATTCAGCTTCTTTTCTGTTGAATTTGAAATGTAGAACACGTTGAAACAACAACAAGTTGATGAACCCAAACACCATTAATGTGCAACTCTTCTAATCATTCAAACAAAATTAAATGTTTTACTTTATAGTAAACTAAATAAATGTCTGCATGTCTTTATATTACCCTGTGTCATGCGTTTTACATTGTTTTAATGCCTTCTCCTGCTAATCATGTGAAGTACTTGTTGAAATGTGCTCTACGAATACACTTGCTCTGACAAGCTAAGGTTTTGTTGGCCTGATAAAAGAAGTCATGTTTTCTGGCTTTTTTTGTCAGTTATTTAAGGAAATAGTTCAGATTGAATGATTAAGACAATAAATGGTAGTTTCAGTGCTAAAACGTAGTGAAAATACCTGTTTGACTTGAATAAACTACGCTCATCACAGCTGGATCAAGCGTCCATGAAACAATAATTAAAGACAAAGAGCTAGGCAGCGAGACAACTGCAAACTTCGGCAAAACGACGAACTGACATGATGTAATGTAACACACGAGAAAGAAAATGAGGAAAGAGAGAGAGAAAGAAAAAGACGCAGACAGTGAAACTGAGCCCACAGTGAAACAAAAGCCTGCAGCGAGGAATAAAACACAAAGTCATCAGCACAAAAGACGAGCTCTCGCAGCACTGCACGGTACCTGTTAGGAGGGAGAAGTGAGCCACAGAAAGTTGACACTTTCTCAGAGAGCGTCTGCTGGCCGGTTTTCCTTCCTGGATTCAGACACGCTTATGGGGAAACACCTGACATTCCCGACCTCTCCCAGCCAATAACCGCTGACATTCCTATGCCTCTCCCAAAAGAATAAAAAAGAAAAGTGGCACTGCAGAGCGGAAAAGCCGAGCGTCTGTCCTCAACACACAGCTGTGTCTCTGTACTTTCACTTCTGCCTGGTTTCTCCTCTGTGTAGCAACCACGCTGCTTTCTCCTCCCTGCCTTCGTGTTCCTTCTCCCCCTCCTTCTCTTCCTCCTCCTTTCCTCTTTTCTCCTCCTTCCTCGTCCTCCGTTTTTTTTTTTCTCTAAACCAGGGAAAGCCCTTCCCGACTGCCTGAGCGCTGACTTTCCTGAGCTCAGTAGCAGAGCGGTCTCTTTCTCTGGAACAGCAAAACAAAGCAGGATGGAGGCTCTAAAAACAGAACTAATTCCTCTAAACAAACACACCAACATCAGATTAGCTGCTAACCTACTTGTGCCATACAACCTCCCACACCCCCGCAGAGGCTATAAATACTCATCAATCCGTTGTGTGCATTGATCCTATCTGTGTAGGGCAAGCAGCCGACGCACACGACAAGACTAATGAAGGTGCTAATAAGAGAAGCTGCGGAAAGACAAGAGTCAGACAGAGAGAGGAAGGTGTGTGACGTACAGGGTTAACTTGGACTTGAACGCAATTCCGCCTCCACAGGGAAGAGACGGCTGAGTACGACTGCACGTCGTGCTTATTTATAGGAGTTGATGAAATGGAGAAAATCCTGTCTCAAGAAAAAAGCTAAATATTCTCCTGATCTCCTGATGTTCTTCCTGTTTTGTAGCATTTTTACTCGATTATCTGTTCGTCAAGCAAACAAACAACCTGAAAATTGAGCATTGTTCCCCACATTTTACAGAAATGAATGAAATGATTCATCAATACTAATAATAGTAATAGTCACTAGTTGCCTGAAAATACCAGTTGAATCAAGAATCTTTATTCTAAATATAACCAGAGATAAGAGAGTAATAATTTTTACTTCACTGTTTTCTGTAGAAATACTAGCGCTGGAGCATTTTAAGTGAATAGACCCAAAAATATTTCCAGCGCCAAATAATTCCTACAGAAAACAGAGAAATATATCAAGTAAACGACACTGAAATAATCAAAGTTCCAGTGCTGCTACTGCACCTTTACTCATAGAGCGGGGGTTACACATAACCAACACATGTTCTTTACACTTTTTTAACCACGTTTTCTTAGTCGAAGAGTTAAAAACAAACATACGTTGGTTTACCAGCCTTTTCTCTTATCCACTGTGTTGTTCACACCTGTTGGTTCCTCTCTGTTCTCTCTGTAAATAACACTTCCAATACGCGAGTGAACAAGCGCCCATCATACACACAAACATGGACTCTCCACCACCAAAATGCCATTAGCTTAGAACAAATGGAACAGTTAGCCTTCTTAAATAAATAAATAAATAACTTAAAATGTTAGCGGGCCTGGGAATTACACTTACTGATCCTCTCTTCTCACTAAACGCAGTATCAATCGGTGATTTGTCAGGATGTGGTTACTACAGGTCAAAAGGTCAGATATAAGTAACATCAAGATGAAGCTGAATTTTAAAAACTGCCTCTGCAGGAGCACAAAGTTAACTCCTTTAAAATGATCTCATACACTTAAATACTGTAAAAAATGTATTTTAAGTATTACAATTTCAATTTTTAACTCCAGCTCTGTAACATGTGACGTAAATTTCAATCCTTTCTTTGAAGTATTAAAAAGAAAACAACAAAATGTTGAAAAACTGCTTTAAGCGATTATCAAACATGCAGCATCTTTTAATTTCCATCAGTTTGTGAACATAATAATGTAATTACTCATCATCTCAGCTGAACAGACACACACGACTGGACTGCAGAAACACCTGCATGCTCTGCTGAGACTCACCATTAGTCATGCTATAAACATGGAAAATAAAAATCACAGTTATAAATAATGCCTGGTTTTCATTTTACAAGGCACACCTGAACCAGAGACTGAGTCACACACCGACACCCTTTAAGTTCACACAAACAACTTCCGACTCTCTTGCACAGCTTTCACACAACAGCAGCAGCAGCAGCATCTTTAGTTTTATGTTAAATCTGTTTGGCGGTGGCCAGCAGCTTTGCTTAGCGCTTACCCTGAAATCATGCAAAATGCGCGGTCTAAAAATAACCAATCACCTATTTTCTTGAACCTCTTCTGCAGCGAACGCCGCACTGCTAGAGGAGGGACGTCGGGATCGTCACAGCTCAGAATTCCCTAGAGTCTCTCCCATCCAAGAGGCATCTCAGAAACCCCCTCCTCCTAAAATCTCTCCCCATGGCAACAGCGGCTAAAGGAAGAAACTGCCAAGTTACGCAAGAAGGTGAAGCTTTGCCAGCAGGCAGGCGCCCCCTTTCTCCTCCTCCTCCTCCTCCTCCTCCCTCTTAAACATATTTTCACAGCCTCCCGATTAACCACCCGTACATTTGTCCCCATCGATTCCTTAACCCAAAATCATTCTCCCCGTCTTTCACGCTCTGTTTCACATCTTTAACTCAAGCTCTCTTGCATCCTCACACTCGTCCTCTACTGCTGCTGTGCCCCTTTTCATTTTCCTTTTCACCCTCACATCAACTCTTTTCTGGGGCATTTATCTTTCTCCGTGTCTGCAGAAACACTACACGACTGCTGCAGCACGGCTGAGCAACTTTCCATTTAAAAAAAGAAAAAAAGAATTTCTACTGTAAAATGAGACACAATCGCCTGACGGGGGCTCGATATGACCGCTTGACCCCGGCAGAGTGGAGCAGAGCATTAGTTTACCTCCAGGAAGCTTTTGTCAGACAATCAGTGTTTCACCAAATCAACAGTAAGATCTAAGATCTAAGACCTTTGTACTACTCCAAATGACTAATAATACTGGTTTTATAATCACATCAGCCAAAATATGAAGGCGTGATGGAATACAACTAAGTACTTACAGTACTGGTAGTTAATAATAGAACTGGAACAAGTTGCTCACATTTGATGCTTCTCTTTACTACAGTTTGAACAAAACAAGAGACCTGATGAAGTCACTTCTCTGTGGTTTTTACAAACTAAACAATCAACTGTAGAAAAAAGATCTGCAGATTAAAATCAGCTTTATTGGTCTTTGTGTGTGTACTGAGAATCTGACTATAGAAAAGATGAAACTGGTAATGTTAATTACAGTTTATAAAATAATCTGTGATAATAAGTGGTTCAGTCAGAGCTCAGACATCAACCCAACAGAGATGCTGAGTTTTTCTCCTGAATCTTTGCAGGTTTAATTTGCAGTTATCAGAAGTTTGAAGTTTCCAACAAACGATTAAACCCAAGGGAACGCTTCCTTTTTCACTAGAATGTTTGAAGGTTTTCGATAAAATCTGAAAGATTATAACTGTTTGTGTGTTATTAGCCTAAGAACATTGTTTTTGTTTATACTTGTGACGTAGATGAAGATCAGATCACATTTTATGACCAGTTCATGCAGCAAACCAAGTCAATCTAGAGGATTTACATATTGACTCTGTCACGGTCGACCTACTAGAATCCACCGGATCTCCAGGCAGTCAGGAAGATGCTCCTCCCTTCTTCCCTCCCCTCTCCCCCATTCACTCCCCTTCTCCTGATACTGACAGACACGTCAGGGCGTACAACGCTGACTTCCTCCCACTCCTCCGCCGCCTCTTTGCTCAGTCGATACCTTACAAACCACAGAGACTAAACAACATATTTCCCGCTGATGGTAAACGTCCTGCACACGCAGTGAGGAAAACAAAGTGTAGTTTACGAATGAACGCTGATATGAGGCAGGGTTCTGTTGCTTTTTGTTGTTTATGTTTTATTTAGAGAGACCCTACAAGTTACAAGTAATTTAAATGCAAATATCCTTCCAGATTGTAAAATGGTACTTATAATGCTTCATATTACACATGCAAACTTTTTCCTAATTATGGTTTTAAATGCATCTGCGTTCATGTTTTTACACAGTGTGGTGTTAGTACTGATCTGACTTCATCCTTCTCTAAACACTTAGAAAAAAATGTTTAGTTTAAAAACACTCCAACAATTAATTGATTAATCTATCTATAACAGAACAACAGAAATGAGCAACTCTGCTGGTAACAGTTTACTGATTAAGTCAATTATCAAGCAAACATTAACTGGTTTCAGCTTCTGAGAATTTGCTGCTTTTCTCAGTTTTTTAACGTGTTAACCTGATATCTCGGCTTTAGGTGAAGATGAGAAACTACAATTTGTCTGCATAACAAACACTGGCCTGTGGTTGGAGCTCATTTAGTCAGCGTGGTGAACTCTGATGGTTTGTGAGCAGCAAGCTCGTTTCTCAGTGTGATATATAAGATCAGATTATTAAGTGTTAGGGATAAAAAATTTTAAGCATTTTCCTTAATCGATCAGCAACGTTAAAGATTAGTGATCAGTTAAGTGTTAATTTATAAAATACAGCGCTTTAATCACTGACATGACAGATGTCTGCCACAATATTTAATTTACATTATGGAGCTTCCAATCCAGTCTGTCACTATTCAGTGATTATCCAGAGAAAACATGAAGCATTAAACACAACAATGCTGCACATCCTGCAGCTTCATTAGAGAACAAATCGTGTTGTGTTTAAATAACTTTTATGGCATCAAATAAACATGAATGCAGCAGTCAGATAGCAAAAGCTAAACCAAGCAGCCTCCAGAAAACAATTTTCTGCTTTTATTATTTTAATGATTAAGTACAAACATCCCTAAGTAAAACTGTGGAGAACCGTGTGTATTATTAAAAACATTGTCATATGGTGTTTGAGCCAGACCGCGCCCACTCCCAGGATGTGGTTAGCCTAGCTTAGCATAACGACTGGGAGGAGGGGGAAACAGCTAGCTGTTTTTAGACGGCAAACATTTGAGGAAAAACTACACAAAACCATCAGTAACTCGTGTCTCAGCTGTGTTGATTCAACAAACACACACAGCAGAAAACCATGCATGCCTCAAAAGCTTTGCTACAATTTCCTCCAATCATTTGTTTTGTTCCTCACCACACAACCTTCTTATAACGTCCCCTCTGAGCTCCTTCACTCTCCACAGATCACCACGTGTGGGAAGGAGCGGTGAGGGGAGGTGTTGGGACCATCTCTAACGGAGCAGAGGATTGTTGTGTGGACATTTTTAAGAATGCAATCTGACACGTCCCCCGGCAGGGTTTTTAAAGGTGTTGTGGGGGTCCGTTTGTCGCCTGTAAGCAAAGCAGCAGCTTCCGTTCCCATGGCGCCTGATCGTTAGTCATTCCCCTGCCTGATGCGTGTGGCTCTCGAGAAGCACAACCACACAGCTGTGCTCTGATTGGCCGGTGTGCAGCAGCGATGATGGCAGACATCCCACGCAACAGAGAAACAGTAAGTGTCAGTGTTGATAAACACAGCCCACGGCCTGACCTTAAGGAAGCCACACAGACAACCTCTGCTTCTCACCCATCTGCCCACCAGCCCTCAGCTCCACCTCAACATCTGGTGAGCATAGCAGCAGAGGACGTGTCGCTTTGAGTCAAGGTCTCCTGAAGGCTGGAGAGAAACTTTCCTGTGTTTTATGATACTGTTGCTGAATTATTGATGGTGCGAGTTATTATGTCGCTGCGGCAAACGGCTCCCATTAATACCAACATCAGAGCGCATGTGTTCATAAACATATATGCAGGAAATCAGAGGCCGCAGCACTCACAACGGCCTCATGAATCGATGCATGACCCGAGCGCAGCCTGGCCAGACGAACGCTGACTGGAAAAGGGATGACAAGAACAGACGGGGGAATCGCAGTGGACAGAAAGTACCGCCAGGCTTGTCACTCGCTGGACACAAAAAGGGAAATAGCGGCTTTTTCCACCAGATCTAAACATCCACACAATCAACAAATGTTACACACTCACCTCCACCCATTTCTCCATTAACCCTCAAACCCCACTGCCCTGCTCTCTGCCAGATACTCATTTTTTTTATTCCAGTGCTTGACCTAAACCCTTTTCATATGGGGAGTACTTTTACATTAATATGTAATGTGTATTTTTAATTTAAAAAAAAGGTTTTTACATTTGTCAGAGGGAAAGAAAAGACATTTTGTTGAAGAAAAACAATGTGAATTAGAAAATAAATCGTGATGACTGTCTACATTGCTTCTGTTCATTTTATGTTTGGCTGGTGCTCTTTTAATTACATCCTCACATTTGAGAAGCTGCAGCCAGAACATTTTTGGCTTTGTTTCACCATATTTTCATGAAAAATGGTTGATTTCTCAATTTTAAATATAGTCTGTATTCTACTGATGAACTAACAAATTAACTGACTGACTGAACAGTTTCAGCTCAAAAGGCTTTTACAGCCTGATCTGAAATTAGACAACTTGAAATTTTTGATTTGATTTTTTCCATGTTGTAGAGATGTCACAGAGAGCTGGGTCACAGATCTCAACAATCAGCTTTTTCTCCATTTCATTTAAAGTTTTGAACGTTTAAAGTTCCTGCACAGCTTTCAACTGGCTGCACTGCGTCAGCGTTTGTACTGTAGCTGGGCTGATTTTGAATCTGTCAAGCTCTGCAGGGGGTACACGGCTGCAAAGCCAGGTTTCATTCACACAGGATAGCGGGATATCTTTTTGAATCCATACGTGTGAAACCTAATAAAATTCCTGCTGTGACTTTTACATAAGTGACCAGCGCGTTCATTCACACATAAGACCAACATGTTACGCTAACACCTCATTAACATAACCCTACGTTACCTTAACGTTACCCTACTTCTGTCCAAGGTTTGTCACAATAATTCTAACTTTCCCTGCTATTTACTCCTTTTTTTTATCCAGTTCTCCTCGTGCTTCCCTGCTCTCCTTCGTCTTATTACCCCCTCTCTCCCCTCCCTCCACATTCGTAGGAGGTTCCAGCAGTAGGACACAAGGAACAGCACCTGCAGACCAAGACTCATGCTGCTCTGTTTCCCTGGCAACCCCTACATTGGGCTTTGCTTGTGCAAACCATTAAGCAATGCCAGCTCTGCATACACACACACACACACACACACACACACACAGCTGCACACATACTTAAACACACACACAGAACAGCGCCCCCACACATCCACCCTTTTAAGGGTTTCCGGCTGGCAGACGTCGGCTTTTTTTTTTTTTTAATTTGAGCTGTTTTTCCAAAGCTTTTCCCGCGACCCTAGCGAGGACAAGCAGTTAGGAAAATGGATGGATGGATTTCCAAAGCTTATTTTTAATTAATTTTTTTTACCTCCATCTCCAGCAGCTTAAGTCACGTCAAATTTTCCCCACAAGCATAAATAAGACCCCTTGAGAATCTGCAGCCCCCATCTAACAGAGGCAGGTTTGTTGGGGCATTTCTCTGCACTTGACATATATCCTCAGTGTGCATAGGAGCTCTCCACCCACTCACTGTGTCATGAGCACATCTCCAAATAATGTGACATCCAGCCCCGGCATCGCCTGCTTCTCCACTGCAGGGAAAATTTCTTACACTATTCTGGGTCTCTGTGCTGACGTGAGCAGAGGCAAATCCTGCCGGCCCCCACCCTGTTTTTCCCCCCTCATCATTCCTGCTCCGACGCCAACGCTCACCTTTCTGAGTTGCCAACATCAATGCTGCTCAACCAAGTTTCCAGGAAGTGCCTCTGCGGGCCACAGAAGCTCACCTGTGGAGGGAAAAGTGCATGTGTGTGCAAGAAGGTCACTGTTCGTTAGGTCCAATTTATCTCGGCCTGCCTGAGCCTTTCATTAATGCTTCAGTTTGAAAAGTTTAAGCTCAATAATTTGACTGATTGTGCAGCAGTCCTTGTTACTGACCCAAAATGAAGCCAAGGACTCTCTCTCTCTCACTCTCACACACACACACACACACACACACACACACACACACACGGCTGTAAATACTCAGGTCATCTATCTTCAGGGGGTCGTACGTAAACAGAAGAGTGTGTGGCAATCTTACGGCGACAGACCCACACGTGTATGCCTCAGCCGTGGACGCCTGTGCAGCAACAGGTAAAAAAGGCTTTCGCATGCTGTTAATGAACGATGCCTGATCATTTGCAGAACATTTTGTTTCACAAGAAAATACATAGCTGCCTCCACAGAGTGACGCTCGCAGCACAGATGAGAAGATGTGAGGCTTAACGAATAATGAAACTACACACAAACACAGACGAACGTGCACAAAGTTGAAACACACACGAAAGACCTTTTCTGCACAGGCAGGCGGGTGGTGTCAGCAGTGGTATTAGTCACCAACGTCTGATAAAGAGGCAGGAGTTTGACAGACATTCAAACTGAGAGTATGTACACAGCAATTGCTTTTAGGTGAGGTGGGAGGAAGAAAAGCCAAAGAGGAACTTCAGCAGAAGGAGACAAACAGAAAGAAAGACTAAATTAAAACCAGCATACCAAGAGACAACAACAAAACTCTACCAGTACTAAAACAAGATCTCCATGGGCTGTCACACCACCAGCTGAGAGGTTCTGAACTATTTAAGTAAGCGATAGTTCAAGCTGCAAGAAATGATAATTGTCAATTGAGAATTGAGAAAGTGCTCTGGAATGGAGGGCAAAACATATTCAAGGAACTAAAACAAGTCCAGTTGCCACTGAATAATCTTTTGTGGGATTCTTTTGTAGACTACACAATTAATAAAGAAATATCAGTTTAATAAAAAACTAAATTTCTCTATTTTTGGTTAAATCACAAACATCGCGTGATCATTGCACAAGAGCTGAAATTAACGACATCATGCATGAAATGTCATTTTAAAAGCCAATATTTTGATCCTTCATTCAGTTCAGTCATATTTAAGCTTAACTTGTTGGCATTTGCAGGGCTGTAAATAAAGAGCCTCATTAGGATTGAACAGGCTCTTCAGTATAATGTCTTTGTTTTAACACAGAGCAGTTATCATGGGAGACAAGACAGGAAATGTAAGTTATTCATGCAAAACGTATCACTGAGTCTAAAGATCAGAACAAACTGACAAACAAAAGGTCTTCTAGGAAATTTCCTATAAAATAAAAATATTCCTTTGTTTATATATAGTTATATTTAATTGTCTGTGTTTATAATAATAGTCAGCACATTTTTGACTGGTAGTGTGGTTCACAACACAACTTTAATCAACCCTTCCAAACTTGCATGTGTTAAAAAAAAAAAAAAAAAAAAGCAATAAAATAATAATTACATTACAAGCTGCCACCTGAAATTCTCACAAATTAGCCAAATGACAAATTGGTTTCCTCAGAGACAGATGTTAGCAGGTGTTGGGGAGGTTTCTCTGTTCACCACAATGATGTAGTTGCCTTGAGGGCTGATTCATCAGGGAGAGAACACCCTCCACTTAGCAAAGGCCAGGCTGATTAAAAAAAAACACTGCCATTTGTGAGATACACCTCACAATTAGAGTTCACAGAAAATGGATGAAGGGCACAAGCGCTTGGTTTCTCATGTTCACATTTTCCATCTTCAAAAATTAGTTTTGCACATAGTGTGAACAATGAGTCGATGGTTCTGCCATTAAAACCAGCTCAAAGAGGAAAAATAAGAGTTACGTGTTCTGCCTCCGACAAAAAGAAGGAATAGATATTAACCCACTTTGTGGGATGGCAAACTGAGCTGTCTTTTTCCCACCATATTCAATTTCATTCACACAAAATATGGCCATAAAAATTCCTCTCTCCGTGGTCCCTCCCTGTCCCAGCTCTGCCTCTCTGTCAAAGTGAAAGCTGCTCTGAGGTTACCACCACGTTAAACAGACATCCCTGAACTGGTTTCAGCCTGTCTGTTGTAGTTACTGTTGCTAAAACCCGGTTTATTCGTGCCTCAGGGAGAGAGGTTCCCTTTGTGTGAATCTCAGTGCATTCACACACACTGTAATTTGAAGGGACTGTACGGAAACACTGGTTTGGCTGCCTAAGCGTGACACAACATGTAAAAATCCATTCACCGAGGACAGGATGTTAACTCTTTCTCTGCATCTCTCAAGCACAGATTAAAAGGTTTGTTTTTTAAAATCAGTCTCAGGCTCAGTACCTCACAGCACATTTAAAAATTAAACTGAAATTAAACTTTTTATGCAAGAAAATGTAAACTAATGTTATTGCTGCTGTTACTGCATATTTCTTTCCATTTAAAAAGCCTTTTTTTAACGTTTAAAGTTTGAAGCCCCTGGGTGTGTTTTTTTCCATGGCAGCGGTTGTCAGCTTGCTGAGGACACATTGTGAACTTAGATCTGTAGAACCTACAAATGTTGTTATAAAATACTTTGTTCTAATTTTCTTTTTAAGTAGCCCACATGTTTATTTAGAGATCCGTCATACATCTTTTTTAACCTGTTGTGCTGTTGTTTTTGCATTCAAAGCTGAAGTCAAACTTTAAAGTGTTTCAAATCCCGATCTGTGTGTTTACATGCACTTAAGTGACCCGATTTCTCAGAGGAATTAAGTAATCACAGGAAGTGTGGCTCACAGATTTTAACTCTCTGCTTTCGTTTATAACGTTAAGCGTAGTGAAAGATAGGCAGGGAGATAGAGCATGGCTACTTTTCATAATGCAAACACTAGTAAAACACCGATTAGAAACCCAGATGCGTGTATACATGGCAGAGAATACACGGAGAGCGTTATCCAGCAGGAATATAGATGAGAAAAATCAAGTTTCTCTGATCCTCTACCCCAATTGTGGACACAAGGTTTCTTATTTACATGATAGTTAATAAGAAAGAAGACTGTAACCTTGTTACTGATGTGCATGTAAACATAGCTTTCGAACAGAGTCTTTCTCAGCAGTATATTGTGTGAATCACTGGGTTTTTTTCCTTTTGTTTATTTTTGAACAAATATTATTTACATTAAACATTTCTGTAATTCATTTCTATAAAGACTACGGTGGAAATAAACCTGTTAATTGAACTAAGACTTCCCAGTATTAGCATAGTCACAAAGCAAACACTCACGCCTTCCGACACACTAATGTAAGAGGTGCTATGACTGCAGAAAAATAAATTAAACTTAAATTTCCTCTTTTTTGGTAATTACATTTGATTTGACTGTATGATCATTTAGATTATCCTGCATATTTCAGCATACACAGAGGTACTTCTGTTACTTACACTCTTGAATATAAAAGGCAGTGGACAAAATAATAACAGTAAAACAACATTTAAAAAATGAAATCAACGATCATAAAGTCAAATAAACAGCTTAGATGCTACAGCATAACCTTCACAAAGGAGAATTTATTGCAGCACTGTTGTATTAGACCTCATTATGTTTACACCAACTTTAATCTCAGCTTGACTTTAATAAATTAATTAGAAAGGGCTCATGATTCATTTTTGTACAATGCAAACTAAGGCTGCAGCAGATGTGACGTACAGAAGAAGCCGATCGTGGTCTGACACTGGGATTAATACTGATTTGGAGAGGAACTTCACAGCATGTCAGACATGAAGCACAACACCAGAGCAAACAGCAGCGGTATCACAAACCTCTGATCTTCATTGTGAGACATGTATTTGCTCAATACAAAAGGCAAAAAAGCCTGATGTCTATTTTTAAAGAAGCAACTGTGTGTCCAGTGTCGGGACATTTCTAGGTAACTCTGATTGGCGCCGGTTATATGCGTTGTTGATTCTGACTGTGGATATTTAACCACAGTCAGCACCGAGGTCACACATTGATCATTAACAGGAAACTCTTTGTCAGTCTGTTGCAAATTACTGAGGCGGTGAAAACAACTAGAGCTGTAAGATGGAAACCTGGCTCGTAAAAACGATGTTGCACCTGCTTAAAGTGTAATAAAACCAGCGTCCACGCACATTAGACTTTTAAACAATCATCAGGTTAATGTAATAAAATACACAAATTTAATTTCTGTGCATAAACATCCGTGTCAGCACAGTGGAGGATGTTTGGAGCGATAAGAAGCTCTGTCCCCATCTCCCTGCATCAGCGTTAGAGGATAAACATTTTCCACCTTGTTAAACGTACCCTGTTTCACTGCAGTTGTCCACCATTTATCACGCGGCATGTTCTGTGCTGAAGCAGGGGACCAGATCTGTTGGGCTTTAGTGCGAGGAGCCTTTTATAAGACAAGAGGAATGCACAGTCAGTCCTATAAAGACTGGTGTTGCTAACAAGTCTGGGCATTTTCAGGGGCACAGTGAGCAGCAGGAGCGACGCAGACAGAAGACAAACACCACGTAGCCAGTGAAGGCATCGCCTGGATGAAGCCACTTACAGCAAAACTAAACGTGTGAAAAGCGAGAGTGAAAGCAGGTCAGAACACATTGTCAGAAAGGTTAATAAAACGCACTCATTTCTAAACCAGTGGGTTTTAACTCTGGGTCACATTTTTCCATTGCCACTAACTAGGCCACACGTCCTACAGCACAGTACTCTGCCCACAGTGACTCCTGTATTTAAAGCAGGAAATATGAGAATTCAACACTGCAGATTTGTCCACACAGTTACAACTACGCACCACAGAAGAAACAATAACTTACTGTGTTTACTGAAGATGCACCAGCAGACATTTACAGAAGTGATGTGAAAACATACAAACTTTAAAAAACTAGAAAGCTCAGTGTGCGTACATCTACCAAACCTGCACAACCACCAACAGGAGTAAGCACGAACACTCATCTGCTCTTGTTGATGTTCCCTTCGTCGCGAGTACCCTCCCGTGTACACTGCATTTCATATTTGTTTCGTTATGACAGTGACGCTGAATTATCAGGCGTTTGTTTGCATTATCTGTCTTTTTTTTTTTTTTTTTTTCTTTGCTTATACGTCTGCAGTGTCAGTGAGAGAAACGATTGTTTTGGTCGCATAGCTTAAAAACGGATCCATCTGACAAATGTTGAAATGGCAGTTTTACGAATGTGCGACATTTCACAGAGGATTTTCTAAAGCAAACACAAAACACCTAAAACGAGTATTTATTATTGTTCACAGTAGTTTTTCATGTCACCTGTGGACTTAGTTAACAAGTGTACAATAATCACACTTGTGACAAACATACTAAGGTCATAAATAAAGCTTGGCACAAATGTCACAATTTTTCTGAACAGGTTAATTACTACTTAAACTACTTCAACCTCACACCGTTAACATTCTGAAAATAATAGGTGCATTTGTGAATTTGAAAACACTGAGTGAAAGGTTTTACAGCGACACGAACCACTGACCTTGATTCTGATTAAATCGAAACCCCCTGAGGTAAAACGTCGGTGAAACGCTCTGTTGGCTTTCATAGGTGCCATGTACACTTCTTACTGTACTGAAAGTTGGTTAGTTTGGTTGCCAGGGCCATGAATGCAACACACATTTAGTCTCGCTTTTAATCACTCAGAAAGAAACTCCACCAAGTTGGTGGAGTTATACGGCTCAGTTTAAGCAGTGAGTGTTTCAGTGTCTACAGAGAGTGAGCGTGTCTGTCTGAAGGGGAAACCACTGTGTATCTCTGCAGAGCTGCTTAGAGACCAGCTGTTTGAGAAAAGTAAACAGAGACTCAGAGGAGGGGGACAGGAGTTTCTAACTTCCTGCATTGTTACTGACAAACTGCGTCATAGGATCATTCCTCACGATACACACACACACAGGAGCATTTTAACTAGACACTTGAAGCTTAGGTTGAAGAGTGTATAACACTTAAAACAGCACTAAGTAAAAGGTTTGTGTTTGATTAAGAATTTTGACTTTTGATTTTGCTGAGCGGCACGTTTTTTTACAAATGACTCTCACAAGTGTCCCTCGTGGGTAAATGATTCACTGAGCACCTGATGGTGAGGTTTTTTTTGTTCCTTAAGCCTTAAGAGAGAAAACAAGGGATCACAAAACAACCAAGTGCGGCTTGCGACAGCAGAGAATTCCTCTGTTCACTCTGTTTACAGTATGTGAAGGTTTATTGTGATTTAAATAAGAATACTGTCTCAAAGTAGCACATTTGTCCTGATGTGTTTTGCATTTACACACAGAGTGACCAGAGCTTGCGAGTTGTACAGTTTGAGGCAAACCTGGTGTTTCTACAGGTGATAATACACCGTAACGTATAATGTATTTCAGCAGGATCACGCTGTGATTATAGCATTCAATAATTTTATTGTCCTACACATTTCTGATGTCTACATCCATGAAAGGCTTTAATTAAGAACATTTTGCATTCTGTGCATGAGTTGCACAGATTATTACAAAATATTTATATTACTATCATAGTAATCCATGATCTCTCTTAGACTCTGTTCTATCATCTTGACAGACTATCAGCTCGTACATCTGACCTTTCTCTAAATTTTAGTCTGTTTAGCTTGTATATATTGCTTTTGTAAAACTGCTGCTCATTTAATAACTGACAATGA
>JAUBNQ010000003.1:4688310-4700718 GCA_032353495.1 Ctenopoma kingsleyae
TAAATAAATAGTCCAGTTTTATAAGTTTTTTTGTTTAAAATATTCAAATACAAATGTAGAGCTGATGTCAATTAAGCCACAACTCTACTGACAAAAACTTAATCTGCAGCAGTTTTGATAAATAAATCAATGTTAAAATAATGTCTCAAGCAGAAAATCCCCCCAAAAAGTTCTTCAAATGTGGACATGTGCTGCATTTCTTACATCATCGTCATAGTAAATTAAACTTATCTTTTCACATGTTATTTTAGGCTGATTTGTTTTGTTGTGTGTTATATGGGTACAAGGGGGCATGGGAAGTGTGTCATGAGTTTGGGCTGCAATGTTAATATTAGCATGTAGCATATACACTAAAAACAGAGCTGAGAGATAATGGATATGCCGAATAAAAACTAATTATTCCATCATTTAAAGGTTAGACATATTATGTTCACTTTATATAATTAAAACAATGAAACTTTACATTCAAGAAGGTATAAACTATAATAAAAATCTAATTTAAATTCAAAGTTTTCTCTAGAACTGGAGCAAGCTTGTACTAGCACCCTCCCACACGTCGTCCTTCCAAGGAACCAGCAAGAACTCAAGTGTTTCACCTGACAGACGTCAGCAGTGCAGCCGGATCGAGAAGGTGTCAATAAAACAATTCACTCTCCCGACAGGAGAAAGCGTGTCAAGTCAGATTTTAGACGAGCAGGAAGAAAAATGTTAGTGTGGTTTCTTTCCCTACCAAAGTAGAACCTCTGCCAAACTTCTGAGGCACAAAGTAAATAGAGAAGCGGTTTCCCATTATCCAGACATAACTCAGATGACTGAATTAAACACCACCTTTGCACTTCTGCTAGATTAATTACAGTTGTGTTGTTAAGTGTTGAAGGTTCATAGCTTCAAGCTGAGAGTTTTTAAAGCTAGTCTTGGGCACCATGTGTCATCATGTGATGGCTTTAGGCAACATGAGAAGGATCCCTTTTAGTTTTCAGGAGAAGATTCGTTCACGGCAGAGTCTGAGCATGTGAAAGAGTGCCATGCAATTAGCATTTCCTGTCTGATAAAGGAAGCGCCTTGAGTGCATGCCGGGGAGCAGAGGTGATGAACAGGGTAAAAAGGCACGACACTGAGGCAAACAGATGCCTCAGCTTATGAAACAGTGAGGAAGTAAGCTGGTGACTCTCCATAAAGTACTGAGAATTTCACCAGAACTGGATCAAGTTCAAGTCAACGTCCCTGTAGAGTGAGCTGTACTCAGGTCTTAATCTGACTGGCCACCCTGGACCAGAGCCACTGCACAAAGTAATCTTTTACTTTCAAAAAGAAATGTTAACAACCAACAAGAGACACTAAACTACTTAAAACAGACAAAGGAATGATAAAGAGACACAAGATAAGCACAAACAGATGCAAAGCAAGAACACAGAGACAAAAAACTGAAAGACTGACAGATGCAAAATGAATGTTTAGAGATGCAGAACAACCACAGAGTCATATGTGTACAGTAACACATACAGCAAGAACCACAAAGACACAAAAGGTGCAAAACAACCGCAAAGACCTAAATCAGCTGCAAACAGACACAAAATTACTACACAGACATGTAAATGAAGTACACAACGATGCAAAACTACCACCAAGAGATTCAGAATTACTGCATATTATAATCTTTACTAGTCTAGATATTTTACCATCAGCAAAAAAAATCCCAGCCTATGCTTCATCTGCTCTTCTATTGTCTACACCACAAGAAATAAGAGAACAGTCTCCATTAAAAATAGAATCATTTGGCCGCCGTTTCTATCGTCCTCTGTTGGGCGATGTAATGTACTGTTCTAAAACTTAATTATTTATGTTGTTTGGCCAAGAAAGCCCAGTGAAAAAAAGCAGTGCACAGGAAGTGTTTATATGACAAATAAACAGACGGACTCTGGCTCGATGCTCACAGACATAAGGAAATCTGCTGTGTGGATCGACTGCTGGGGAATGGCAGTGATGC
Source organism: Ctenopoma kingsleyae (assembly GCA_032353495.1). Classification (NCBI taxonomy): domain Eukaryota; kingdom Metazoa; phylum Chordata; class Actinopteri; order Anabantiformes; family Anabantidae; genus Ctenopoma; species Ctenopoma kingsleyae. The sequence continues at coordinate 4,690,298 of JAUBNQ010000003.1, forward strand.
ACATTTTCACGCCCAGCATGTAACGCTGCAAATTCAGATATCTGTGAACTAGAAACGTCTGCTGACACGTAAATCTGTCAAATCTCAACATAACACAAAATCCTTCAAGCCAACGGATGTCCTCTATAGCATGGGAAGAGGCTGTAACTTCAATATGGTCCATTGGGCCTTTATATTAAATAAGCACAGATACTGCATTTTATGTTTCTGCTTAAGTTTTAGCTGCTGAGGGATCATTATCTTTGTATTGTCTCAAATTAGTCTGTTAATAAATCCACTTACAAAAACAAAAAGAAGTTTGAATAGTCTGGTTTGATCTCAAGAGAAAAACAAAAAAGCAAACATGCGGAGATATAACAGAGTAGACGTGGGTCATATTGTTCATGTGAGACGTTTTTCATGTTGTGATCTTAATATAACTGTGAGATTTGCTTTTATTTAATCTGATTAGCACATACACCAGCAACGAGCACGGCTGTAAGCGAACGGTACGTTGCTGCTGACTCTGTGTGGAGGAGTTGTCTACAATAAGGAGGCGACTTTGATGGTGTCGTGGTTATAGAAGCTCAGAGGCCTGTTGCAACATCTGAATACAGGCTTGATTTTAAGTTTTAATTTTTTTTAAAAATCAACAACTAGTTAGTTTCACACAAAACTACGCACTTTGTTTAGCTGCACAATCTCCACTTATGCTTTAATTTAACCAAAAACAACCGAGACACTGTTGCAGAGAATGTCATTTTAGCCTCCCTCTCCTGGCAGGCTCCTGAAAGCATGGTTTTCTCCGTTCAATCTCTCTTTTTGGGTTGGTCTCTGAATTTTTTGCTGTTTGACAGATTTCCTGCTTCATTCATTTCTGCAGTAAAGACATCAGCAGGTGTTATGAACTCATCTTCAGAACACCATGAATCTATCTCCTCCATTGCAAGGAGTTGTTACGCGATCCTGCAGAAACACCTGCTGGTGAAACGGGGATAACGAAACACTTCCAGGGCTCAAAGGCGCAAATTGCATGTTAGCTTTGGAACATTGAGGCTAAAAAATAACCCACAATGCAACACTAGTAATGTCTCCATTCAAAAACAATATCTGATGTCATGGATAACTAATTGTCTCATGCTCCGATGTATGACAACTGCCGAAAACACAAAAGAGTTGTCCAACCTGCTAACATATAGTATCTATTTAATAATTCAATGATCAGTTAGTCACTTTATTCGGACTTGTTTTAGCACATCAAAAATCAACATGTTTCAACACACCACCTAGTCTCTGTAACAAGCAACACAACACAAAAATAACTTGTGTCATTGTCTTCTCCAGCTAATTATAACAGTACAGGTCAAACCACGTGAACACATTTAAACATCATCATTGTAAAAAGAAAGTCACCTGCCACATGCAAAGAGATCCTGCAGTAAGAAAAGTTTCACTTTGTGTGAAATAACGAACCTTCGCCTTGATTTGAGAGAGACTACGAACCAGGAACTGGCACCACATGGAGACACGGCCTAGTGCAGAGTAAAAGCTGGATCTAGTTTAATTGTTTCTGCAGCACAACCGGACGTCATCCAACAAAGCAATAATATCACCACAGATCACAACATCAAGACAGATGAACACCTGCACTTATCCGATCTTCCTCAGTCTGCTTCGTGTCTTTCAGCGATGACATTTTGTGACACAAATATAGAGAAAAAAACTATTTTAAGCCAAATAACACACCTCACGCCAACAACACGTGATCTAATTGTTCTGTGGTTAGAAACTGAGCAGTTCCTTTTCAGACTTATATCTATTCAACAACTCCACCAGCTGACAGGAAAACACTGCAGGTAAAGTTTATGCGTTGCACACTCACCTTTTAAATTTTTCGGGTTGTTCTGCTTGGTGCGTGGCATCTTTCTGCCTCGGTTCACAGATGCATCTTTGGGAAACTGGTTTCTAACGCTGGACGTTGAGATGATCCGACTCCTGAGCTACAGTCTTGGTACATCTACAGAAAAAAAAAAAAAAAAAAAACACATACACATATAAAGTCAGAACCAGCCAAACATGAATGAGCCACTGTGCCGGTCTTGAAGAGTGTAGCCTCGTCTGCTCTCACTTGGCAGCTGTCTGGGAGTCCAGGACAGAGCCGCTGATTGAGTTTATTCCCCAAACAGGTGTTCTGGCTGGACGTTACATTTCAGGCATCTCTGCTCTGTAAGACTGTGCAATGCAGCTTGTGCTATTGTCTGCTGTCAGTGGGAGGAGGTGTGAATATGGTGTCCCCATATCAACATAACCTCTGCAGCAGCTGCTATCTGCCACTCTGATCTCAAACAAAAGACGGAGAGAGGTGGAGGATCGGCTGTTGTTTATGGGAAATGTCTGATTGATATGTGAGTGGCTGATGCGGACTGCCTGCTCTTCACTTTGACAAATGTCAGCGAGAATGACGACTGATGCAAACAATAAGCTCCTCTGTGCACCGATGAGAATCGGAGCTCAGGGCTGCTGGGCGGCCACACAGAGGTTATGTCCCTGAGGAAGTTGGATCACTGCAGAAAGTCAAAACATCGAAAGAAGAGTCAGAACCCACCTTCACAGGGGACCTGTTTTCACTCTGACTGCTCTTGATGCCCTTTTATAAAACCACAGACTAGAAGCTTAATATAGGCTTCGTGCAAATTTTGGTTTGGCAGAAGCAACATGAGGCAAAAAGGTGGGTGCAGAAGTTAAATGAGGCCCACAAATGTGAGCTGACTGATGTGCATAAACAACCACAGCAGAAAATCTCACCTCTACATACACAGAAAATCACAACACATATCTAATTTAATGTTACTTATAAGCTTTCTTGCCGTTGCATCATCTCCATGGTGTCCCTACAACACCTCTGCTAGAGCAATGCAGTAAACAGCAGTGCTTCAGGAATCAGCCTTTGTTTCCCCTCACCAATATTACATAACACCTACTACAACTGGATGATGATTTTTCTCCATACAGTTGGTACATGTGGCGCTAGAGCAATGACATCATCTCACGGTGGATTTCGGTATAGACTCTCTGTTTACGGCGCCTGCACCAGGTCGCATAAAACACACACACACACACACACACACACACACACACACACACACATCCAGGTTGGCTTAAAGTCACACGGCGGAAACATGAAGAGGTCCTCACCTGGCTCCCTCAGTGATGCACAGTTTTCTTCAGAACAGGATCGACGGTGCGGATGAGGCGGAGGACACAGACGTGCGCGTTTGCTCTGGCGCGTTTGTCAGTGCGTCTGCCAGCCTGTCTGTGTGTGTGCACAGATATTTGAGGAAACACCCCGATACTAACAGAAGAAAAAAAAACATACCGCTGATTCTGCGCTGTAACGTTATGTCCTTAACCCAGTCCGGGCGCACTTGCAGGTGCTGAATGATTTCCACTCACACCTGAGGATCAACCTGAGGTATTATGTAAAAGCAGAGCGGCGGCAGCGGTAATGCATGGATGGACACGCACAGACAGTGTCTGTGAGTGTGTGACATAATTAACAACACTGTCAGATATCAGAAATATAAATATAAAGCGATACAGAACATATATTTTCTCCACGTTGCATGGGGCTGAGCGCCAAGTTCATCGGGTGCAGTTAGATCAAACGCACCATACTGGAAGACTCAGCTGGGATTTAAATGCATGCAATGAAGTCAGCAAAAACAATCAGTGGGAATAGCGTATTTTGCGCCTGTTGCAACACGTGAACGCCCTGCAAGTGAGGGAGGAGCCAGGGAAAACCCCTCACTGTCTCTGCAACAGTGCTCGAATGGGACGCTTCCCCTTAGCCAACAAAACCCCGCCACGACCAAACCTTCATCTTCCACACATGCACATTTATCACAACATTAGTAGCCACTGTGCACACATGAACACGGTCGATGTGACAGAAATAGCTTGCGGCTTACCTACAGAGGAAAAGAGCAACAAAGAGCTGCACAGAGAAAGCAGCGGAAAGCTGAAGTTGCCTCCTCTGAGCTCGGTTTGCTGCAGAAGTCCTCTCAGCAAAAACAACGCTCACTGCGCCAAACGCGACCAGCTCACCTGCTTCCTCTCGACTACACTAGACTCAAAAGACCTCTTAAAGTTCACGACAGGCTAAAATCAAACGCGACACGCGGCGGGCAACGATAAAGGCATGTCCGACTCTGTCAGGCTGCAGCTACCGAGAACGACCTATATCACAGCGCCAGAAACCCGCTCCGGCAGCGGCTCTTGCTTGAAACACACACCGGCAAACAAAACTAGCGCCTTTAAAGTGGATTTATTCATACTCACAGGTGCAGTTTTAGCTAGTGTCAGGATTGTAACACACCTTTTGGTGTAAGGAGGAGGGGTACAGCTCTGTATTTTCAGCCTTCACCTTCTCGCTCACTTTCTATTGCAGGAAACAGACAGGCCCACTGACGTCAACGGGGGTCCCGTCTCCGCCTCCCAGCCACCGAGTGTCCTCTCCGGGCAAAGGGAGGGAGGCTCCCGACGGCCGCGCTGCCACCACCGCAGGCCCGGTGCTTCCTTCTCTTCACACAGGAGCCAAAATGTCACCCTCGCGTTGATGCCTATTAGTTAACACCCTCCTGTTTTCGCGTTAGGAGTATTTAAAGTTGTCTCCAGTCCACGTGTGAGGCGCTGCATGTCAGGTAGTGTGTCGTGAACCCCCCTGTCGGACCCCCACCCACCCTCTCTCCTGCACATAGTTTAGGACTGACGGTTTTCCCGGAGGTTCCTTGTTGTCAGGTCACGTTGTGCCCCTCCGCCACTAGCGACTGGGCTTTCCCATGCACAAACCCGCAGTACCGACATAATAGTGGGTCTTTTCTGCACCTGGACCGCTGCTCGTAACTGTAAATAAAAAGATGGATGAAGTGCGGCGCAAACCAGGCATGTCATATGACTGCAGTTAAGCAGTACTCACAAAGCAGGCGTGTCGTTGACCTTCAGACATTTTCAGGGTTTCATCTGACATAAAATATCTATCTTAATATCTTGTCCAGTGAACAAATCTGTGAAACCAGCAGGGACGAAAATACCCATAATTATTAACCACATGCATTCATGTATTTATAATATATACATCTCACATCAAACAAATACAATCAATTATTATATATGTATAATTTAAATTAAAATGTATAATAATAGTAGTAGTACTAGTAATATTAACAGTAGTAGTAGCAGCAGTGATGATACCACCTCAGGTTATCTGTCTGCCTCCATAAATACTTTATTTTAATTATCAAAACATTTAGTCTTCGTCCTCATTTGCATACAGCCAATCAAAAAGTTTCATTTACGCCTCATTAGCATACAGCGGCGAGTTAGCATAGAAAGCTAAGCGAGTTAGCATAGAAAGCTAACTCGCGTCCACACAGACAGGTCTAAAACATTAACAGTGAAAAACGGTTAACTGAAATTAACCATGTTTATATCCCCAATCAAAGGCGCATACTTTACCCGTGATGTGATGAACAAGCTAGCAAACAAATATCCATTCAGAGAAGCGAGCTTTGTGCAGGCTAGCATCAATTTGCACGTTAGCATAAACACTGTCACAGAGCTAACCCTAGGCTTCTGTAAAAGTTGATGAACTGGAGATATCTGAAACAGCTGGTGTAATTTAAAAGGTATCTCAGTTATTTCCAGAGACTCATCCAACTACCTGGATGATAAAATATTCAGTCCCCTGAATGAAACTATACATTTTAAGTTGTTTCCATGTAGCTTTTTGGTTTCTACTCAAAACAAAGATGGCGGCCCGCTAGCTACCTAGATGATAAACAGTCACAACGTAGCTAGTATATACATTAAAACTCATATTTGTCATGCAGCAAACAACATATTTTTTCGGTCACATTGTTAGAGGACTCTTTATGGGTTCTGAAAATGTAAGAATACCAGCAGGGGTTTTTCAAACAAAGTGTTTTCATCCTAATCAAATGTACGCTAATGAGCGAGGCTAAGCTAGCTAAGTTATGAGCTTAACTTGACAACTGGGGACGAGCAGCTTAAAAACTTACCTCTATCCTTCAGTTTCAGATACTGAAAAGTGTTATACATTTCCTTTAGTATCATCTTCAAAGTTACAGAGATTGTCTTTGGTCCAATCAATGACAGCAATGGAAGTTTGTTTACTTTGCGTTTCCCTGGTTCTGGGTTCATCTGCCAGACTGTGATGGAAAATCTGTGGTTTCATTTCATCAAACTAATATTATCCAGACACCTGCACTGAGAAATTACATCTATATTACTGACATTGTTTGAATGTATATTTACATACAGTGCACAGTGAATTAATATACAGTATACATATACACACATTTATATGACATGAACAACATACATGAATATATACCTTTTAATCAGTTAAGAACCACACAACATTTATATTTGTATTGGTTAGGCCACAGTCTACGTGTGCAGCACAGAGTCAGATGTGTTTCACTTCAAATGACCTTTGTGAATTTACACACTTGTGTTTCCCCAGCTTTAACTCACATTTTCCACAGCAGCTCTATCTTAATAAGCTGTTTAGGTTGTTGAAGCAAACTACCTGAAAGAAAACTACCAGCATGGAGGGAAATTTTACTTCAGTTTCTTCTTTCCTTCAGTAAACAAGTGACAATGCCCAGCCCACACTGTTTTAAGTGGTCGGAAATTTGTTATGTATTATTTTATGTTTTTATTTGATTTTATTCAGGTTTTTATTGTGGGTTTTTTCAGTCATTGCAGCGGTTGCCTGGCTGCACTGATCTGCTTTAGTGGCATGGTGTTGTTATTTTTATCCTGCTCAAACTATGGCCACTCTGAGCGTGAGCTGGTCCGGCTATGACACATCACCAAATGAAAAAGGTCGAGCTATTTTCTGCCACATAGTCAGAAATAGCTCTCAGATAAATGCGCAAATAAACTGAAAGTTTTCACCCGGCAACAGGTTTGTTGAAGTTTAGCAGAGCAATAGCAGCACAATGAATGTGAATGAGGAAGAATCACTAGTATCACACTGATCACAGGAGTTTGTCCATTTAAAAATTGTATTAGATTTAAATTTAAATGCATGAAAATGAACAAAAATAAAAAATAAAAATAAAATTCATATCTAATTTTTCAAATCAGAAGCTGCAGCTGCTGGAAAATCTAGGTCTGAGAAACACACCAAAGAAACTTTGCTGCAATGAGGCAAATTTACCTATTAATGACAGCCGCCCACCTTCATATCACAGGCTTCCTGCACACTGCAGAGTGGGACTCCTGGCTCAGTGAAGCTTTATGACTCACCTGTTTCAACTGCAACAACTTAAAATGGCACATTTGAATAGTGAAACTTTTTTTCCCTGCAAGAACAGGAACGAATTGTCTTTTAACAGCCAGAGATCTGAACGCTAAAGCAGTCTCTCTGTTTGTGGATTCATTGTGTACAAATGAATGAGCAGTAGCTTAATGCACGTAAAGATGATTCTGCTCATTTCTCTCAAATACCACAAGCAGTTTTGACAATTAACATCATCTGTAACTGTTACAGAAGGTTCTCACTCTTCTCTGTGAGACATTGCTTTTTTTACTTTCACTGTTGTCTGCACACCCACGTAAAAAGTGAGATGTTTATGTTTTGTTCAGTGCAGGATTAAAAAAAGGGAACCAGAGGGAAGTGTGCGTGTCTGTGTGTGTGTGCGACGAGAAAACCTTTTTATATAACCACATTTTTCCTGAAGACAGCTTGTTTGGTTTGAGCTAACTCAATGCCAAGAGAAGAACAACACTGTATTAACTGAGCCCTCAGCTGCCAGTGTGTTAGCCAAAGTCAATCCGAGCACGCATCAAATCAGAGTGTTTTTTGTGGTTGGAGTTGGACTGGAGCCATTTAAGGTTCAGCAGAAATGTGGTGCTGCTCTAGAAATGTTTGTTGATTTAGACTAATGAGGTTTGCAAGCAGAGGGAGCGATGATGTGGACCCCGGGGCTCTGTTTTCACCTGCAGCTCCTCTCTCCTATAATTTACCTCTAGGACAAATTATAAGCAGCCACTGGATCAATTTGCACTACTGCGCTGATGCTCAGATGTATGTGCTGGGGAAGGCAGATCATGACACATACTAAATTAGAGTCTTTCTCAGCAGCTGGGTGTCACATAACCTCCTGTCTAACTAGCCGTTAACCGTTCACTGTCTGTCCGTTGCCACACCTGTCGATTTTGTACAAATTACAGTGACAGTGATGGCCATCTACCGGTTGCAGATCGGGAAAAAAAAAGCTTATACTGAGCTTTTCTACCTTATTGATATTAAATATACTTCTCATTCACCTATTCACTCACACTATCACACACAGCTGGCCTGACTCACCACGGGGTTCAGTGTCTTGCTCAAGGACACTGTGATATATGACAGGAGGAGCCTGGAGTCGAACCACCCGTTGCTGACACTGTTTGTTTAGTCTTGTTTTATCTCCCAGTTTGACAGCACAGAATTATTGTGTTATTTTTTTCCATCTGCACATGATTCAGTCTTTTCTGTCCACACTTGACCACAGTAAATTTTAGTTTTGAGGCCTGTGAGAATTTTACCACATTACCCTGAGTTTGCATCTGACACATACCACAGTCTTTATCTTTTTCCTAATATTGTCACTGTGTTTCTCCATAGTGTACTGCTATTGTTGTTGTATGCTGTCGTACACTCCGCACACATAATATCTGCTGCAGGAAGAGGGTCTCTCCTCTGCAGCTTTTCCGGAGGTTTCTTCCCTTTTCCCTTCTAAAAGGATATTTTTGGAGGTTTTTCCTCATCTGAGTCGCTGGTCTCAGGATAGAGTGTGTCATTTGCTTTACAGACTGCAAGACTTTCCGAGGTGATTTTGGGCTGCATAAATAAAAGTTAATTTATTGACCTTTATGCTTTTACAAATAATGTAGATCTGAGTACAAAGAAAAAGGTAAAATATTATCTATATTCTGATTACTGTTTCTCTGAAAATTTGTTGGGATTTTCTAAACCAAGAAAGTCACTGTTTGTATTGCTTGACATCCTCAAATCTGCCTTGTCCATTAAAGCTTTATCAGTGCAGCTATATTATCACAGTTTGGTCATATTAGAAGAAGGGGACTTCCTTAACTGCCCCCACAGTACTGTAGTGAATGGCAGCAGGGCTAATAATATCCCGGAGTGGTTACAGAAAGTAAGCACAGCTGCCCAGCAGAACTGTCCTCCTGAACAATAGTCTCTTATGTACCGGGAATGCACTGCTGTTAATGTGCTTCTGCAAGTGATGTTCACGGGGTTTCTTGTGCTGTCTGTCTTTGTTTCTATCAAATGGATAAACACAACCTTCTAAAGAAATAGCTGATAAGAGAATGCCTGAGCGTCCTATTTCCCTTGGCATAGAGTGGTGTTTGGATGAAGATTGATGTTGCTGAAGTATTTATAGGGTAGCGTCCTTTCATCCTTTTTTTTCTCCATATGCCTCCTATTGCTGCAAATACAGAGGGTACTGCCCATAAACACTGCATATAAATACAGTACGATGGTTTTGGAACTCAGGCTGTCCTGTGGCGATAAGCTCTGCCTTATATACATATCTCTCAGGGCAGTTTCCCATTTAAACACCGTTACAGAACCCAGAACAGCTGCTTGTCTCCTCAGCAAACTAGATTTCCAGTTTTTCCATTCAGGGGTGCTGTGCATGGCTGTAAAAGATGATTCATGAGGCTTACATGTGCTCTGCATTTAGTGTAATTTGGATCTGTAGGGGATATTTTTAAAACATAAATGCAATGAGGGTGTAGGGAGATTTAAATGTAACGGCTGTGCACTGGTTTGAGCAAAATGTCTGGTCTCCACAGCACTGGTAAAAGGCGGGGTGTACACATTGCTGGGTGCTTTGTTTACACCCCACCATATGATGTTACATAACTGAGACTGTTGCCATGGCAACGCCACAACTCCACCCCACCCCCGACTCAACCACCTTTTAGATACACACATGCAGGATAAACACACACCCTCTCTGCTTAGGCAACAGGACGTTCTCCGGCCACATGACTTGACTGGTTGATTTAGCGCCTGCTGAAACACACCGTTAACAAGATGACCTCTCTCTGGTGAACACACATGTTGTTCCTAAGAGATACTTTACAGGCACCAGGAGAGGAAACATCACTGCTGTGATGGCTCACTCCGGTGTTGTTTCACAAACAAATTAAACAGTAACCTGATTTTACTACCTGCATTGAAGCAGTCTTGTTATTTATGGCTGCCCTTCAAAGCGCAGCCAACACAAACGTTAAGTTCTCACCCACAACGTACAGTACAACGTACAGTACATGTTGTCAGTGGCTGAATGGCAAAAATGTGAGTCATTTTTCATTACTTCGTGTGAGCAATCAGCTCC
>JAUBNQ010000003.1:4700818-4715234 GCA_032353495.1 Ctenopoma kingsleyae
GTACAGTACATGTTGTCAGTGGCTGAATGGCAAAAATGTGAGTCATTTTTCATTACTTCGTGTGAGCAATCAGCTCCACTAGATGAATTCAAGGTCACGGAGGCACTCCTGACTTCCTGAATAGTGCAATAACAGCACTAGGCATCCCCTCACAAGAGCTGTGTGTTTGTGTTGAAAAGTACAGCGCTGAGGAGTCGTACAGCTCTCGATGCCATCTCAGTGCACCATTCACACGCCATCTGACAGTCCATTGAACCTGCCTCTGGTCCACAGGGCAGAAATAGATGCTCTAGGCCTTTCTCTCTGCTGTATGTGTTATTAAATCAATTTTAAAAAAATGTTTTTCTTTTTTTCTGAACACTTTTTGTTATCTGTCTTATGTTGTTAATCTGTAACTCACTCCCTTTCTTCTCCCCCATTTTTGCAAAAGTCAGTTAGGGTTTTCTAAGAACACAGAGTCTGTAGCCATGCCAAATTCAATCAATCAATCTTTATTTATATAGCGTGACAGACATATAACATGTCAGATGTATTATGAGAAGTGGGTACTGGTGCCCTTTCACTCCAGCACCTCAGTTACGCATGCCACTACCAGCCTGACACCTTTACATGCTGCTATAAGTATATATATTGAGACATTCACTGTGTAGTTACATTTCTTTATGTTAAGAAACAATTGAACAAATGAAGAAATACAAAATGTTCAGATGTACCACAGCAAAGTCGTATTGTTTCACTGACATCTTTACATGCACTTAAGTAATTGGTTACAGTCGGCTTCCTTAACTTCTCATATAAATATGAAACCTGTTACTGTGATTGAGGTAGGGAACCGATACACCTGATTTCCTCATGTAGAATTCACCTCGAGAACCCCGATTCCTGTGACAAGTGTCTCTCGAGGTCTTGCAGACATCCTGTAGTACACAGGAATTGTAAAAACATGTCCCAAAACACGGAGCTGGGCACAGATCCAGAGAGGCTTATCAATAAAAACACAGTGAAGGACAGTCTATGTGTGTGTGTGTGTGTGTGTGTGTGTGAGCCTGACTGTTGGCCTGTAGAGGAAGAACATTTGACAGTATCCCCTTGTTATTCATTTCTATTTTAAGTGGAGATTTTGTTTGTTTAAGTCTTCTTGGTTAAAAATGGAATCCACTCAAACCAAAGCCACCTTTTAGGCTGGCTGAAAGTATTGAACACCGTGTGGATTTGATGTTTAATAAGTGGAGCAGAAGTGGAAAGACACTGTTGACTGTGTTAAGCGTATGATTTCATGCCCGACACTAATCCCTGGCGAGAAAATCACTTTGCCCAACACCAGCTTTAAATGCAACACTTCTCGGAAAAAGTATAGCTATGGTTCAACCCCAGTGGCACCATCCAGCTCTCTATGCCCTGCAAAATGAGACTTTAGGAAAAATAAATTCCCCTTTTTTCTGTTCGCTTGTGACCTATAGAGTCCAAAGGAAAAAGATCTAATGTATTTTTAAGCCCCTCTTTAAAGCACGGCCAACAGCTTAGTTTTCTCTGAGATTTTGTTGCCCTGCGTTGAGTCACTGCCACAGACTCTAGTGCCAGTGATTTACTACAGTCCTGCAGTTTCCATTTAGCTGCACACACAAACCTGCAGACCCGGGTACGACACCGAGCTGGATCAGTGACGACATCTCACCAGAATCGCTGAGTAGGATGTGGCATGAGGGAGGCCAAACTGGAATCCTGGAAGCATTAGTGTTTTTGGGAGAAGCCTGGTGTTGTGTCAACATTTCCACAGATGTTACCACAGGGAAAAAATCCCTGCTTATGGGGCGGCTGGGCTGTGCTCATAAGGGAAATGCTTTGAGTGTCTGCTTGTAAGAAAATACACCACTGTGAGACTCAATTCCAGGTTGGAGTTGAGAAAGTATATTAAACAGAGCAACTGTATTCTATGTTAACTATGTTAGATTAGTGTAGCTCAAAATATTCCGATACCACTGCATGTTCTAGGGGTCATTTTATGTATGTCTCACAGGTAAATTAGGGAAAATCACCTTTGTTTACTTTTCCCAATGAAGAAACCATAAAACAACAGTGGAATGTATTTTCCAACACTGTAAACAAAACAAATAACTTGAATTCGTTTATATTCTGTTAGCTTAAGAGAAAGCAAACAGCTGATACATTTTCGGCAAATAAAATAAAATGATTTTTTTTTTAAATTACTAAATTGTGGAAAGTTAGGAATTTCATAACTTTTCTGTTTTATATTGCATTAACTCATGAACTCACAATTTCTTAGAAAAGACAGATTTCCCCTAGGAAATGAAAGTGAAAAGTGTATTCTACTTATTTTTCTTAAGAGAAAATATATTTTTTTCCTTTTTCAGTTTTTTTGCTTGGTTCTCACCTTTATACCAACAAAAAAATCTGCTGCACTTAAACTTCATATTGATTTAAAACAGATATTTCATAGACACCAAATATACCCGGCTGAATTTTGGGAATTGTGCAAAATGCACGTGGAACGAGATACTAGTTAAAGCTACTTCAGGGGAAAAGAAAAGAGAACAAAAGGTGTTAAGGGGCTTTAAACACTTGTGTAAATGATCTGACAAATGTTTGCAATCTGAATGCCTGGAAAACATGTGCAGGAAGAAGAAGAAGAAGAAGACGAAGGGGAAAATTCATGTCAGCTGTATTGTTGCTACTTTTAGACCCTCTTGTGTACAAAGCGAGAGGGCAGGGAATAAAGAAAGACAATAGATTTGTTTGGAAAAATGCTGAATTAGCTGGAGAGCAGAGGAAGAGCCTGATGATGCTGCTCTGGTACGTCACAGCAGCTGATTTATGGGTGACTCTCAGCACTTTAATAACCTGCTACTGTCACCGTGAGCGGGGAGGTTTTCAGGGTTTATGTGCTGAAATATTTCTTGGCTGTGAGCAGAGATTAAAGAAACATAACATAACATGTTAATCAGTTAGTTTTAGAGATGCTCTGGACTAGACTTCATGCTAAGCTAAGGTATATTCCAGCTGTGTAAAACTGTAAACTACTTGTTTAGTTATAGTTGTTTTAATTGTTGTTTGCTTTGTTTGTTTTGATCTCTGTCTTCACCCTTTAACGCCCTTCTGTCATCTGACATTTTATAAAGAAATGAAACTGTCTTGATCGCTGTTGTCGACACACAGTGTTTCCCCAAAGACACAGAAGGTTGTGAAAGGAGGTTTTTTCTTACTATCACAATCGTGTCCGATGCTTCATAATAAACATTTCAACAATAACAGATATTGTGTTATTTAATTTTTGTATCGTCGTTGTATCGTTTGTATCAAACTCAAATATTAATTACATAATCAGTTTCTTAAAAAAAATATACAGCTACTAAGGTTTTTAATGACTAAAACACTGTTTTCATCTCCTCTGCAGTCTTTATCTTCCCTGGTAATAAATCGCTCAAATCTGAGCGCTGTGTACTGGGACCATGGGATTTCTAAAGTAGTTTAAAGTATATTAGCAGTAATCAAAATCAAATGCAGACTTTCCCCAGAGCTCCTCTCTCACATCTTTACTGCTCTCTTGGTACTACAGCTGGAAGCAACTCGTGCCTTTTTCTTCTCTGTGACAGACAAGTCAATCAGCCGTACGAGACAGTTGACAGCGTTCTCGATGGAGAATGTAACGCAGCACACGCAGCAGCTCATGTGAATAATGCTGTATATTACTGTATGTGAGCTTTAGTTTGCAGCTGCAGTGGAGATTCATACAGTGATTACTGGTTCTCTTGTGCCCCCTGTGGACAAACAGAAACATACCCGGCGTGGCTTATATTTAATGCACCTGCTTATTTTATTTTGTGCATATACATGTAATGCATTATGATATTGAACGTTGCTATAATGTGAGTACCACACATATCTATACATTTATCTATATATAAGGTTTTTACAGTTTGTATAATTCTGTATTATTACTGTTATATGTTGAGTATAGAGACACTTACCTCAATCTTTTTATATTTCTTATCTATCTATTAAAGGATGTTTTTCTTTATTAATGAATACACAGAATTATCACCCAGTGCTGCAGTTTTATGGCACTTTAGCTTCTTTTAGTTCAATGTTTTGGTTTCTGGCCTTCAACTTTACACTTCTGATTATCTTTCACTGCTCCCACGGTGTCATTGTGGGCTGCAGCCGGCAGCTGTTTCCAGTGGAAATGCTTTAAAATTCAACAACCTACTCAGCACCACACAACAGATAGCTGGTGAAGATTAACATTTAAAGACACAGATGTTTCCCTCGGGTATTGGTGGAGATTAAAGAGAATACTAGACACAATCACTAATAATCACTATATTAATAATCACGTGTCTTCCAGCTAGATTCATAAATATTTAGACAGTGATACAATTTCCTTTTGGCTCTGTATACCTCCACAGTTGATTTGAAATAATTTGCTTGAAGTGTGAAGTGTCAGGTTTCATTTAAGGGTTTGGTTGAAACTATTAGATGAACCTTGTAGCAATTACAACCATTTTTACTCAACAACCTTTTGGTGTCCTTGAGATCAGCAGCAGATCCGCGTTCTTGCACGTACAGAAGTGAAATATTCTGCGACAGCCAAGTCTGTCACCTGACTGGAATCCAACTGAGCAGGGATTTCACTGAAGGCAAAACCACCCAAAGACAAACAGGAACTGAAGACAGCTGCGGCAAAGACCTGGCAGGGAGGAAACCCAGCATCTGGTGGTGTCTAGGTTTGAGACTTCAGTCAGTCAGTTAATAATTCATTAATGTTTGTAATCAAGTATTAAGACAATTTAATTTCTTATTATGTTTGTTTGTCCAAATACAAAAATTTGCATTTAGAAATAAAAGCGGTTGTTACACTGTTCATCTCAGAATTATGAAAACTGTATCACTGTCCAAACACTGCATATATGGACTAATAAACAAGTTAAATGTCAACTTAAAATGTGATAATATGTCAGTGTTGTCGTTCAGCTTCTCTCTCTCTCTCTCTCTCACAAGGCCAAAATTAAAATAAATCAAACTGGTATATTTGTACTGAAGTAACACTGCTGGGATACTTTCCCTCACATTGTCCTGTTTCCACTTCTGCTCCACCCCTGTGACAATCTGAGCTTGCTCCTCACTTTCTGTCACATCTGATAACTGCTCCGCGCTGTGGCGTGAAGCCTCTGGGCCGTCTGTCACTTTACAGTGATCCACCGCACTGACTGACGGAACACTCAAGAATCAGGCATAAAATTCAACCCAAAACATTGGTGATGTGTTCGGGGGCTCGCCTGAGTATGAGAGTTACCCCTCAGTTCAGTCCCACATTGATGAATTATACATGCCTCGCATCACACCTCCCACGCTCCAGCTTATGTAATGTCAGCCACGCGTGGAGAAGCGTATGCATGTACGTGTGTCTATGTGGATGTATTTATATTTAGACTGGGACTGAGGGAACAGTGACTCATTCTCTTTGCTCTTTCTTTTTACCCCTCAATCTGCCCACCCACCCACTATCTATTTCTAAGAAGAAGAAAATACAGAAACATGAGTATTAGTTTAGATATCTCCCAACTGTACTATGTTGCATTTTCTTCTGAGTGAGACCGGGGACATTTCTTCTTAGTGTAGTGTAAAAACTAAATTTAATAAAGACAATATGACACAAATTCTCCCATACGAACGATGCTCATGCTCATTTCCCTCAGATGTTGACTGCATCAATCTCATCAAAGTGATGCAACTGAAAGCTCCAGCACAGTTACCAGTGGACCTTGTGATGTGATTACTCTTAATGTGCATGATGATTAGTTTCCATGAAGCATAATTCTGGTGCATTTTTATGACTTAGGTGTATAATCCTAATTCTAATCTATTTAAAAGGGACGTACCATAGTATTTTATTTTAGTACTGGGGAACTTTCAAGAGTCAGATCTTTAAATAAATCAAGGTAAAACTGCTTCCTTTAATGCAACATGCAGACGTCTTAAGTTGTAAAACTGGTGGAAAAACACAATTCCTCTCAGCATTTTCTGCACAAATGTGTGGAAATCGCTGAGAACAGCTTCACAATTCCACAATTTCTTCCTTAAAAATGCACTATAAGCACCCTTTTATTTATATTTACTGAAATTATCCATATACATGTGAATATACAGCAGGGAAAATAAGTATTATATATAATATATACTGTATATATACATATAGAATACATTTTTCTCAGTAAATATATTTCTAATGGGGCTATTGACATGAAATTTACACCAGATGTTGGTAACAAGGAATCCAAACATACAAAGAAATCAAAAGAAAACGTCTGTAAATTATGTGTTATGTTTTTTCCCACTTTGACATAAACAATGGGTCATCTTAGCAACACAGCAAACACACAGTGAAATCCCCTCCTTACATAGTCTCTGACAAGAACTGATCAGACTTAGTGCATAGTAACTGTTTTAAGAAACTGCAGTCAGCACAAATCCAGCATTATGTGTTATTACGTAATGCTACACCTGCCTGAAACTCTCTCATCCGGTTCTCAGCAACCTGCAGGCTCAGCTCACACCTGCCAGCACATCACTGTCACATTCCTGCTCAGTACAACTGCACTAATCGGCATTTACCTCCCAACCAACACTGGCAGAAAGGTCAGAGTCCCAGCCAGTGAAATCAGAGTCATGACTGGGATACAGTGCCCCTATCCCTCCCCTCGCTGGGCGAGAGCCACAGGGATGGCAGACAAAGCCCAAATCAGCAGCGACATCTCAGCAGTAGCTTGTTGCCATGACCAACCCAGTGTGCTCAATCAAAATGTCAGAGTGCCCAGGCCTGGCAGGGCGGACGAGGTCTGGACAGGCAGGTCTGGAGGGAGCCCGATAGGGGTCCACCATTGTTCCCTCCATCACGAACAATGCCTGCCTGTGACATTTTACTTGTCAGCCACATGTTACACAGAGACGGAACCAAGGAGCCTCACCCAGAAAACTGACTGGCCCTGCCACTCCACCCCAAAATGCAAAATAAACCACAGAGAGACCAAACTCGAGACTCCAAAGCCCACAGAGACGCACAAACTGGTCTCAGAGGCATGTTATATTCTCTAAAGGGTACTGACAAGTTACAGGTCACTTAATAAGTGTGTTGTGATGTGATATTGAGCAATAATGTGAAGTTGCACATTAGGTAAAGATAGTAAGAGTTTAATAGGAGGTAGGTTTAATATAGATTAAACAGGAATGCTAAACCTTTATTATATTGTTTTATTTATTTGTTTTATAAGGCCGGGTTTAAACTACATGTTATGATGTGTAATACTTCTAGTAGTGTTCAGTTTGTTGCTTTCTACTGTAAGTATTTTATATTTCCCTCAATGCACTGCAGCATATCTTATCGTAAAACCTCTACAAAAACATGGAAAACTACCACAAAGAGAGAAAAAATGCCTACAAAAAGACACCAAAAGAGACCACAAGGACGTGCAAATTGCTCACAAAGAGACACAGGTGATCAAAAAGAGGTGCACAAGAACTACAATGAGACAAAAAACAATCATAATGATATGAAATGATGCAAAACAATCAAAAAAAGATGCATGCTATGATATTTAAGTGCATTTATTTGACATTAATTTAATACACTGAAAAATAAAAGTGTTAACTTCACTACTGCCTTGAACCCGGGTTTCAACTTTTAGTGTTCACGTATTTCTTCTCATTTGGCAAATTTGCCCCAGTTTGACCTCCGAGTCAAAAGTTTCTAAACCCACCCCTGTTGTTACATAACTGTTCTGGGACATCAGGTTAGTGACGGAGTTGTCCTCAAGCACCGAGACAACATTTTTACAGTGGGAATCCATTATAGATGAAGATGAACCTTGTTTATAGCACAACTCGTTTGGATCAAGAAACCACCAGACACTGCAGTTACAACTCATGTGAACGTATTACGTAACGAGGCAGCGGACTGAAGGAGGAAATCCTCCAGTCTTGTGTCTGAAAAGCATCCGTCACATTCGCTGAGCGGCATGATGCTATCTCAGCTGTGAAAAATGCCCTGTCCTAACGTCACACTGTGCGGAACGCGTCGTCCTCAAAGGCAGACGTGATAGAGGTTCTTATCACGACGCCAAATCGCCTCTGTCCGTTTGAAAAGGGAAGAGAAACAAGATTCAGTCAGGAGGGAAAGAAAGAAAAAGGCTGCTCAAAAGGGTTTAGGACAAAGATGGATGATGTGTCTGCAGATGTGAGCGTTGCGATTGTGATTTATGATATTTGTGCAGTTTTCCTATAAATTGTGTTGCATTCAGTCATTGCACAGCACAAACAACAATAAGATAAGATAAGATAAGATAAGATAAGATAACTCTTTATTGTCACTGCACAGTGTCGTACAGTGACAATAAAGAGTTATCTTATCTTTTCTTATCTTATTGTTATCTGTGCTGTGCAATGACTGAAAGCAATATGGTTTCATATGGTTAGAAGTGTGTTGTGATAGTGGCAAAAAAAAAAAGAAGAACATACTCATCGTGTGTGGAGCATAACCAGAATTTTTCACCGCAGTCAGGTAAAAAAACAAATATGTGGGAAAAGTGCACGTTTAGATCTTTTCAAGCTTGTTTCAGAAACACATTCTCCCAACGTTTTGCAGGCACTAAGGCTGAGTGTTGGCGAGTGTTCATCACGACGGAAACAGACTGTTCACAACATAAAACATGGGAAGAACTGATATTGCAAACGAAATTAAGTGGTAACACATATCAATATGATAAAAGTGAAATAATGACAACGTTGCGTGGTCAGACCTGTCAAAATACTGTGCTTCATTCAGTAACTAATTATGATTATTAATTATTTTAAATATGTTTATTTATTTCATAATTCAAGTTGGACGAGCTCGTTTTTGCAGTTTGGGTGGGTTCAGTTCCTTCTACCCTCAACAGACATTACACACATGATGTTCAGCAAAACGTCAGGTCATAGGATATTCTATTATCTTTAATTCTAATGTTATATTTTAATATTATCTAATGTAATATTACATTTAGTGGCTTTAGTCAGTTTTACGTTCACCCAGTCTGTCTTTCTGAAATCGCTTGGTGTCCAGTTTTAAAAGATGACGAGTTAGGCCACTGAAAATCGTTTTGATAGTCACTTAAGTCATTTCTTGTGATTATTTTCACACGGTGCACCTTCTAGAAAATTCCTCCAATTCATGCTGCAGCAGATGAGGGAGCAGGTCATCACTCCCACTGTGCCACAGATGAAAATAAGACTATAATGCCTCGATTTACAGAGGATCATCGCCGCTTACATCGGATATTGACTGGCTAAATGAGTGATGGGCTCTCTGACTCAGACGTCAGTCCCAGCGGCTCGGAGGACGAATCACTGTGGGAATCCCAGTGGGTGCTGGAGCTGGACGGTGAGTACCCACACAGTGAGGTGTGTGATGCTGCCCTCTTGTGGCTTTTATGGAGAACAGCAGCTGTTAAAGCCTCTAGCTGTCCAACACATACTACATCAGGTTGTGCCTGATGGTGTGAAGCAGCAGAATTCACAGCTTCCCACAGCTTTGCAGGGATTTATAGTGAGTTTCAGCTCATTGTTTGTTGTTCAAACTACAGTTTCTCTGTTCTCATATCAGCATTTTCAGTTACAGCAGACAACTCACATAAAAATCCCCCCAAAACCCACTGTACGATAGGGATAGACGGATCAACCAATACGAAGTCTCAGTATCAGCACTGATGCCAGTGATCCTGTTTATGGTATTACTTTATTGATTGTAAGTTCTCCAGGTCTCAGCACTGTCTAAAGGTCTTTAATGTAGTATGATTTATCTGCATCACTGTTTAACAGTGATACCAGCTGAATACAGTCAGTAAAAGATTCCACTTCTTCAAACCTTTATTAACAACTGCCTAAGAAGAATTCTTAATATCTGCCGGTTAGCAGAAGCTCAGCAGTGTCTGTGTAGATGTGCACAGTAGTTACTAGCAGAAGAAGAAGATGAAGATACATCAGACACACACATCACCAGACAACCTTTGACATGGAGCAGACCTCTTATTACGGGATCTCCAGGCAGACAAAGAAAATTGCATATACCAAGTATGAGATAGAGAAGAAAGCAAACGACTGAGGAGCCTTTGTCAATGTCCTATACTCCAGCAGGAGAATCAGCCATGAACTGGACTGAACCAGTATTATATGTTTAAGATATGGTGCTTCTCAGTGCCAGAGACACAGCTGTATATTTAGAAGCTGAGTCAGATATTTCCCTCAGGAGTTGGCAGAGAGCAAAAACAATTAACTTGTATAAGACAAACTAATACATGGCTGGTTTTGGTCCTAGTGTGTGATTTGTTAACGCAACGTAAATAATAATACTAGGTTTTAAGTGGTTTGTTAGATTGCTTTAGTTGTTTTTCGATGTCTGTTATATTCTACAGCTTTTCAAGGTCTTGTTAGGTTAAATTTAAAAACTACAGGCACAGTGAGGTGTGGTTTTGCTCTAAAACAGGTCAGAACATGACGACAAGTTCAGATGTGTACTGAAAAATCAACGTTTTTAAAATTGTCCTTAATGTCCCTAATTTTCCACAGCTTATAAGGACCCATAATTTGGCTTTAAAGGATTCCTGGACTCCTACTCAGTCCTCTTTCTTCCTGTTCGGAGCTGGAGACAGAGGGAACCAGGAATGTTTGTTCATATTTGTCTAACTGTCTCTTGCACGCGACAACTGTTGGTCAACACAATAGCCCCTCATCAGAAACTAATCATCGACGAAGGAGGAGCCCAGCAATCCTCATTGTTCTTACTGAAGTAGGCAGACAGATGGCTGCCGCAAATGGCTCTTTAGTTATTTTTCCTCCTCATTATCATTTAAAATGAAAGAACAAAAGAAGAGATGTATGGAGAGGATGTGGTTTCCTAAGTTAACTTCACTGATTCCTGAAAACATGACTGGTTTGACCAAACGTTTGTTTTTTTTAAATGACTCAATACAACATTAACCAACTCAACTGCATTTATCTGTAAATAATGTTAATAATTAGCTATTTTAATGGCTTTAATAATTTACTCTTCAGCTCATGTCAGTGCTCACACTTTGAGACTTCAACATCTATCAAGTCTCTGTTCTTCACCTAAACACTATCAAGTAAAATACTTCAAACCTCTTCAGGCCACAGCTTTACGCATGCTTTACTTCACAAGCAGTGACGTCAGTCAGTGCTCACACTTCAGCCGACATCTTTTAATTACCTGAACTGCCACACTTTCAGTCTTTCAGGACTTTCACTTCAACTGAAACCTGCATTTCAGCATTTAGCTCCTTTCATCTCTTTCGTTTCTACTCATACTGCAACTCAGCGCTAAATCAACACTTGAGCTTCATTCAGTTCTTACGCAAACTTGTTCCATTTTAACAGCTATTTTGAATAAAACTATTTCAACAGCCAATTTTTTTTCTAGTTAATTTTAATTTATGGCCTATAAATTACAAAAACATTTATCACCATCATCTGGTGTTGTTTTTTCCTCCGTTTAATCTATCAAAAGGATCATTATCAGGCTAAATCTGTGACTGGCCTCTTTGAAATTGCATCAACAAACTAATATTTGGATGAAGAACATTTTCAGCATTCTTTCGAGTGTTAACGCACTGCCCATTTGTCCTCATATTTCATTGTGTTGACACTGTAGGAGAATGAGATGCAGGATATTACAGTCCAGGAGGTGGGGACGGATAATTTTTCTTAAAGTAAACGGAGACGGAGATCACAGCTGCGTCCAGACGGCAGGCGCTGCTCTGACAGCAGGCCGGGACTCTGATGGAGACTGGACTCATGGACTGTTTGTCTGTTGTCTGCTCTTTATATACTGTACATTATGAGCAACTGGAGTCAAATCAGGGAGCACAAAGGCAAGGTCAATAATGTGAAGTGATCTACCGGGTCAAAAGACTTGGCCTGGTTCCCGTCATTGTCGATGGGGTGTTTTGTTCAAAGCAAGCATGCGATCCCCTTGTCTGCACTCACGCTCAACTCTTGAGTATTTCCTGTGGAGGAAACAATAAGACAATAGCAGTGAGTGGCTTGGCGGTCAGCATAAAACGGCACTTCTCAGAAGTCAGGGGTTTAGGCTACATGATATATTACATATTATCATATGCAAAGTAGCTCTGACAAGGTGTAAACAACATAACTTCCAGAATATGAAAGTGTTGCAGAAAAGTCTTGTAAAGGTTTTCCACATGCAACACGCCTGTCCTGCGTGTGCCGAAAACACAATGACGTAACTGCGATTCAGAGCATCAAACACCGCCTTTCTTTTTGAAGTCACAACACGGAAACAAAGATAATTAAGTACACTTAACCTTTCAGTCCTTGACTAGTTCCTTCTTCCATTTATCTGTATCAGAAGGCTCCTTTTGTTTTTAAATGTGGATACACTGAACATTAAATTCTTTAGATAACCTGGGTTATTTAGTATGAAGAATGTTTACAATGTGATTGATGATGGATTATTTAAATATAGACTTTAGGTTTGTCTAGGAATATCCTGACAGAAAAACTATTGCTGTAAGCAATAAATAACTTTTGCATAATGAATGTCGCTGCTCACAAACATATTTTACAGTAATCTTACCTTTCATATGCGACAGCAGCAGGAGGACCTGAATGTGGACATGCGGGCAGGCAAGCGAAGTAACTTTAAAATTAAAATGAGGCTTACAACCAGCAGGCAGACAGGTAGGAACATAAACAACAGGTGTGTGAGTGGGTGGGGGCAGATCATGTGCCTGGGAATGGCGGGAATGTTGGAGGACCTCTAGTGGTGGGATGAAGTATGACATGAGACAGCAGGTCCAAAAGCCAGTTTCTAAATTAACGTTAAATGTATGTTTATTTCTGGAGATTTGTGCAGTGTTGGGGACGTAACTTCTGCTAAATACATTTACTCAGGTACTGCACTTAAGTAAATTTGAGGTAACTCAAAATGTTTCTAATAGCTGTAGTTACTTTATTGAGCCAGTTTAATCATCTACACTTCTTAGTATTTGCACTGTAGTAATGATTACTTTAGTGCCAAAAACAAAACTCACCTTGAGGCACTTTACATATTAAAGTTAAGACACTTGAGAAATGTTATATACTTAACAGTATATAACATTTCATTATCATTTTTCAGCTGAAAGACCAAACAGCTTCAAGATTTAAGTCATCTATTCATGTTTATAATCCAATCATATAAATTCTTCTGAAGATGTGTCATTCTGCATGATCAGTACTTTTTATTTGTGGTACCCTGCCTCTCGTCCAATGACAGCTGGGATTAGCTAAAGGAGCCCTGCAATATACGTGAATTTTTTCTTCTATAATAATACTAATAATACTACAGAGCCTGAGTATTTATTCATTGCGGTAATGATATTTTTGCTTGAGTTAAAATATTTAAGTCCTTATTCCATCACTGGCCTTAACACGTCTGATTCTTGCTTGCTTGTATACCCAGGTAGGCAAGTAGACATAAAAATGCATCGATGTAGGATTCACATATTTGCAGTGGTTCAAACATCATTGTCTCTACTGTACAATGCACTTGCACGTGCTTTTTACCAGTTTACCAAACATGCATCAAACGCTTATAAATACCAAAGCCACATTCCTTGACCTCTTATAAAACACTTCCTGGCCTCATATAGCAGCTACTGACCCCCTTATCAGCTCGGCTCAGCTGTGGGGAAACCAGAAGCACAGTCACAGGTTCTGCTCTCCACCACTAAAGAATAAAATAACAAAAAACAAGGTGATAACAACCTGGAACCTTTGTCCTTTCGAATCCAAGGGCATGCTGATTAAATTCCTTCACAGTTATTCAATCCCCCCGCCTCCACTGAGAACTATAAACACATTACGTTGAACAACTTCGCAGAGGTTTGGATAATTACAATGAACTCTTTGAGCGGTCAAGTCTTTTCAAGCCATTGAAGAAAGCCCATCACAAAATGTCAAATCAGATTATTTATGACTGTTACTGGCTCTGGATTGTGTTTTGTTAAGTCGTGTAGTCTTGGGTACAATTGAAATGCTTTAGGAGGTCCTGCTCCTGTCATTACAGTGATGAGGCATCACGTACTCAAAGCTTTTTTTGGGTATCATACCACGAAATGAAAACAGCCAACTTCCTCACGCCCGGTCAGACAAAACACACCTTTTGCTTTTCTAAAAATGGTCGCTGCAGGAGAGCACGGAGAGCACGTACAGCACAAAGAGTGGCAGCGCAGCCTCCTCTCCGATAATCCCTGTCTGCCCCGGTGCCACCAAAAGACAAGACACGACAGGATATGATGTGTGCCCGAGGAAAACAGGAAAAGTGAATAATAATAATGGGCTCACTAAC
>JAUBNQ010000003.1:4750359-4765233 GCA_032353495.1 Ctenopoma kingsleyae
ATTACTGCAGCTGACTTTTTTAAAATAAAATTCAGATTTAATGCTTTAGCCAACAAAACACATTTCTGCCTTCTTAGTTTATTAGATCTAAAGACAAAGTCTCCAGTTTATACTGACACATGCTTTGGATGTTTCCTAAATAAAAAGCACAGGCTATGGCTGTACCAAAGAGAAGACGCAGTTGCTCTTTTTGTAGCCTTGAAATGGGGCTTACATGCATAACGGCTGTCGAACACTGATGTAATGCAATGTTGCATCATGAAACAGTTGATCCACATTGGATAATCTGTTCTGGTCAGTGTTTAAATCACCTGTGGGCCTATGTTGTGTCCAGTATGAAGCTACCACCCCTGAGCCAGTCTGTTGACAATAAAAACATGTTTGTTGATCTCAGATGTCTCCTGGGCGCTCGTCTTGTTGTGTGGGATGAAGACTGAGCACCAGAAAAGCAGGGTCAGGACCTCAACTATCAGCCTGAAGCTGAGGGGATTTCCCAGCATATAAACAATGGTACGACCCCTTTGAGTCCACACACACACGTATATTATGTCTACAGGCCACGTGTCCAGAACAAATCCTGCAGCACGATTTTGATAATATCCCATTATCTTTACTGCAACAAGTCCGGGGAAAACAGGTATCTTTAGCTGTATGTTTCCGCTAACTGTGGCTCACCCAGTTTGTAAGTTTGAGGTGAAAATCTTCTTTAGACTTTCCAGTTATGAAGTATTCCAATGCATTACTTAAATAAACGCTGCAATACCGCACTTTAAAAATACTTACAAGTAGTTTCCTGTGTTTAAAAAGCAAATTTAGGTTGGAGTACATGACCATTATTAGTAAAATGCTCATTAGGCATCAAAAGTAAAAGTGCTTAATGCAGAAAAACTGATATTTTAGGTTCTCTGTTTATCATATGAGAATCTGCAGTTATAGGTAATTTCGCGTGAAGGTTGCGCTTAAATAAATAACTGAAACCTTTAACTTAGTGATGGAGTGTTGCACTCTGATTATTATGTATTTTACTGAGACATTATTACTAATGCAAGTAATCATGTACATTTCATTTTAATGTTGTTTTTGGTCATGATAGGGCACATTGACCTTTTCTGTATCTAGAATTCTTATGCTCTGTTAATTAACGAGTAGCTGGTGTGTTGTGGGGCCGTGGACCTTTGTTGCATGTCACAGCCTCTCTTCACCACGCTTCCTGTCTACCTCTCTCACTGTGAAATAAAGGCTGAAATACCAAGAAAATAATCTTTAGAAAAATTGTTTCTGCTTTTCTTTGTCTTATGTGATAATAACATCATTATCTTTGGGTTTTTGACAGTTGGTCATACAAAACATCACCTTGAGCTGTGGAAACTTACCATGGGTACATACTTTTATTTCATTTTCTAACATTTCATAGACCAGATTATCAGCGGTCCTGTCAGAAGTGAAAATATTTGCATCCAACCAGTTATTTTTGTACAATAGGAAAAACAATGGCCAAATCCTGAGCCTCACAGTGAATCCATCACAATACACTAATTGGTTTCTCCTTTATCATCTCGTTTCATTGTGCCCAAGTCGCATTGTCGTATCAGTGCACTTCATTATGTTTCACTCTGTTAGCTGTCAATCAGCTGCTGCACACACAAAGAAACAAGAATCTGTGCTACAACACTGCAGCTACACAGGCTGAAAATGTGGGTGTTTCACGTTCATTTCACTCGTTGTTTGACACTGTAAAATTCTGTATTTAAAAGTGAGAAGAACTGTGTTCATTTCTGTTTAATACACATCGCTAACAGACTGGGGGAACTAAACTAAACTGAGACAGAAGTAAATAGTCAATAAGTGAAGAACAAATGTTGAAAGTCCGTCTGATTCCTGAGTCTTACTGTGTTCTGCAGAGACGAATGTGAAAGCAGCAGGTACGAGTCCCTGCAGGCCTCCACACACTCGGCCTGCTCTCTCCTGTTAAAGCTCGGACCAATATTTCATTGATTTTTCCCTCATTTCTGTGACAAGGTGGAGAATAGGTTTCAAAGGCATCATATCCTCAGAGCTCTAACCTAAATGTAGCAGCAGTGGAAAAGGCTCGAGATTGTTGTGCCGGTGGGACCGCTGTCTGGCCGAGCTTTGCCGAGAGGAGCTTGCCTGGTTGGGAAACAGCTGCCATGACCCACTTCTCTTCTCCTTCTGTAGCTCGCCTGTCGATTTGTTATGGTGAGATGGACTGAGCAGACTGGGAGCGAAGGTGGTTTTATCTTTATGACATCTGATGTTCGGTCTTCAGAACTAAAAGAGGCTCAGTCTGATCAAAATGCAGCATATAACACTACACATTAAACTACTTTCTCATTTAGACTCCGTGTATAAAGATATATTTCTGCTTAAAAAAAAAACGTTCAGCTAACAAAACATTTAAATGAATTTATGGAGTGGAAAAGTCTGTTCTAATGCATCCTGTGAGCCTTGTTAGATGTACAGTAAGTGGCTTAACTTCCACAACAAAAACTGAAAATGTTTTTGTTTCTGTGTCTTAATAAACTAAGCTTTTTATTTAGTACGGTGTTGACTAAGGAGTTAATCTCTTTCTGTGTTTTCCGATTGCAGCATTTCACAAGAACTCTTGCAGGTTCTCTACATGAGAACCTCTGCAGCAGAAACACAAACAGCTTTCTAACATTTCGAGAGTCTGTCAGCAACGAACAGCTCAAGCTGTGCAGCAGAGGAAGTCTTGAACCAGAATGCTTTTGCAGTCTAAGTGGAAAAATCTGTTGTCTGAATTTGATTTCATACCTGTGTGGTATGCAGAACAATGCAGACTTGTTCTTAATTTTTACCACATATTTTGTCAAAAGGCATCCCTCCCTTCCCCCCCATAAATGACATGAAGCTGGGTAAGAAAAGAGCTCAAGTTGTCCCTGTGTTCATTCACTGGAGACTGTAGGCTGGTATACAAACAAGGAGAGTGAAAGGTTAGCCCTGTTGTTTAGAGTCAACTACATCCTGTACAGTATAATCCCTGAACGGAGGTCCTTTGTTGTGAAGGACTGAGTTAACAGCAGGGTGTGGTGGTCTTACTGCACCTCGACAGAGCTGTCAGGATGAAGTACAGCTGCCTCTACCTGCACAGAAACCAAGACAAAGAAGAACTGAGAGGCTGAAATGAACGATTCTGAAAGCAGAAGAGAGAAAGTCAAATAAAAAGTCAAATAAATAGAAGCTTCAGCATTGTTGTTTTGTCCTGAAACCCCTCATGGATTATTTTTCAGACAAAAAGGGCCTGCGGTTCAGCTTAAATCATATTCATAGCTCTGAACAAAATCAGGTCATTTCATAATGGGAATGTTGTATCCCAAATGACTTACAAATCCAGCCTCAGTGTGACAGTGATACACAGTAAACGTCCCCGCAGGCTGAAAACAGGCGAGGGCAGGGGAGGATGGCAGTGATAAGTAAGAGAATGGCTCACCAGACTTGTTATTATAACAGGACGCTGCCATTTGTGGCTCCGCTTGGCGCGTACCCAGCTGCACAATTGCATAATATGAGAATAGGAAATTCTGCTGATAAACTTGCTATTGTTCCAAAGTGCCAAGCAGACCAACAAAATAAACACAACATGGGCTTGTCCGCTGGTTAGTCGAAACAACAACGCTGGCTTCATGACTGCAGCAAGGTGCTACGTACTGTATCACCAGGCTACATGAAAAAATACCCTGTCCTTATATTTACATTCATAATTAAGGAAAAGGTCATTTTCAACAAAATACACACAGCTACTCGAACTAACAGTGAATTGTTTCCGCTCAATATTATTGTTAATCCCGAACATGATTCAGCTGACTTTATTGTTTAATGACAATAATGTGAATTGATGGTTCACATAAAAAAAACTCACACACATGCACTAATGGCGTCACTGCAATCGGCCTCTCGGTGCGTGCATGTCGATTTCTAAAATTCTCCGTCACTCTAGTGCACAGACGCTTGTTGATTGATGATTGGCTCCTTCATTGGAGGGAATCCCAACCCAATCACACCTTCAAACAGAATCTGTAAAACCCTCACTCAGGACCATAATATGTGTTTTTTCCTGGTTCAAAGATGTCCTGGTTACTGTGTAAACAAATCACTACTATAAAGCATAAATTATAGAATAACTCCAGGCTTCTCTTTTAAATGTCATACAGTATGTTTTGTAATTGAATTACTTTCAAATCAAAAAGTTGGTTTGCACACATACATACTGATTAATAACATGCAGACTGTGTAGCATTTGCAGCTAGTTCTACTTAATTGAAGAGAGGTTTTTCCAAGTTACTTTTGACCCACTGAAAAGTCTTTTTGCAGAAATGATCGTGCTAAATAAAAACAACATGCAGAAAATATGGATTTTTGCCTTTTAAATCTAAACATCTAACAATCCTCTAGAGATGCTGTTAGCGTGCCCTGAGGGCTCTTCTCACTCAGAAACAAACATCGCTCCTTGGTCAAAGCGTAACGTGGCCTCTTCACAGTTTGTGTATGTAATGAGATGAAAAGTGGTCGTCCATGAAGTGAGATGCAGGCTCAGTTCAGCGGCAGCAGTAAAGCCTGAGGGGAGCTTCACGCAGGCAGGTTATATCAGGTCAGGATCAGCACTGGGTACCCTGCAGCAGCCGGCAGAGTTGGTATCCTGCCCTGTTTTCAATCCAGCCGTTCACTCGGGGAACAGCTCTGGTGGAATTGGTTTAGCTCCAGGTAGTGGTGAATGAGGAATCCATATTTCCAGCTAAATAAGGAAATCTGCACGTCTGTTCAGTTCAATAACCTCACCAGACGTGCATGGCTCAGAGACAGAAGGTTAGCTGTTTGCATTGTTTCTTTTGTGTCCTTTTTAAGCAAGAAACAGCTTTTTTTCATGACACAAAACTAAAACTATGTTACTGCGGTTGAGCTCAAATGAGCTTTGGATAAAATGTGCACGAAATAGCTCATGGTATAAATGTCCAAACACTGTATTTCATGCAAGAATAACACCAACAAAACACCACTTGCCAGATCACAACACATCACATCTGTGACTCATGCTCCAGTTGTTTCGACCACGACTTGGAATATGAAATGATTTACAGCGAGGCACATTTTTCACCCACATTAAAACTCAGAGCTGATCCCCTGAGCCAAAGGAGTACAAATATAAACATCACTTTAAGTTCCTTCGCCTCAATAGCAAAAACAAATGGCTGGTTAAGTCAGGCACCGAGCCTTCTGCACATTCTTCCTCCAGTGGATTATTCATCTGCTGTGAAGATTGTCGTCTCTTCTTCTGCATCTGTTTCCTGGAAATCTGAGTACAACATCAGTCTGAGGTGGTAAAAGTTTCTGGAAATGTTTCTGTCATGTGAGGGTGCAGAGACCTGAGAGACATTACATTACACTTTTTTTTTTGTTGTTAAAATTTAAACTGCACTGGCAGAAGAATGTATAAAAATACTGTGAATCATTGTGGAAACCATCTGGGAAAGAAGTTAGTGAATGCATATTTTAACAAACCCAACCCCTTATTTCCACCAGGAACGGCAGCATCATGCTCCGGCTGTCACTCACAGTAGTTGTGAATCCTACAGCGTGTTTTCAAAGTGTCCCAGACGCGTCTCTCTCCTCTGCTCAGCTAATGATACGCGCCAAGTTTATTTTTTGTTGGAAGCTTCTTCTGGTACGCTTCTGAAAAAAGCTTGATCCGCTAATCTGTTAGCACTTTCCTCCTTTTAGCTGCCTCTGTAGACTTTCGAGATAAATACTGGGGCAGCAACAAATCTTAAATCACCATTCATAAGACTTACCTGTCAACTTTGTAAGTAACAACAGTAAACAGAAAACAAAAACAAAAGCATTTAGGTTTTTATAGTATTTTTTTAATTTTTTACAGGACAGTGCAGATTTATTTTTGGCCAGGCAGTGTATAATCTGTTTTAGGTGCATTCATAAAATCTGACCAGCGACTGCAGATTTAAGAAAACCTTTTGGCTAACCATGAGGAACCTCTTTGAGGGTCTTTGATATCTTTCTACATGATGCCATTGTTCAGCCTGAAGTTTTTAGCAAACTTGAAGTCAGAAGTGCACTCTGCTCTTCTTTGATGGTTTATTTTAACCAAATTAACAGGTGAAAACTTTTTTTTTTTTAAGTATTTTGCAGAATAAGAGCATTGCTCAACTCTGCAAAAAATTATAGATATTGAATTTGAAGGCCTGTGTATAACTGCTGTGTGTGTGTGGCTGCCTTTGACTACATGGGAGGTGGGGGTGGGGGTGGCATTGAGAAGAAACCACTCCGGATGGCTGAGAGCAGGAACAGGATCAAACTGTTGACCACAGGTTTGGCTGGGCTTGTGTGTGTGTGCGTGTGTGTGAGTGAGATAGAGAAAAGGACAGAAGCTACAGTATTTATTGGACATTTAGTTGGTATTAAACATGCTGGAGGTCACTGAGCAAAGCTGACTGACTTTCTAAATATAAAACTCTGCCATCTTGAAAAACCTTGAACTGTTTTGTATCTGTGAAGTTGTTGATGCTGCAGTTTCCTCTCTGGAACATCAGATTGATTATTGTGTGCTAACAATCACCGTCTTGTTGTAAACATCTGTTTTGCATGCTAGCTCATGTGCCGGTGGCTTGAAGCTCAGTGTTTTCACTTGCACAAAAAGCTTCAGCCGAACACAGACAGGGAACATGCAGTAAACATCTTCCTTTAACAAGACTCAGACAAAAGATTCATCCTCTCGTAGTCATGTTGTAATACTAATAACTTGTTTACTAGCTAAGAAACATTCAAATACATGTTTAGCAGAATTTAGATGGATGCAAATATCTCTAAAAGACACTTCGTCACAGATAATCGTCATGTTGACACAGGAGTCTGCAACAGCTGCACTGACTGTCTGGCTGTTGTGAGTTACGGCAGAGAATGAGGAATATTACCTGCAGTGTGCACCGATGAACAGGTTGTTGAAATTCTGATGTTTGGGACAGTTCCTGACATGGTGAAGCATGTCTTGGTCCTGATGTGTCTGCCAGTCAGCAAGTAACCGACGTTTGCATCAAGAAACTGTAAAAAGTTTTACCACAGCCCCACCGACAGCAGCCATTTATTATCAGTGGAAACCTGATGTAGTTGCTCAGAACACCCCCACTGTGCAAGACAGAGACAAAAGGACCCAAGGGATGAGACAGGAGAAAGTTTAAAAAAAGAAATCTCAACTCAAGCTCAAGCAAACACCAACACTCAGTTAAATGCACATGAATGAGTTTTAAACAAAGCAGAGGAAAAGCTGATCCCACGGTCAAGGCCTGTGTATCTAACACATTATGTAACATCAGCTACTAGGACAGTACAAAGAATGACGTCTGTCTAGCTCCTTTGAGAGCCTTCAGTGAACAGTAGTGATATGTCAGATGATAACGTTACTTCTTTTTCCTTCGTGCAGGCTGCTATCAGCAAATTCACGCTTTTAATTTAAAGTGAAAACTGCTCCAGGGCTACTGCAGAAACGTGCAGAGAGTGAAAGACGACCAGCTCCTTAGGTGGATATGAGGGACTCGTTCAAAGCTGTAGTGGTTCTTATCTTCAGATGATCGCATGATACATAAACTTTTCCCTTAACATTCAATTCAATTCAATTCAGTTTTATTTGTATAGCGCCAAATCACAACATAAGTCATCTCAAAGCACTTTACAGTGTAAGGTTTATGTTCTTACACAATATATATACAGTATATATAGAATATATGTAGACAACCCAACAATCCCACTTGAGCAAGCACAGAACAACCCTCCAGCAGAACCAGGCTCAGGATGGGCGGCCATCTGCCTCGACCGATTGGGGTGAGTGGACAGAGGAGAGAGAAAAGAACAGCAGGTAACAGAGATCAAGACAACAACGAGCAGCAGACGAGGCACTGGGCAGGTCGGCAGGACCAGCAACCAGAGCTCCAGGGCCGAGGAGAGGGAGAGAGAGGACGAAGCACAACTAGGGGAGAGAGAAGAAACAAAGCTACATTCCGAAATAGTTCACAACCTTTTGGTCAATGCTGATCAGCAAACGTTAGCATGATAACAAGCTAAAATAAGACTGCACGTTAGGCTTTCAGGGAACTTTTTTCCTTGTTGTTGTTCAACAGATAGTTGCTTCATGCAACCTGCAGGGTGGTGCCACACGTGCTTTCAAATCCTGTACTCCCACAGCTCGCTGATGTAATATGTTTGCTTCTATTTCACATTGAAACATTGGTTAATACCAGAAATGTCCCTAATTTCACCTTGTCTCATCCTGTCTCCTCCGCCCACGGCCAACACCAAATCCAGATGTAAGCCAAACGCTCGCCTTACTTTTCAGCCGCAGATCCTGGGCAGAGATCCGCGTCCTGACAACAGCAACCAGAAAGCAATCGGAGCAGTCAGACTCTGCTCTCAAGAGCCACAATTAGATTTGTAGCATTTTTGCTTTCGACTTGGTGTTGAGCAATCTGCCAGCCCAGACTGCACCATGCTATGAGTTCATTAACAAACTACCCACACTACACCCATTCATCTCAGTCAGCAGGGTATGCAGGAAACCAGAACCCTATTTCCAGTGCGCTGCCAGCCATACCAGAGGCATGCACACACAAACACACACACAAAGACCCCAGCACGGATGGCTCACGCTGTATCACTCACTTTCTTTCCTGCGTTTTCAGAAATTTGCGCTTTGCTATGATTGAGCTTTGTTCAGTTTTAGCCTTACGTGCAGGTACGATCACACGGGAGCGAATAATGCAGGAAGGAGAAAAGGTTAACGTGCACAGTGACACCTGAAGAAGCTAAAAGTAGGTCGCCTGGCATAGAGGCGTTTGTCTCTCAACAAAACAGTGAGTAACAAGACCCGAGGTGGAGGCACAGGTCAGGAATCCCTCTTAAAACTGTGTTTGTTTTCTGTGTGTGCATATTTTAGTGTGTGTGCACTTGGGCTGCACTCTGGAGCACCATATTTCTAAAGCCAGAGGCACTGGCGGTCCTCATCGTCCACGTTTGGAGGGAGGGGGGTTTGTTGCCCCGTTTAGATCCTTCACTTCCCAGAATTCCCACCCGCATCGCCCCTGCCCGCAGAGCACAAAAGGATGGATGGATCCTCTCCATAAATAACCAGCAGAGCAAAGCCAAAACCACAATGTTTTTCTCTCCATGCTTTGTTTCTAAGCTGCGGACTCCTTGCTCCAGAAAGTAGCTGGCAAATAATCTTTGGCAAACATTTGAATAAAGGAAAAATATGGGAGCATGGAATTTGATCAACACAGGAGAAGTGAGCTGAAACTGATTGTGATCAGATTAGACAAAGAATATATGTTGATAATGTGTCATGAGTTATTACTTGTCTGAAGAGAAATGAGTTTAATAATCTGAGATGTTATTTTAAATTAGTTAATTCATTGACTTATCAATCACCACAAAATGAATCATACATTTTGACATTGGATTAACTGTTAATCTCATTTATGAAGGAGAAATATCAAACATTGTCTGGTTTTGTGTTTTTAAATTGAATGTTTCGGAGGTTTTAGTCTGTTCATCAGACAGTTTTGAGGTTTGGGAACTTGTGTGTTCAATATTAAATTTGTAACCAAGACATGATGAAATAATCATTCATTAAATATAGACAAAATAGTCGCCTCATTCAGATCATTCGAATAACTGCTCTGACTGACAATCATTATACGATATTATAATAAAAAGTGGTATTATGACACAGTAGAGGAAAAATGGCATTGTGAAATAGAAACAGAGCTTAGACAAAGTACATGTTGAAATAAAAACAACTGGAATGAAAGAAAATGATCTGCAGATCATCAGTTATTGCACAGAGCAAGAAAAAATATGATTTAGCAAAATAATAATTTCATCGTTTCATAGTTATACGACCTATTTTGTCTTTAGTAACTATTGTGATTGTTGGGTAGTGGCATCTAATGGGTTATGTTCTGTACATTTGGGTCACAGCGGGGCAAAGTCTCCGGATACCACAAAAAACAGTATGTGGAAAATGTCTGAAAGTATTTTTTGAATCCCCAGAGACTTTTGTAGCTATTCAGATTCATGCTATATCAAATTCAGACCTGGATAAGAATAATTTTAGTCATAGTATCCTGGGTATACTATGTGAATTTCTTCTCCACAAAAACTACAGGAGATGTTGGAAGCAGCAACGTCTCCTGTTGGCATCTTCGTTTAGGATTGTAAACCACATTTAAAAAACCCACTGAGACTGACTGACATCAATAATAAGCAAAGTCTTAAGTATCATTTTGCCTACTTTTGGTCGTAGTTTTTCAGATCCTTAAGCTAAATTGTTGCTTTCAGCTTCTAAAAGTCAGATGTTTGTCTCTATCCATCCATCCATCTTCCTAACTGCTTGTCCTCGTCAGGGTCACGGGGGGTACTGGAGCCTATCCCAGCTGTCATCAGGCGAGAGGCGGGGTACACCCCGGACAGGTCACCAATCCGTCGCAGGGCCGACACACAGAGACAAACAACCGTGCACACTCACATTCACACCTATGGACAATTTAGTGTCACCAATTAACTTGACATGCATGTCTTTGGATGGTGGAAGGAAGCTGTAGTACCCAGAGAGAACCCACGCAGACACGGGGAGACCATGCAAACTCCACACAGAGAGGTACCCGGCCGACCCGGGGATCGAGCCTGGGTCCTTCTAACTGTGAGGCGACAGTGCTTACCACTACACCACTGTGCTGCCCCAATTTGTTTTAATTTGAAATTGGTTTTCTCTCAAATCTGTGAAAAAAATGCAAATCGAGAAATGATATTAAGATAGTGAAGCCCAGATGTGATGTTATGATCAATGAACAGTAAAGTAAGGCTGCAGACTGAACACGCCCTCATCGCCTCAAACTCAGCTTAAAGTGTCTGTGTCATTTCATCTCAGCGTTGCTGCTGCTTTAAAGCACCGTGGGATTAGTGGCCTGATTGAAGCTGCGTGTGCTCACACATCCCCATAACACACACCACATACAGCAAAGCACACACATACACAACTCCCCAATAAGACAGGGCGGGAGGGGGGGGTCAATACGCTCAGTCTGTCACCTCGCCAGCTGGATGTCTTATCACACTTTCAACCAGGCGGTGGTTCTCGAAGCGCAAATGTGAGCGTCAGCACATTATCAGGCATCATCACCCTCAAATCACAGCCCAGACTCTGAGACCTAGAGGAGCCTCTTCTCTCCTTGTATCCCCACAACCCCTCACTTTCATCAGCACCACGTCTGTGGGCACTGTTACGGTAATTTTCCATGCCGCTGAAGAGTGTTTGATTAGATGTAGCAATCACTTTCAGTGTCTTTTAAATATCTTTTTAACACACCCCGAATTACAACCATATTGTTACAGCTGATTCAATGCTTTAAAAAAAAAAAGAAAGAAATTCAATCACTGCTTGGCTCCTTATCACAGAGTTAATACTCATGTGCATGCGAGCTGAAGACGCTTTGTGGATATAAAGCTGTAAGTGGATTGAGTGACACAGTATACAGACTTATTGCTCAGTAAAGTAGATGATTGGGAGCAAGTCTTGACTCTGTATAGTGTCAATATCATACGTATGACCTCAGCGTCCTCACGTTTAGTGCGAATTAGGGATTTTTTGCACCTCCCTTGTTTCCATTAACCCAACTCTGCTGTGTGCAGGTATCTGTATGTCGTCTGAATTTTAAAAAACTTCTCCTGACACTGAAGCATGATACTGCGGTAGCTGGTGACAGAATGATGAACAGTTCGCTCTGCAGCAGAATACAAGACCAATCCAGAGGTAAATTACTCACGGGGGAAGGTGTGCCCAGGCAGCGTACAATGAATGAACAAGTGAGAAGGATAAAAAAAAACAAAAAACAGAGTGAACATTGAACTCCGGGTTTTAAAAGATGGCCTTGGCGTTCAGTTAAGAGTAATTCACGTTCACAGTGAGCGTTTACGTGCTGTGTGCAGCACAATCTAAGTCTAACACAGACTTTTATGGCCTTGTTTTTCAGCGAGTGTGGATCACTTATATCACTGCCAAGCTGAAGGCCAAATAAAGCAAAGCCTTTAGCCGCATACAAGGAGCTATTCAGGTCATTGAAATACAACTGTGACAATCAGACATAAATGAAACCCTTCATGTTGGTGAGGTTAGTCAAACTGGAGCCTCGGAGCAGTTGCTAAAGACTACAGAGTTATAGTGCTCGACTGTTCAATCTGATATGTGGTTGATTGAGCTAATGATGCAGAAGGGAATTAATCTACTGTAACATTTAAGCAGTGTGATTGAGAACATTAAGCCCAGCGCATTATGTTTGTGAGAACATTTTTCACCACTCAGACACTTAATTACACGTCAACCTGAGAAGACCAATGTCGTTTTGGGATATTTAGGTCTGTGCAGTCCAGAGATGGAAATCACAAATCATTTAAATCGAGTCATTTCGTCCAGTTCAGAACAAAGATATATGATCACTGACAATGCACAATACTTGTTTGTTTTTAAAGGAAAAGCTAAACGGTTGGGGAAATGTACATTGGATCAGGGAGATCAATATCAGTCTAACATGCATTATCGCTGTGGAGACACAAAACAATTACACTACTGTAGTGTGCATTGGCATAAAGACTGGAAATAAGGAAAACCAAGTGGTAGCTAACTTTTTCTAAAACTAGAAATTGACATTTTTACATAAGCACAGATATCCTCCCAAAAACAGTGTCACTCTCACTCTTCAAGAAGTTTGTATAAACCACACGTAAATTCAGAAATGCAGATTTTCTAATGACTACATGGCGTAAACAGTGCATTTATTTTCAGATGGTTATTCCTGTTTCACGTGTAGCACTGTAATGTGTTATTTTAATGTTTATTATAGAGGGCATGATATGAAAACCTAGAGTAGTAAAATCAAAACCGTGTGCAGTAAGAGACAATTGGGAAATTCACTTTCAAGGTAAATCTTTTTAAAGTTTGGGGTACAAATAGCAAAGAAAATAATGACCCTGACTGTGTGTCAGACTCATATTTTCTCACTCTTCTCTGTGTTGTGTGTTTTGCACATTCCTCTCTGCTGCTGCTCAGCCACAAGGCTGCACAAGGTCACAGGGCACAAAAAAAGAGACACTGAGGACGAGTGGGGGGCCCCGCTGCTCTGAGTGCAGGCTGTGGAGCTGGCAACAAGGGGAGCGGTGTGGAGGGGGTGGAGGGTCGATGGTCCCATAAATCTGCCTGAGCTGGTTTGCGAGAGTTTGAGGGACAGTCTTTCACAGGGAGAAGTGAGGGGCCACTTCCACCCCGGCCTGCACAGAGGAGCTGTTGTCATGCCTCTCTTCCTCCACCACCACCTCCTGCTTCTGTCCATCCGCCGAAATCTGCAGCGTCGACCCCTGCCTCAGGCAGCACAGGCCTGTGATCTCCACTTATGGAAGATGTATGGCTGCTGTGCCCTCTGTAAAACCCGGGGTCATGTCTGCAGGAGCACTCATGTAACTCAAACATCACAGACACCTGGCTGAGATGAAAGGTGCACGGCTCATTTTTCACTTCCACTATTAGCAGTTATATCAGTGCTGAAATGTACCATAATAACAGTGAGAGACCTCTGCACAACCCCCCCCTGCCCCCCAAAGGCTGGAGGCTTTTTTCTGCTCATGTAATACAGTAGGTGTGAGACTACAAATACTGCAGCTATAGTGGCAGTTGCCATGGGGATTAGGGCTCGCTGCTCGAACCCAAATGCCAATACAAATCTTCCTCTGGCCAGTGATTGTTTGACTTCACCGCTGAGATTCAAAAGAAGGATTTTGGGCTGGAACTCAAGCTGGCAAGGACCATTTTGCAAAAAGGCTCTCTAAATCTCTCATTTCTACCAATGAAGAGCTGATAATGCACGTCAGGCTCGAGTTACCAGCTGAAATGACACCCCACTGGAGACTGGAGACTAATGGACTCGTTCAATCCAGCCAAATGCTGTGAAAAAGGGGGTAAACAACCTTTTTGGCTTTTTTCAAGCTGTTTTCTTCCAAAGCACTGATATACACAGATGGGAAAATGAGTTGTGTTTGTCATAGGAAACAGGTGCTTGCACGCACATAATCACATGCCATACACAGAAAAGAATAGCCCCCCGTAGCCACTGGTGGCCCAGAGAATGGTCTCCAGCTGGGCATAGTGTATATTACACAAACGAGTGTTTTGAGTGCCCTTGCAACTGGCATTCATCTGAGGATATGACTGTTCGCAGGGGACAATGAGAGCCGATAGGGTCCCTGTGATTGTGATAAATGAGCTGACACAAATTAGAGCATTCAGAAACACATGAGAGGCAGGCTAATTACAGGAGATTTCTGCCCTCTTAATGCGGCTGAGCCACAGGAAACAGCCTGACTAACTGGCAGACCCACAGCAGCTTGCAGTGCATGCAAACTGTTAAGAACAAATGAAGGCACAGACTGATGCTGCTCACGCTGTTTGTGTCTGATAAGCTACAAACACACACAAAAACGTCACAGAGATACGGATAGAGCTGTTTGCATCAAAAAGGTGTTAGTGGGGTGATGCAGAGTGAGGAAGGCTTTCCTGCCACGTTGTTAGATTGTCAGATTGTCTTGGGTGTTTCTTGTCACCTCTGTTCGATACAGAGCTGGGGCTCAGAGAGGTGACATCTCCACGCTACCTTCGCTCAAGTCAGGGTGAGCATTAAGAATAACCTTTAAAATAATCTGCACTGTCTCAGAACTTGCTTTTTGTTGTGTTGTCACGTATCAGGAATTTGTTGTTTTTGTTTGTTTGTTTGTTTGTTTGTTTGTTTGTTT
>JAUBNQ010000003.1:4771733-4789572 GCA_032353495.1 Ctenopoma kingsleyae
CTGTGTAAATATGTGTTCTTGTAGCAACATTGCTGGGGTTTGCTGAGGCTGTGGTTAATTGATAAATTTGATCGTGCGTCCTTTTTATGAGAGGTTTCTCAGTTTTATTGTTGAAGGTTGGCCAAAATTAAAGTCCACATGAGGATAACGTCACATAATTATCATGGATGTTTTAGATGATTTGAGACATTTTCTGCCACATCACTGCAGGGAATAAATCTACATGATGGCACGAGAGATAAGATCATTTTTAAGCTCAGGATTAGATCTTTTCTAGTAGAACATCTTCGAGAGAGTTTTTGTCAGAAAAAAACATCTGACGATGTAAATTTGCACTATGAGGACTTTTAACATTGTTTTCTTTTTATAGACTCACTGAAATGACCATGAAAAGAACTGGTAATGAAAATAATCATTAGTTGCGGCTCTCATCACTTAGTCAACCTCTAACCCGCAGAAATGAAGAAGTCTCAAAGCAAAGCACATCATCCATTGCTGCTTTTAAAAGAGAGAATCTTTCTCTCCAGTAAACAAAACATCCTGCTTTTATCTCAGACAGCCTTCATGCTTCAAAGGGAGAAGATGGCAGTCTCAGTTGTTTGTCTTTTTGTGTCTGTGACATCTTTGCGTAGCGTGAAATCAGGGGGACACTGGAGTGGATCTCCATCTCATTGGCTATTCCTATATGTAAAACCATTCAATGTGGCCCCGCAGAGATACCATGAAACATATTTCACATCTTGGCTAATGCCCCCTGGAGGGATTAACATTCATCCCCTTGGGTTTACCATGATGCACTCACGTATGCTTGTTTGGCATCAATGCCAAGCTTGGAAATAATCCACATCGTCTATACTCTGGCAGAACTGTGCTGCTGCTTGAGAACTGGGGCCTGTGAATACCATCCATACCGTTGTTGTTTTGCATTGTAGATACTTTTGTCTTGCTCACAGACTTTCAGCAGTGTGGATACTTGCTGCTGTGAGACTTCAAGGTGTAAGTTTCTCTTTCTGCAGCTTCACACCATCTACATAAAATGACTTGGCAGAATACGACGAGCAACGTTGCACAGTACACTTCCCCAGCAGCCCTTTCAGTTCTCAGAATCTGATATACTTTAGAGAGAATATCTCCAGTGTGGCTTTTACGTCTAATTATAGGTTGTACTTAGTGTTTAGTGCCAGAGCGAGGGAGTCCAAGATGTGAAATGAGAAGACTAGGTCAGTTGTAGCCTGGATCTCTTTGGGTTCTGCAGGAGGTAGGAAAGGCTGCAGGCTAAGACGGAGACAGGGGTTGTCAGGTTCCCTTGTAGATTATGTGACTGTAAAAAAAGAAAATCGACAAGTGATGAATGGATAGGATGAGGAGGAGCTGAAGGAGGACACTCATCTTCGGAGCCAAGAAGTTGCTCAGATCACGTCACAAAAAGTAGATTTGGTATGTTTTGATGGCAAAGCCAACATGAAACTGGAGTCACGATAAAGTACAATAACAATGGATTCTGTGAGTTTTTTTGTGGGCCACATTTTGAAAAATGAAGTATGCTGAGTTCACACAGTTCCTGTGTATCACTGGATGTACAGACAACTGTCACTAGATCACTGTGCTACAACACAGCACAAGAAAAAGCTTCAAAACCTGTTAATTCTCAGGCATGTTCTGGAATTAGAAGGAGTGTCCTTTTCAGCCTTTTCAAAGTGGGTTAGTGGGAGTTTCTTTGTAATTGACAACAGAGCTAATGATACTCACGTCACACTGAATCTAA
The DNA here is from genome assembly GCA_032353495.1 of Ctenopoma kingsleyae. Lineage (NCBI taxonomy): Eukaryota > Metazoa > Chordata > Actinopteri > Anabantiformes > Anabantidae > Ctenopoma > Ctenopoma kingsleyae. The sequence goes on from JAUBNQ010000003.1 coordinate 4,773,499, forward strand.
AAATATGTGTCATGTCCGTGTGTTCAGTGTTCGCTCAGCTGGGTGCTTATTGGTTTTAAGTTATAGCTCAGGTCATAAAGGTTTTACTGTAGCCTTCATGAACTTTGCATCACAGCTAAAAATGGGCCAAACTAAAATAACCAACTTCCTGCGGTTTTTAGAAAACCTATATGCACATTTTCACCTGACGCAGTGTCTTCTGTCTCACTTCTCTATCTGTCTGGGCCTGCTGTACAGTTTAAACTTATTTTCTAAGTATAAACAGCCCTAATGGTACAAAAGTAGTCCAAATTATAACAATCTGCCCAAATCAAATTTTACCCACCCAGTTAAAGAAAAACTAGTTCAAGTGGGTGGAAACCACCCAGTCTGACAGCACTGCCTGTGAGTGCTCACTACAGTATGTCACTTCTACAGTGTAATCAGACTGTTGATTATATTTTTCATTATTTCATCTGTAAAACATCAGAAATCCCTAAGTGATGTCAGACAGGAAAAAACTAATCCTGCTTATTTACCCTCTGTTTCTGTGTTTGTATTTGTGCTGCGAACAGTGGTCAGATTTGATTCTCACCTTTGAAACGACCATGACACAGTTGTGTCATGCACATTCGCTGTCAAACTGTTACTTGTCAGCATCAGTGGTTTGTCGCAGCTCGCATTGCGGTTAGACGCAACATGGCACATCATATCCTGTTAAACAGACAGTTGCCATGCTGTTGCTGTTTTCAGGGTGTGGAGAGTTTTCTTCGCTGAGCTGCAGCTCGTGAATCACACATGAGAGAGGGGAAGATAGTGGGTGTCGTGTTTACACAGGCGATACAATAGTCTTTCTGTGCAGCACTGAAGAAAGAAAGGAGCCTTTTCTATCAGTTTGGAGAAGCTTGATGTGTTGGGTCTTGGCGTTTGTGGTTGACTGAAAAAAAATGTGCATAATTAAACAGCAATTAGACACAAACAAAGAAAGAACAAGCAATTTATCTCTCGTCTATGGACGTGACCACAAAGCTAAAATAAGCTATTGATTGATTACAGCTACAAACCCTCTCCAGGCCACTTTTGTAACTAAGTATTGATTTACAGCTGCTTGCGTAAGATGTCGATCAGTCACTGTGAAGCAGCATGTGTTGGATCATGTTTCTCTGCATGCTGAGGCTTAAGTTGACAGCTCCAAACTTGTGACATGGACCTTTAAGCACTAGACGTTTAGCAGAAATAGAGGAGGTGACGTTTCCCGGTGCCTGCTGTGTAATTATGTTAATACACGGCCACTGGCAGGGCTTATAAAGAGGCTGTAATCAGAGGGTCAACCTTCCTGAAAAGTGTCCAAATGAAGAAATTACCGTGTACTCTGAACCGCTCTGAACCGCTTCCCATGAGCCCTTTCTACCCAGAACCCTTCACACGGCCCATTTATTTGAACTGGCTCTCACCCGCAGCAGGCCGCACTCTGAGGAACGGATCGTAAAAGTCATCAGGTCCTCATTATCGTCATTACTATAATTATTTTCTAAATTTAACCATGTGAAATGAGGCCAAATGAGTGTGTGTATGAACCACCCCGGGACACGTGTTACAGTGGTACGGCCCTAATTTTCACACCGGCCCAGCTGCCGTGATGTTCTCACAGTCGGAGCGTACCACTTTTTTTTGGGAGCACGTTGTTTGTTTTGGTTGAAAACATCCTTGTCTCTTTGAAAAGCGGGACCGCTCCCGTTGCTGTGGGGACTCGGGTTTCTGTTATGTGATGTGGTTGTGATTTTGGCTGCAGTAGCAGGGGAATGTTAGGTTTTGTGAGCTGGTTTAGTCAAAGCCACCTTCACTATTTTGATTATTATTATTATAATAAGAGTGATGTGTGCCCCAGAGTGGCAGAGCCAAAACCACCCAGAGAGCTCTTACTGAAAGCAAAGGTGGGGCCCTTTTCAACAAGCAGTGAGGTTACGTAAGTGCATTTTTTATTTTTGGGCTGGTCAGCGCGGAGGACGTTTGCACTATTTGTGTTGAGGCGAGACGGCGGTGGAAAAAGATGCCTTGCTGATGTAGACGTGTGTGAGTCACAGAGTGGGGGCTCAGGGTGGAGAGGCTCAGACAGCTGGGTCTCCAGGCTGCATATCGTGCTCCAGGTGTGAATCTGAACAGCTCGGCTTTGCACGATTCTTTGCTTTTTAATGACGAAAACATCTGGAGCCAGAAGTTGTAGGGGGCAGTATAAGACCTGGAAGACCTCTATGGAAAATTATGTGTGCTTGAGAGTTTAATGCCTCTTTTTATGTCCCGAAACTCATCTTTTAATAGTAATTAGATGAAAATATAATCTGCGACATTTTAATATCTGGTGGTGCAGCACACCTGTTGATTTCAATGACAATATTTTTGAATATCCTGTGTTTTTCTCTAATAATAATTATTTAGTGCTAGAGGTGTCATAGTGACATAGTAACCAAAGGAAAACCCCAACAAGTCCTCAAGTTAATTAAAGTCACTATTGGTGGAAACTTGTGTTGTTGATAAATAAAGATGCAGAGAGAAGGAGCACAAGCAAAATGTCGCTCGGCTATCCAGCAGCAACTCATTGAATAGATCAGAGGAAGATGACCAAAAACACCTACAAAATAAAATAATATTGCACACTTACTGTGGCTATCTCTGTCACGTAGTTTAACGCAACCGTGACCAATGTTTAAATGACAGAAATGTCCAGTATCTGAAAAGGGCTACTACTCCTTATAGAAAGCGTGAGCTGTCTGGTGAGGCGTACGAGGACAGCAAAAAGTGTAGGTCATCTGTTTTTTGACAAAACTCAGAGCCTGCTGCAAGTTAATGCCATGAGTTCAATCAACGTTTATCTTCATCAAGTTAAAAACGCTAAACTAGTGACAAAGTCACAAGTTTCAGAGAAGACAACAAAACTGACAAAGTATGAAAGCTCAAATATGCTATAAGATTTCCACCTGCATCTTAGTGGCAGGAGCAAAGGCTTTAGAAAGAAAAAGAAATGATTAAATCTGCACGTTTGAGGGTCTGGAAGCTGTAACCTTGAGGTGTTTTATGACTATTTACTAACTGCTAATTATTTAAACTCCAATTCGGAATATATTACCTTTGAAGAGTCATAAGGGCCTAAAAGTTTTGGATTATGGCAGAGGCAGTTAAAAGAATTAAATCTTGTGTTGAGATTTTTTCATTAAGATTAGAAGTCAGTATAAGAAATGCTAAATTATTTACATTGGGAAGCAGCAGGACAACTCTTGACTTATAACAGATAACTTCCTGGAAGTTACTCATCTGTGGGTGCTACAGAAGGAGCCCTCCCTCCCTGGCTCTCTCCTTCCCTGCCTGCGGCCCACTGACAAATGGCAAACACATGTGTTTATAGGAGGATCAATGGCAAGTGATGGAGTCACCGTGTTGTGACTAACCAGTGTTTATGCCAGAGATCTGACGCCCGGTTTAATAGCCGGTTTCACCTGCTCCAATTACAGTGGTGCTGTGTACTGAAACAAACAAAAACACAACGACAGGAGCAGAACCTTCCCCCTTTGCATCACTTCAAACGGAGCTGTGTGTAGCTGTTAGCCATTACAGCTAGCAGCCTGTTTGTTCAGTATGGTGACAGGTGATGTTTAGTGTTTCACATGAACTTCAGATTTGTAATATCAGTCATTATGTTTGAAATATGCTCTGGTTCATCTGTGACCATAGAAGTAATTTCCATTTTATATTGTCTGTGTGTTAGCCTACCCACAAGAGCAGCGCTAAAGAAATTAAACCACAGCACGAACGGGATCTAAATGTGGAAATTTGTTCGACTGTTAACTTTTGCGAACTTTGCGGTCCCCAAAGCCACCGCAGGTGAGACTGCATTTTATGTTTGTATTGAATGCTACGTGCATGTTTGCCACACTGAGGTCAAACTTCTGCAGAAGTGGTTAACATGCAGTTTGCACCTTTTATGAAGTAAGTAGTAATCTGAATTGTTTTCAAGATCTGGCCACAATATTGTAATTACAGTAGCATTTTATTAACCTTTGTGTTTTGTTGACTTTGATTTTATGTCCCGATTGTTTGGGCTTCCACAGATCCCACTGTTAAATAAAAATTACACCTATTTCAAATTACACAAAGTTCCCTTTTTCATCAATATCCTAGACATAGAAAAATATTTAAGTGCAAACCCTAAATTCTGCCACAAACTGAACGTGTGCATTTCAGGAAACTAATAAAACCTAGAAATGGCTGTAAAGACTTCTTATTACGACATTTTCTTTTGCATGAACGGTTACTTTATGTTTGCCTGAAGGTTATTCACAGAGGTACAGTATGTTACCCTGTGTAGAGATAATACTTTTGTTTGGTGTCAGTTTAATGCCCCATTAGACATTTAATGAACTAATTTAAAAAAAACTCAAGTAACAGAAATGCAAATAGACTCGAATGCACACTGATCCTGAGAGTTAAGTTCACTGGAACATGCAAATATGCATGAATAGCAGAAACAGGTAGAGATACAGTATCTGCAGATACAGAAGACACATCGGAAGTAGGTTTAATGCCGGCGTTTATCATATTTACTGTTCTACTGGCATCTTCTGTTGCTTGTATTTTCTGGATTTGCAGCATTTTCTTTAAAACCGCTGCATCAGCTGGATGAAGATGTTGTCTGTGCTTTATGTGTTTATTCAGTTTGTGCGTGTTTGTTTTCTTAAATTGTTGAACTTCCGTGGCTACTGTCAACACCTATTGCACATGTATAAATATAAAAATCCACTGTATGTGACCAGGTTAGGGGTCTCTGAGGCTCTAAACAGAAATTGAGTTTATTACGTTTTTATTTATCAGACAAACAAAAAATATAATTCTCATACAAGGAGAGACGTTACGTACCATATTTAACTATTAGCTCATTTCTATTAATATTTCTGAAAAGTAAGTGTTAATTCCTGCAAACATTATTTTTAACATTAGTTTTAAAAGTTAACAGCATTAGTTAAATCAAGTTTATAAGCAGTTCTGAGTCATAAAGGTGATGAAACCATGTTATTGTAAATATGTTGTTGTTGAGTGAGAGGCCGGAGTTAACGTTCTGTGTCTGTATGTTTGAGCGATTGTGTCTCTGAGCTGATGTTTAGCAGAAATGTTTCTGTGGTTTAGAGGAGGTATGTCAGGTCACAGTTTCTTTTCACATCTTTTCATGCTTCCGTGAAATCACCAGTCACATGAAGGTGTTTTTGACAGCCCTTTTCATGCACATGTGGTTGTTTAAACTTTTGCTCTCAGTTTGGCAGCTGGTTACTGTCATTAGCGATGGAAAAGACAGAGGAGCACGATTCCTGCGTGCTCTGAACGTGTCCGTCATTTCTCAGAACAAATATGTTCAATATCTAATTAAAGCTGCAGTAGTAATCACAGTAATCAGCAGCTTGTTTCCTCATGGATGCCTCTTCCAGCTCTGATCAAATTATTGTAACGAGCAAACATCCACAGTCACTCTCACTGGGCAGCGCTGCCCTCAGGGGTCACAGTCGAACTTGTGCAGCTAGTTGGTGGCAGCAGGGGTGGCGTGATGGTGACAGCGTACATGTGAGGTGGGTGCTGCAGTGACAGAATACTCAGACAATAACCAGGGAGGCCAGGCCGGCAGCGAGAGGTGATAACGTTAACAAGTGAGAGTTTCACATGGGAACTGTGTGAATCAGGGTGAGACGGAAAGAGGAAGGCCAGCGAAGGTTCAAGAAAGTCTCAAACCTGCAGCAGACACAAAGTGAGCTTCCTGATTCCCACACTGAGGAGTGAGGCTGGTAACATGACCCAAAAAATACTAGAAAGATAAATGAAACTGACATTTTACCCTCAGAAGCTGTATTTGCATACTTGAAGTCCTTGTTTTTTGTGTACGTCATTGTTATAACCCTCTTTTCGCCATCTCACTATTAAATCATATATAACTATTTTATTGCTGAAACAGAGGCAGTAACTGAACAAACGGGGTGTATTACTTGTTTTTTATGAGGCCCGTTTGACTGGGTAATAGTGCTAAAATAATCAAATGAAATGAGGTTTGATTGCATGAAACAAACAAGCTGAGAAAAATTAAACACTTTCTTGCAGTATCTAACATTTATGTAGCCAGAGCAAGTACCTTAATCCCTAATGTATGTATGTATATAATGTATATTATAATTTATGGCGAATAAAGCTGTGGGAGCATCTAGCTGTTAAGAAGGAGTATTCATGCTCAATTAAAGATTGATGCATTTACTGCGGCAATTAGTCCTAAATGCCTCTCTCAGACACAGACGTGGCGCACTCTGGGGCTTTTCCTATCTTTGAAATCTGTGGTTTTCAGTCATTATCCCTCAACCCTCTCTGGCCCTTTAGATAACTGTGCCCTGGAGCAGGGCGCAAGCTGAGAAAATCCCATCAAGTTCAGGTTTGGTTTGAAAGACATCTGGTGTGGAGCTGCAGGCTAACAGCAACGGTGCACGGTAATTTGAAGTGGAGAAAGAAGTTCACCAGCATGTCATTCACCACAACATTTCAAACAACTATGTTAAATGATAGTAAGCTCAAGTGCACTCAAGTGAGAAACCACTCTAATGTCTGTACGCTAAATATTGACCTATAGCCAAGAGCTTCTTACCTTTGCTTGGCATAAAGGCAAAAAAGAGGGAGGAACAACTAAGGCTCTGTGCAATAACAACAAAATCTGCCAACCAGCACCATTAATTAATAATATAATCTGTACCAAAAGAGAGAAAGTAACAGAGGATCTTTCTTTCTGCAGAACCTGATGGCCAAAGCGCTGTACGACAATGTGCCGGAGTCCCCCGAGGAGCTGGCCTTCCGTAAAGGGGACATCCTGACCGTCATCGAGCAGAACACGGGTGGCCTGGAGGGCTGGTGGCTCTGCTCCCTACATGGACGCCAAGGCATCGCCCCTGGCAACCGCCTGAAGCTGCTGATCGGGCCCATGTTTGAGAGTCAGTCACCGGCGTCCACCGCTGCTGCCGCCCAGTCATCTCCTCAGAGCTATCAGCAGAAGGCTGGCTCCAGTGCACAGGGCCTCTACCAGGTCCCCCCATCCCTGCAGAGTCCACAGCAGCACAGTCAGCAGAGCATCTACCAGGTTCCTCCGGGACAGGACATCTACCAAGTCCCGCCGAGGAGCACCCTAGCTGCTGATAACACACCAAGCAAGGTGAGACTTTACATTACATTTTATTTGATTACAGATATTCTTTATCGGTGAAACTGCCAAACAGAATGGAGGAACTCATCAGTTAAATCACAAGCAAAGCTGAAACCATAGATTTGCTGCACATGATTCATAGTCCTCTTAGTGATTCAAGTGTAAAACAATAAAGGCCACAGGCCACATGACAGCTTTTCACCCATAGTTTACAACTTACAAATGTGTAATTTACACTCATATAAATTAGCTAACATTAACACTCAGTTTTATACTTCTCTGGTATAATTTTTTGCAGTTATTGGAATTTGCTCAATCTATTTCATTTATAGTTCACAGAAAATAAGTTTGTGTTAAACAGTGATGGTAACAGAAAGAGTGAAATGGAGGCTGATTTACTCGCTGACTTCTGGAGACAGTTCTTTGGTAACAGCGTGGTTTTAAAACATAACATCAGCCCATGTGGATGTGTCCTGCATGGGCGAGTGTCTTATAAGCTGTGACATTCATGCATTTACACTATGACCTTTTATCCTGCGAGTTAGCCACGATTCTCATCACTTTGATTTGAACGCAGATTGTGGCTCTGCGATGTGAAATGTGGACAGGGTGTGCCAGGCCTGGTGCCTACCACAGAGCAGGCTAGTGTTTTTGTGCTGGGTCCCATTTGGCTTGACTTGTATACTGGCACACTGTGTGTAGCAGAGCCTAAGTCTAAGCCACAAAGGGGCAGTGAATATGGGAAAAACTTGTGGAAAAGCAAACAGCACAAAGCTGTTTTTTGGATTTTGGTTGAGCCCAGCTGCCTGAAAGTAGGTTTTTTCTGTACTTAAATTCTGTACCCAGGGTTGCTGACAAACCCATTGCACTTTGACTTGGTAATTTACAATACAGCTATAAATAAAATCCTTCAAGTTGTATGTCCATTATGTGCCTGAATATTGGTTGTTTTACTACATCTCAAACATTCCCTAGAAAATAAAACCTGTTATAGCGCAGAATGATGACCAGTTTCCTGTTGAACGTTACATTTGTTTTGAGACTAATGCAAAGAAACCATGTGGAAAAGAATAACAAGCATCAGTGTTTTATCTAATGCCATGCACCCTGTCTAGGCTCATGAACTGTGACAGTCCAACCTTGTTTAAACATGTAGGTAAACAGTGGAAGACTAAACGAATCAATAACTGTCATAGAAATAGGGCACATGTATTGTCTATGGAAAAAAGCTGTGATGATAAAAGAAGATAAATAGGAATAGGAATAAATAAGTAGCATGTCTAGATTTGTGTTTTTAATTATATTTTACATTTTCTTCAGACATTCAAGAGTCAAGATTCAAAAAATGTTATAGTTTTTTTATCTTGAATGTCTGAAGAAATATAAAAATAAAATTATACTAAACTAACCCTAATTTAATAGAAAAAGAAAACGGCAATACCTCAATATAATTATCCAAGACTGACAAAATCTATGGTCTGCGTATTGTGCTTAAAAACTGTTGATTTTGGTAGTTTAAATGGAGGTTTTGTAACTGTGAAAAGGATAATAAGACCATGGCCATTACTGTCAGTAAAAAAAACACCTTAATCAATGTAATTTGCAACACTAGCATCTAGCATCCAGCTAATGTTGGCTACAATAAGAAACTGCTTATTCTATTAGCATATTGTACATAATGCTAGCTGATGTAGCTAACATCAACTGTCATAAGTAACTGGAAGCTAAATATTAGCAAACATTAGTTAACATACAGCGAGTTTACTAACATCAGCAATCAGGTGTTAACAAATATTCGTTGACTAACCTCTAGCTACCATTAATAAATAATAAATACTAATAAACAACTGGATGGAAGCAAACATTAGCACACATTAGCTACTAGATGTTAGAAAACATGAGCTAACGTCAAGCTAACATTTGTGTTGGCTAGCGTACAACTAAGGTTACCAAATGTGTGACGCGATATTGGCAAACATTAGCTAACATGCACGTAACGGCTGACATTTGTGTTTGCTAACGTATGAGCTGGGTCAAACTTCATTACAAAGTGAAGGCAATGAAACATGAAGGCAAATTTTCCTGCTTATTCAACCATTGAACCACTTCTAGCACCTCAGACCAGACTGTCCCTCCTGGAGACGGATAGTAATTATATCCTGAATGAGCTTTTACTGTCCTGAGGCTGATTTTTTTTAAATTTTATTTCAAATCAGCGACAGCCATCATAGAAATCTAGCTAAGCTGTGCATTTTAGTAGGTAAATAGGCAGCAGGCGCCGGGAGCTTAGAGCACTTTGTGTGATTCACTGCACAGGAGTGGTTGTGATAAAGTCGGAGCCAGAGGCCTGAGAGGAAAGACCCGTCAATCAACCTGTGCACACTCACATGCAGTATATATCCACACACATGCAAACGGCAGCACTGTCTACAAATTTCTCTTCTGCGCGAACTGGCGTCAAGGCTTAGTTATGAGGAGCGCAGCATTAAAAAGGCTTTGGTGATAACATGGAAAAGTAAATTTGCTTCTAAATGAGAGTGTGTTTTGTGCTGTAATCGTGTTACTGGAGAGATTAAATTAAGTCTTGGACGTTTAACTTTCCCTCCGATCTGTGGTTATCAAAGTGGTGCAATTTTCAGCGGTTGTTCCAGTCTAATAAATAAAAAGATTTTCACTGTGTTATATTTGCGTCTGTGCGTGTACATCCATGTCTCAGTGTGCTGCAGGAGTCCAGACAGGGTTCTGTCTAGTTGTTTCCAGTGACGTCTGAAGTGAGTGAACAGAGACATCATCAGTCTCGGTGGCCACTGTCAGCTCTGGTAAAAAGCCAATCTGCAAAATTAGCTTTTAACAACAAAGAATATATTCAAGTATCTTCCATCACTTATGGAAAACCTTAATGAAATTTAAAATCAAGCAACTATTGGCCTCAACACATTCCTCTTTTCTGGATTTTATTTTATTTAAATAATATTTTTGGGATCAAATGTTATCCTCTAACATCCTAGTGGAAGCAAAACAGCTGAAAACATTTAGGAAATAAAACGTGGTATGTTGGAGAAGAGTTGGAGAGCTACTTATTTAATTTTGAAAACTATAATAATGGAGTTTTGTTCCAAATTGCAACCACGTAATTGCAAAGCATTTGCAATTTGTTGTAGCTTCTTCTCTATAGCAACTGGCTAAGCTTCAGTATTTGGACACATTCCTCTTGCAGAACTATTTCTCAAACCTAAGTTAATTCAAACTAATGGACAATGCAAATCTATAATCAAATTTGAATTATCCAGGATACTTTTGTGCATCTACAGTATGTTGAACATTGACTTTGCAACTCTTTAAATTGACTCTAATGCATCATAACATTTTTGGGGAGTTTTTCAAATTTTTCCTCTTCAAAATATCAAATCTCAGACTTGTTTACTACAGCTCGGTTTGTATTGGTGGCAGGCTGTAAGCGTTGGAGATGAGGGAAAACAGCCATTTTCTTGTTACGTATTTGCAAATGTGCATATGAACAGACTCCAGCTTCCCAAATGACTAATGCGACTGATGCAGGCCTCCTGAACTGATTATCCCCTCTTACATTACTCCAAAGTGTTCATCCCATCCTGCAGAGAAAGATTCCTGTATGTCCTTCAGCTTCGTGTGTTTGTAGAGTCATGCATGCTCTCCTGTCTACAGCACATATTCTCCAGGATGCATCCTCGTGTTTGCATGACAGCCCTACACTGTAAATCCAGATTGGTTATTTTCTCTTCATGTGGTGTTGGGCTCTGGTATATAAAGGCACACTGAGGTTTGGCGCTTTCTTCCTCTCTGGCTGCCTGGTTTGATGCTGTGGCCTTGTCCTTGGGTGACCCTCTTGGGAGCTCCACAGCCCTCCCCTCATCCGCCACCTCCTTCGAGGCCTCTGAGCTGGGGCACATGCCCTCAGCTCTCGGCCACACAAAGACTCCCCTCACATGGAGGCCTTGAAGTACCCTTGTGCCGGCTTTTATCATTCTCCTCTCTTAGGTTGGCCTTTTATCTCAGCCTACAGCGCTTGATTTCCTCTTTCTGCTTCAGCTCTGAAAGGTGTCTCTGTTAAAGACCTACTCAACTCAAAAACATGTTTTACTTATATTTATACATTCTAAATTGTCTGACTTCTACTATACCCTGAGTGGTGTATGTGCAGGGTTTGTCACTAACAGGGTGTTTTCTCAATGCTCTCCTGAAGTAGACTGGTGTAGGTTCACTTCCTGAAAAGCCAGGTTTCTAAATGAATTAAATTAGACAACAAAAGATTATCTACGCTAAAAATCCAACCCAATCACAGTTCGCTATCCAAATTCAGAGCTCGGTGCTGCCTGCTCAAACCTGATACCTGACACCACTGACCTGAAGGCAGCTAGGACGAACATTTGAGTGACAGCAGTAAAATTTATTCAGTTGACGGCAAATATGCCGGAGTGCGCACTTTTTGGATGTAAACCAGGACCTGTAGCTTCTTTCCGCTATTTACCAAAATACTCCATCCTACAGCAGCAATAGCTAGAATTTAAAACATACACAGCTGAATATCTCCAATATCTCTGTTCACTATCATATTGTCACGCAGTGTTTTTAGCGGTGTACTGGGCGACGCAGCTCTGGTGGGTGGAGCCATGAGGCCAGGTACATTTGCACATAAAGAATATTCATAGATCCTGGAATTCAATGAGGGAGAAAGAGCTTTTTCAAGGACTTACCGAACTTTTTCGTGGAAAGAAAACTGTCCGACAATTAGTTTTTCATAGAGTATTTATATATGCCTTAAAATGCAACTGGACTGGGACTTTAAACTCTGTCGGTTTCTACCCAACATTCCAGCTTCTTCCTCTGACTCAGGCGCTGAGGTCACGCTGTTCAAAGATGGGCTGGGTTGAGAGTTCAAAGATCTCTACCAGCTTCTTATCTACTTCTACCAGACGGCCTTTTCATTCCTCACTTCCTGCCTTCATGAAGTCTGTTCCTTGTATGGGCATTTCCTTCATTCACTGTGTCATAACCACAGATCCAATCTGCTCATTGGTGCCATAAAGAGCTGAGGGTGCAACAAAGGGATTAATAAACTACCGCACAACTCAAGGAAGTGCTCTGATAAGTGTTGATTGGGCTACGTGGGTGTGCCATCTACCTCCATAAAATGCTGAAAGCAACCATGTTACATGTAATGAATGGTTTGTTTGTTTGTTTGGCTCAGCCATATTTTCTCTGCCTAATCATGCACATGACCATCGCAGCACAGATAAGTGAGTTATTTCTTCCTGAAGCGGGTCAGTTCCTTCAGACGCTTGTCTGCTTTCCATTGTCACCATTGTGATAAATCACTGACCCATGCAATCTGACGGAGAGGGCAAGGTCATAAATCAGCTGTACCAAAAAGTAATCAGCACTGCAGTCTGCGTAATGAGAGGGTTTCTCCCCTTGAAAGTTTGGGGCAGAGAATGTGATAAAGGAGCAAAGGATGGAGGAGAGAAGACAGGAAATGCTTTGTTGAAAGTTGAAACATTTGGAGCCATGCTAGCTGCGTGGCTTGATGTTTTCGCATCGTGTTTTTATTCAGGCAACTACACAAAACCAAAAGGCGTCAGATCAGGTTCATGTAATGGAAAACAAAGAAAAGCATTAAATATTAGAATTTAGTAAATGTTTAACCAGCGTTAGCCTATAGTCTCTGTACCTGACATCGTTGGTCAGTCCAACACTTCAGACTGAATGAAACAGTCATGGTTCCATAAGGATGTATTCTGACTGTTAATTCCCTGTCTTTTCCTCATGCATCCCCTTTGAGAGAAGTATCTCAACAACATAAAATGCAGTTCCGACAGTGATGTGGAATTCCTGATGTTTTCATCTGGTGCCATTATCCAAAGGCAAAATCTTAGTTTGTCTACAAGTGCTGTTGTTTATAGGTTCATTTGTGACTCTAAACTGCCCATAGGCGTGAATGTTTGTCTGTCTTTATGTGTAAGCCCTGTGATAGACTGGCGACCTGTCCAGGGTGTACCCTGCCTCTCGGCCAGTGACAGCTGGGATTGGCTCCAGCATCCCTGCAATCCTTAACAGGAAAAGCGGCTAAGATAATGGATGGCTGCTGTTGTTTACGCACAAAATTAATTATATTCCCATCAACATCCACATCAATCTGTGTGTTTGCACATTCACTATTGCTTTAGCGTGTTGGCATGCTAACATTAAACCTTCTAAGCATCAACATATTTACACTGTGAGCATGTTGCCATATGAACTTCTCATAAGATAAACAGATACCGTAGCTGGGGAAACCCCCTCCCTAACACTGCTCCAATGTCATATCAGCAGACAACCTTTTCTGTTACCAGCAATCTGACATTTACACCCAGTTCACAATGTGTTTAGGATTTTTGTTCTCTCTCTCTTGCTCTCTTTTTGAAGGTTAGGTTCTTTGTTGAAAAAAATTTCATTGCATCTTAGAAACTCCTTCTGACAGACCATGACGTGGCCCTCAGCTTTGCTGTCTGTTATTTCATTCAAGACATTTCTTGTTTCTTTTTTCTTTTTTTAAGACGATTGTCCCGTGATATTATTTTAACATCAAATGTCAGACACATCTTATAACATTACTTTCTCCAGATAATCACGCCACTGGATTAAGAATCTGCTTTTGATCAGAGAGGATGAAAGCTGAACATTATTAGTGCTAAAGTCTGTATGTTCTCCTTTAATGCTCCTCATTAAGCCCGCTGTCTGTTTGGGTTTAGCCACTTGGACGTGTTGCGGAGACAGCTGAAGGCCTCGCAGGATTCAAGACTTAATTACCCGCATTAATTAGTTTGGCACTTTAATAGGCTGGTGCCGCTCTTGGTGGTGGAGGGGAACATTATCGAGCAGGTCTGAGGAGCGAGGAAAATGGCCCACAACACTGCAAGATGTATGTGACTGTGATTCAGCAAAGCAGAAAAGGCAGGTTATTACAGAGCAGAAACACACCCTACATTTAGGAGGTAAAGTCATAAACAAAATATCACTGTTAACTAACACATGACTGATTGCATGGTTAGTTTGGTGCAGCTGGTGGTTCCGATTTCATTTCCCCTGCTCCCTCGGGTGACCCTCATTAGGTGTGAACCTACAGTGCTGTGCTGACAGAGCTAAAGGTGGAAACGTCAACATAGTTGGATAAGACTATAAGAAAGATGATCAGGGGCTGTGAATAAGGAGACGGATGGATGAAATTCAATAGAGTGCAGTTGCCACATTGCCGGCAGTGTCAATGTCGCCGTGTTTTATAACCCGACGTCTGGTGAAAAGCCTCATTAGGGTTGTTGATTTGTGTCACCAAGCTGCTAATGGGCAGAAGTGGTTGTGTGTGTGTGTGTGTTTGTGTGTGACACTGATGAAAAGGTGTGAAATGATGATTTCCCTTTGAATCCTGCCATGCACAGGTGAATCATACATAGGAAATATAATGAAAGAAATGTTTTTCAGTATTGAAATAGATATGAGGAAAAAAAGTATTTTAGTAAAGCAGTGTGTTACCTCAAGCCCCCATAACAGCTTCTACTGGCTCAGATTTTATGTGTTTCTGAAATGCTCCTAAAGGGATTAAACACATTTACCTAAAACGACTGTTGAATATTCTAGACCTCATCATATCCCCAGTCTCATCAAGGTTATAATGTTGAATGCTTGTTAACATTAGAGAAGTATTATTAACTTTTTAATTTTTTTTATTTAACTGATTTATTTGAATTAAGTTTCAGCTTATTGTTTATGCCTTGCTTAAGATCAAACATTGTATGCGTAGGATAAAATTTTTATTTGCATTTTAATTACACTTTACTCAGAATCATAGCGGGACAACTGACATTTGCACGACAAAAACATGATAATCTTCACATCACGTCGATTTGATTCTGGTGACCTACAGCACAGACTAACACAACAAGCTGCTCATCTGTAGAGTATGTAATAAACTCACGAGGTAGTTGTGGACATTATGACGACACTTCTTAAGTGACTCTAATGTAAAGCTCAAAAGTCCTACCTATTAAAACTTGAGCCTGCCAGGATGCTAAATAAACACAGCATTGCTGAAAAAGCCATGAGTCACTCATCACAACGCATAGGAGAGTTAACAAGGCATCCATTTGGCTCCTCAGGGTGCTAGTTTAAACCTGATCCCTCTTTAGTGACTCAGTTTGCTCTACCTCCTCCATGAAGGAATTCTAAGAGCCTATCACCTGAGTACGAACAAATGTTTGTTCAGTCGTCGGGCTCTTCATGATGTCATCGCTCTCTTAAAGAGCTGCCACTGCCGCCATGCAAGCGTCAACCTCATTGGATGTGGTAAATATTTACCCTCCACCAATTATAGCAGCGCCGAGCGGCCTCAGAGCAACAGCCTGCTGGGTAAATAGAGGGTGGAGATGGGAAATAAATGAGCAGTGTGCATCTGGCAGAGGCTGAGAGGAGCCACTGATGGTGAGATTGCTGCTCAACGCAATGACAGGTACCTGTGGAAAAGGTCACCGAGGTCTTTGTCAGATACCTCACTGCCATCTGCATGAGGCAGCCGAGTCCAGCGACCCCTTATCTCCAGCACGCAGGCTCAACCCACATGGACAGCAGCCGGCTAGAGTGACCTTTTACAGAGCATCATGTTGTTGTTACTTAGTGAAAGCCCGACTCCCTGTCTGCTGTGTCTGGTGACGTGCTCTGGGAGACTTTAACAGACTTTTTTTTTAATCTTATTTTTATTCAGCAAACAATGAAAATAATAATAATTGATATTAATCCTGCTGAGGACGGGCAGCTGCATTTTAGGCGCCAAGGGTATGGGGTTCGGCATCTTGTCCAGGGACACTTCAACATGT
>JAUBNQ010000003.1:4789672-4799788 GCA_032353495.1 Ctenopoma kingsleyae
GAGTCCATAGACGACTGCTCTAACAGCTGAGTCTAGGTTGCCCCCCCAACTTTGTAATGCACTTCACCTAACAGAGTTTAGTTGATATTCACAATCTGCTAAGAAATCACAGGAAGGAAGGCACTCCTTATAACTCCAGATGTTGTGAGAATCACGTCATCAAGCTAATCTGGTGGTAAGTGACTGTGCTTCAGTGGGTACAGTGCCAAAGGAGCTGCTAATTACTAATTCGGCATACTTGAAATTGTGACAAATTGCTAAAATGTAAAACGATACAGCCTTAATAGATGTCATGCATACTTTTTTAAATTCTCCAAAGCCCCCCAAATATGTAATCTAAGTAAGACAACCAACAAGGAGCTACAAAACTATGAAAACTAGCTTTTTCATGTTACACTGCCAATTTTGTCTGTTTTCAGACTGATAGTCTAATCTATATTATGAATCAATGACAGATACATACATTGTACAATGAGCTAATACAATAAGTGTTCTTGTCTTAAGTTTCGACAACCTGAAGTGCATCAGCAACAGTGCGTGAGAAAAGCCAAAAGCAGCTTGTCTATTTATTCCTGCTGTTGTATTTCAAAGCTAGGGGATGACGCGTTTAAAGCCCACGGTGTATGTTTCAGCTATGACCCCACAAGCCCTTTTGGGATGATGTATGCGTGAACAGGAATGCCAACAATGAACACCTTAAATCACCACCGGCTTGTTCTGATCGGACTTATGAGAACCACATGGACTACCGTTAGTCAGACTCCTGCTCAGATGAATGGCATTCCTTTCCATACTAGGCAACATACTCTCATTTTCAGTTCTTCTCACTTTTCCCTTCTTCCACCACGTTATCTTTTTTTATTTATAAATCTCTTTTACAAACCTTTCCTCCATTTCCCTCAGAAACATTAATCCCACACTGAGATGGATTACAGTACAGCTCCTACTGCTCACGCTTCGATAAATGTCTCCACAGCGCGATAAATGGAATTAGGATATTAACTTGACTATACAGTGACTGGATACTGGAACTAAAGTCTTATACATCCCTGGAGACTTTCCCTTCTGCCAGGAAGCCATGCGTATGGTTCCTATTTTCGAGCCGTGTTAATGAACCCTGCTCGTTCCAGTGTGCTGATAGTGGTGCAGGAGTACAGAGCTCAGGGAAGGACATTCCCGGCATTCCTGTGTCTGTCTGAAGCAGCAAGGAGGTCTGCAGCTCTGCTTTTAGGGGATGCCAGAGAGGGGGATGGAAACATGGGGATTAGGATGTGTGGAGGGACTGATTAGTACTGATGGGAAGAGGAGGAGTGAAAATGTGATTTTAGAACAAATTAACAGGAGCAAAAATGTCACAATATGTTAGTGTTTTGTTAGCAGTAATTACATCTTTATTCTGTAGCTTGTCTGCACCAGAGTGTAAAATATTTTAGAGTTGTGCTAAATCCTGCAGCACAAAATGCCTCCGTTTAACAGAGTTGTTCATCGGCACCAATAAGCCAATGATTACTTCACCAGGTTCTGAGTTTTCTGGATTTAAAAACTCACACTCCAGCCCAGTACTATGATAAAACTCCCTCGCAAATACCGTTTTTATTCATAAAACCATCTACCATAAAAAGGAAGGGTTTAAAGTTTCTTAACTTTTCCACAAAGCACTGTTTAAGTTTTACTTTTGCTCATTTTTATGGCTCAACTGAACCACTTTTGCTTTAGCATTTATTTAGTTTTATGAAGTACTGTGTCTTTTTCCAGTGGAGGCCCTGGTTGAAATATTCACAAATAGAATTACAAAGAGGAACCGAGTGAACGCACACCAACATCTAAACATCTCTGTTTTAGCCTATAACTGTCTCATACAAAGTAAAACTTAATTACAGGGCGACTGTAACTTCTATTGTACCACTGTAGTTATTGTGGCATAATATTTGCTAGTTTTAGCTACTAAATGCCTTTCCCTTAATGTTTTAGCTTTTTAAATAGAGAGTTTGGACTGTGCAAATAAAAATGCTTTATAAATTCAGAACCAAACAGTCCAAACACTTCTCAGTTTATTGTACTCACAGGTTTTTACAGCCATACTGTTGTGTTTTAGTAGCTAATTTAGGCTAATGTTAGCTAGCTTCAGTTTACCTAACACCTTCCTCTCACTCATAATATTTCAGTTTTGAGGACTTTGAGCAGGTCTATCTAACTCCTAAGGTAAAAAAAACCCCAATATGAATGAAAAGTTGAATTTTGCAAAAAGATTATGTACCTCTCTCTAATATGATATAGTTGCTACTGGGCTAATGTTAGCTAGCTTTAGCTATGAATCTTTTTCTTAATGTTTCAGCTCTCAGAGAGAATATAACTGCGCATACAAATTATGTTTTATGTTAATTAGTCACGTTAACAGCCTTACTTTGTTTTATAGGCTATTGGTAGCTAATTCGGGCTTACAGCTAGCTATAGTTTACAAAACATCTCTTGCTCCTAATATTTTTTTAGGTTTGTAAGTTTTTGGATCTTTACAAGTTTTGGACTGTTGGTTAAACAAAATTGCTGGAAATATTGCCTTATGGTTTTATAATAAGAACTATTTTAAACAAATTAATTAAGAAAATAACTAGCATTAATCATTAGCTGTAGCCCCTGTAATGTATTTAATGATATCAATAATATATATAATAATCAAACCATGTACACTGTGTTACAGACACCCTGTTGTCGACGTCTTTAAAGCTACCGACTCCCCCTGCAGCCCCAGGTTTCAGTTTGACTTCGTTTCCTGGGTTCTGTATAAATATCCTGAACCAAGGAGGATGTTAGGTCTGTCTCTGTTGTCAGAGCACATCTGCCTACACTGTAATCACTTAACTGTATCTGGGTCATTCGAGGACTGTGAACAGGAAACAGGCAAAACGATGCAGAGAGCCAGCACACATGTACAACAGACTGAGAACTGGGTGGCAGGAGGAGGGACTGTAATTTGTCATTCTGAGCATTTGTCTTGAGCACTGCTGTTCTCCAGGTGTCATTTTGCAGACAGCAGCTCTGATTGTTTGTTTCTGCCTTCCTGCTGTGATCGGACAGGTGGTGACCCCGACCAGAGTGGGACAGTCCTACACCTACAGCCCAGGCCAGCACAATCAGCAGGACCTCTACGATGTCCCACCCAGTAGATCACAGGGGGTACGTATCTCATGTTCCTACAGCTTGAACAACATGACCTCTGTCTACTTAAAAGACTAAATGGAAATCTAATTTGGTGAGGTGTATATAGTGATCGACTGATTAAAAACGGGTTTAACTGACACTGAATTTTTTCTTCCGTACAAAAACAAAGATGGCAACAGGAAATTATGTCATCCCAAGTGCAGCGTTTTAGCTTCTTTTAAGGGGGAAAATTTAATACAGGCTGCAGAAAATGATTAAAATAAATGATAAAATATTTTCCTCTCATCTTTGTATTTGTGGAGAAGAAATTGTCTTACTCAAGACACATTAAAACTGAACCGTATTTTCTAATCCCAATTACTAGATAAACCTATGGGAATTTGTGAAATAGCTTCAGAATTTGGGTGAGGGTTTGTTCAAAGCGTTCTGTGTACTGCTTTACGAAGTATGCAGAGTGTTACCACTGTGACTTGAATGTCTGTGCTACATGAGGGCACAAGCTGCGACTGGTGGAGACTAAAAACAGAGCTACGAGAGCGTTATTTGTGGAGTTACATTTGCCAGGTGAACCCAGAAATACGTAAATACAGGGTGGTTACTTAAGGAACTGTTAGCGATGATATGTGGTGTTGTGCTTACAGCTTGTTTCTGCTGCCACCACGTGGCCAAATCAACTATTATTGTGGGTTGAGTGTAAGACTAGTAGAGTTAGTTAGTTCTTTGTGGTGACAATTCAAATGTACTGTATCATGTAAGGTGATTGCTCCTTTACCCGCGTTAACTGCATGTTCCTTTAATATTTCAGGTGTACGATGTTCCACCTGGTCAGATGTACCCTGCTCAGCATGGCAATGCTAGAAACCAGGGAGTCTATGATGTTCCCCCGTCTCAAGTGGACCTCAGGACACAAGGCGTATACGACATACCTCCCTCGTCACAAGGGGTAAGAGAAAATTTCAGTAACCAGTCGATGTTCACCACAATGAAAGGGCACATCATTCACACACAGTCAAATAAAATTGAATTAAGGAAGCGGTAGCCGCTTATGTCCGGAGAATGTTTTTTTATGTTTATTGATACAGTTCCTAGTATTTCTCTTAATTGTCTGTAATAAATGAATAATACATCAAATGTCATATTTATGACATTCTTGTGGCGGCACTAAATGAAAGCTTTGCCTGCCAGGAGAGTTTAACCAAAACGCCGTGGGTATGTTTCTGTGTCTGAACTCTCCAGCAGGGAAAAACAGTCAAGGACAGAACTCTCTTCTTTCCAGACCCTCTAAGATTTCACCAGACCCGACCAGGCAGAGAGCCATCAGTTTGTTTGTAATAACCTGAAATATGCTGGGACCTGTTATTTGCGTCATTCCTAATTACAGTTTGGGCAGACCTGACTAGCAGTAAAGAGTGCATTTTAAGGCTGATGGAAATCACTTACAGGCCACCATTTCATTCACCCCGCTGCGTTCCCATCATGCTTTGTGCCGCGTCTGTCAGGACACAAACTATGCTCTGTCAAGCTAGTGGGAGATGAAAGATTTGTTGCACTCTGACACTGCATTAGAGGAAGGAAACAAAGGCAGAAACTTTGAGGCTTCAAATATAGTATCTACACCATGCCATGCGCTGCTTCACTTCCTCAATTTCGAACTGCGCTATTACTGTACAAACCATCTGTTAAATACGTGCCGACATATGCACATTTAAATTGGTTAAATGATTTAAAGTTGACATTCTCTCCCAAAGCTGAAATATTATATAAAAATAAACACTACAGGGCACTAAGTGTCCCTGAAAGCCTCACCAGAGCTGAAGCTGACATCTACGTCTTTACAGTATATAGATGTATTGCTGCTTTCTTTAAGTAAACCCACAAACATTAACATTCATGACTAATAATAATTCAGTAAAGAAGATTGATTGGTTGTGAATCTGCACTTTAAATTAAACTAATGATTGTTGTCAACCGCAGGTCTACTCGGTGCCTCCTTGCAGGACCAACCCTGCCCTCCAGGAGGGAAACTACGATTTCCCACAGCCTCTCAAACACAAACAGGAAGGCATCTACGATGTACCACCACCTGCCCTCACCAAACCCACACAGAGCCCCCAATCGCATTATGATTTTCCCCCAACCATGGAGCCTCCTGCCCATCACCAACACCCGAATACTAACGGCAATGAAGGCATTTACGACGTGCCTCCAACCGCCCTTCATTCAGGGGCGGGGTCTCAGAAGGACATTTACGACATCCCCCGACTTGTGCAGCCCTCCCAGCACAGAACCTTTCCCTCTGACAGAGATGGAGGCAAAGGCATCTATGACATCCCCGCTCAGGATGCTCGAGCAGTAGCAGACGTGACGGATGGTGTGAACCGCCTGTCGTTCTCCAGCACAGGCAGCACGCGCAGCAGCATGTCCACCTCCTCCTCGTCCACGGGCTCCAGCTCTGAGGCTCGCCTCGCTCTGGATGTGGATGCTGCCGTCCAGAGGTTGTACCGCCTGCAGCAGGGAGTTGAGGCCTCGGTCGTGGCACTGCATTCGATGGCAGCGTCCCCTCACTGGAGGACTTTTCCCTTTATGGAGCGCCATGCTAACGATGTCCGCATGGTGCTGGACAGGGTCCGGGCCACTCTGGGAGACTTCATTGTGTTTGGTAGAGGGGCTGCAGCAAACGCCACATCTTTATCAGACTCCAGCCTGCATAGTAAGATGAGACGCCAGCTGGGACGTCTGGAGGACTCACAGCAGATCCTGCTGCAGATCTACCAAGTCCTGGAGAATTGTAGCTGGGCTCTGAACACCCTGGCCTACTCTGGAAATCACCACAATAAGAGTGACGACCTGGACCGCTTTGTCATGGTCTCCAGGACGGTTCCCGATGATGCTAAGCAGCTGGCCTCCACGATAGGCAGCAATGCTGAGCTGCTGTTCAGGCGGACACACATGGACGGGTCTTTCTCTATCGGGAGCACACCTGATGAGAACATGATCCATCCGCTCACCTCCCCCTCCTCGGATAATGACAACTACGGGGGCCAGACCAAACCCTTACCTGCGCCATCTAGCCAAGACAAAGACAACATGAACAACAGCGAGAAGTGTGTGAAAAGCTGGATGGAAGACTACGATTACGTACACCTGCAGGTAAATCCTGCATTTTTTTTCTAATTGTAGAAATATGAGACAAATTATAGTGACAGCATGTTGCTTTTGGGATGTTTCGACTAGAAGTTGTAATCAGAAATGTTCAGATCCTTCTCATAGGACCCTTAATACAGTATGTGATTGATTGTGTTTCTGTGACTAACTCAGATCTTTTATGTTTACACAGTATGAAATCCATATACAGTAAATACAAACTGGCATTTTAAAGACTTATTGCTATATTTTCAATGGCTTTGTATGTCTAAAATATGTAAGACTTAAGTTTGAATGCATTTTCTAACTTGTGGGCCTTTGTCCACAGGGTAAAGAGGATTTCGAACGTCAACAGAAGGAGCTGTTGGACAAAGAAAACATAATCAAGCAGAGTCAAGTCCAGCTGGGCCAGGAGCAGGTGAGGCTTTTTACAGTCACACACACTGAGCTTCTAGCATGGGTGCTTCTTTATAATTCTGCGTTATGGGTTATAAATATTTATACAATGATAGAATTCCGTCAGACCCAGTGCACAGACAGCTGCTGACCTTCAGCAGAGATGTTAAACAAGACAAGCTGAGACAGAGACAGAGAGAGCCTTTTTGTAGCCAGATGACATCTTAGTCTTACACACTAACTAAAATAGCTAAAATGAAAAATTAAAGGCCACAAAACATACTTTCTTAATCTACTTATTATAATAATTTGTGTGAAAGACTATTTAGACTATTTCATATTAGAGAAATCTGTTTGTTTTACTACTAGTATCTGCTGTTTCTACTTCCATTCAAGAGTAAGACACTGTTCTCATGAAGCAGAGTTACTTACTGTTCAGGGTTAAAATCATATAAATACTAATGATGTTTTTATTTTAATTGTTGCTTATTTAATGACGACTCATCTTAGTTTTCAGTCATAACTTTGCAGAATGTTCCTAAGTGGAACTAGGGCCGCAACGACGTGCTAATTATTTTCCTCACTAATCAGCTCATCACTGATCGTCAATGATGTCCAATCTCTTTAAAATGATGTTATGTTTTTAAATAGCATGTTTTACCAAGAGTCTTAAACACATTTTATTTACTATCATATAATAAAACATGCAGCAAATCGTCACATTCAAGAAGCTCGAAACAAAATATTTGGCATTTTTACCTGAGAATTCACTGAAAATATTGATCTATCGTGGAAATAGTTGCTGATAATTTGCTAATTTCATTAGATTGACAAAAAATAATCAAAGCTTTAGTTTTTGTTTGTCCTACTGCAAAGGACAGATTTTTAATTGATATAAAACTTATCTCTGTAAAATCAGAAAAAAGTAGCGAAAGCGGCTCTTAGAGTCCAAAACTTTGTCCATAATCTGGACGTTTTATTAAACCAAGAGTCCAAAACCAACAAAATATTTAATTTACTAAAGATAAGCAACAAATTAAGATGAAACAAGCTAATATTTGGTCCCTTTTTTTTTGGAAAATGACCAAAAATAGAAACCAATAAATATTTTAATGATCAACTAATCAGCTAATAGTTGTTGTTGTTGATTTCAGTTTTGTTCAGTCTCGCTGCTGAGGCCAGCATTTTAATCTCAGATGCAATTTCACACAGCACGACCTCAAAAGCAAGGTCATAAATAATGACAGTCTACATCTGTATCTCTCACAGATCAATCAGTTCAAGAAGCTGGAGCAAGAAGTGATCAAGCCTGTGGAGAATGACATGTCACAGTGGATGCCACACCAAAACACTGCCTCCTCTCCAGACACGTCCTCCGCCCTCTCCCCCTCCACGCATGTGTGTGCTCGGGACCGCCAGCTGCTTGGCTTCTACTCCGAGCAGTGCGAGCAGCACTTCGTCACGCTCCTCAGCGCTGTCGACGCCTTCTTCGGCTGCGTCAGCGCCGGACAGCCTCCTCGCATCTTCGTGGCTCACAGCAAGTTCGTCATCCTCAGCGCCCACAAACTGGTCTTCATTGGAGACACTCTGTCCAGGCAGGCCTCAGCTCCCGAGGTGGCAAACAGGGTGATGAACTCCAGTAACGTGTTGTGTGACTTGTTAAAAACAGTGGTATCTGCGACTAAAACAGCCGCCCTGAACTACCCAAACACAGCTGCCATCCAGGACATGGTGGACAGAGTCACTGATCTCTCACATCATGCACAGCAGTTTAAAGAACAGTTACTGCAAATGGCTAATTTGTGATTTTAAAGCATGTTTCTCCCGTGTATTTCACCACAGCCTCCATTTGTACATTAATCTACTATAAATATATATATTTACAGTATATATATCTGCTCCGTTAAGCCTGTTTGGATGTTGTAAATAGTATGTTCTGTAAATATTTGCTCTATTTTTGTGTAGATTGTTTTATATTATGGTATGAATATATCTATGTAGAAGCAGTATTTGTGTCCCTGTAGGTTTATGTGGACATTTTTCATAACATTCCTGTTGCATATTATAAAGCACCTTATGAGATGTCCTGTTTTATTGATTTTCCCTTGTAGATTTGTCGTCAGTTTGTGTCTTACTGCTGGGTTTGACAGTAAATATCTCTGTAAATCATGTTAACATCGATGTGTGTGGAGACCTCCACAAAGTAAAAGATTGTTCTTAACTCTGAGTGTGTCTTTTCATTTTTCATTTTAGCCACATTTGCTTACTAAAAGGCTAGTAAGAGGACCATTAATTATCAAGTTTCAAACTACTATTTACAACATCAAGAATAAAATTCTGCACTCAAATATACATATATTGGTTAGGTTTTTCTGGAGCTTTCAACCATATCTCATGGTCTTCATCACTGGATGGATCACTCAGATGTCAAGCTTTGGTTTGAAAAAGTAGTGTGTAGACCTTGAGTTTAAAAGCTGCCAGACTATTAAATGGTCAAGAAAGAGCATTTATTCTGACTATAAACTTGTGTTTTTTTCCCTGAGCTTTTACCAACATCCCATTGTCTTCATCGCATGACAGAGTTTGCTTACATGTCATGTTACAGCATAAAAAAAGTATGATTTTTGTCCATAATCCTAATTTTTTGGCTTTTATGTCTCAAATAAAAATTTTAAGGACAAGATTACATGTTAAAGCTCAAATTTAAGGGAACTTGAAAGCTTACCTACCTTAGTAGCTCTTTAACTGGAACTATTTCATCATTTAGATGGAAGAGTTAACTTAACCAAAGAATAATCCATTTAATAATAAGTACATAAGATAAACTAACATCTTATCTAAATCAGTCAGATCCTCGTGGACCCCTGCAAGTCATATCTGATCAGAGTTATTTGTACTTTCTAATCTGATCAGACTTATTAGTACTTGCTAATCTTAAAAAGGGGTCAGACAAAGATGGGGCTGAAAGGATTCCACACTAAATGGAAAAAAAAAAAGCCGCTGGATAAGGTGCTGGTGCCAAAAGATTCTTCACGTTTGTCTGTAGAACATTAGATATGACACACAGAGAATAATGAGGGGCAAGAAAAGGACAAGACGCTACACGTGTTCTCTGGACCGTGAGAAACAGGTTTTTCAGAATGACCCTCCCAGCTGCAACACGTTTTCTCTGGTTCACGGTGTAGTGAAGTGATAAAACGTACAGAATGAATGGGCGTCTTCTGCAACACTATACTATACAGTAACCAGCTGTAGGGTACAACTATGTTAGTCCTCTCTCAACATTTCCTCATCTTTACCTGCCCCTCTTTCTTCTATTTCATAATTATCTGAGTGAAATATAGTCTCTACCTATAAAGAAGCTGCTCTACAGATAGACAAAAGGGACTACATGAGCAACAGAAAAACCACATTGAG
>JAUBNQ010000003.1:4830310-4845134 GCA_032353495.1 Ctenopoma kingsleyae
GGTTAATGTATTCTACATCTTATGGGTTAACATTAAAATAAACTAGAAGATAAGTGAGGTAAGATAAATGTCCAGTAACTCATTGTACCTATGCACTGACTACTGTTAGACAGAAAACATTTATTGTAAGACATACTATATTTGATAATTATTTTCTCTTTAATAATTTTATGTGCTCAATAAAGCATTTATTCATGATTTATTAACCTCTTGCATGTCTTTTTTTAAATTGTGCATCTGCATTTTGATTAAGTCATTACTCTCATTAAGTTGTTACTGTCTAATTCATACACAGGGATAACTGTTAATATATAAGTACATATTATATATATGTAAAAAGTCAGTATTTTAGTGAAAAGAGAAACAGTTTGTGGTTTTAACAATATTAGTTAAATGAATGTTGAAGAGTGGAGTGTATTTTGTGTGGTGTAACTTTTGGTGCACTCTGCAGGGGGCGCTGCTGTTACGTGTTGAAGGAAATGCGTGACGCAGGATGAGACGTCATCACGCTACCGTTTCTTCTTCGGCGACGTTGTTCGTGCGGGAAAAAACAAGTTGTTGACATCCTGGGAGCGACTTTTACTTCAGCCTGCAGAGGTTTGGTTTGCGTTTACACATGAAACAGAGACTGAACTGCTGCCGGTAAATGTTACGCACTACATTTGTGCGTATGCTTGTAATATTCTCTCTCTAGAGGCTGTGTCGTGCTTAATCTGATCGCTGCTAAAGCTAACAGTTGCTAGTACAGCTTCTACCAGATCTCTCCTAAAACCGATGATTTTGAGGTGACTGTGTAACAATTGAATTATCTGCATCTGTCGTGATGTCATGAAGCCCGTGTCAGCATCTGATATTTTCCACAGCTACGTTGACTTTATCTGAAATACGTTTTTGGCAGAGATAGAGAAGTCTTTATGTGCAGTGGTGGGAGAAATACACGGGCTTTTACTCAAGTAAAAGTAGCAGTACTATAGTGTAGCAAAGCTCTGTACAAGTAAACGTAAGTATTCATTATGCTGGACGACTCAGTTTCAAAATAATGCGAATTATAATATGGAAGTGTCAATATTGATATATGAAAGTGCGCATTGCTTTAGTGCTGCAGCAGATGAATGACTTTAGCTGGTAAGGGAGTCCTCCATGAAGCCCTAGGATTGGTGGTCCAGTTGCCAGTTCCTCCTGGCCACATGTTGAAAATGTACTTGGACAAGACAGTTTTTCAGTCTACCATCATCTATGTGCAGCTATCAAATAACTGTTTCCCCTTGGGGATCAAAAAGTGTTGTCTTACCTGTAAGAACATGTTATATTTAATTTGTTAAAGATTCTGAGAAATAACTACAGCTCTCATATAAAGGTAATGGAGTGAAAAGTGGTGTCATGAAGTGGAAATACTTAAGGACTTAAGTACGTTACTCCCAATCCAAAATAACATCACCACAAATTAAATAAATACTATGCAGATCAAAACATATACAAATACAGCATGGACAATGTACATGTCAATGATTGCCTTATTGTACTTCCCTGAAGCCTCATGCAGTATACACCAAACAGCAGGTAACTGTAATAGATATAATTTTTTCCAGTTTGCTGGTGCAGTTTATAACTGTAACGGACAGCACTTAAAAAAAATGTTTTTTTTGCCACTTTTCCAAACTTTTAAAATTTTGATATTTCTGGCTCTTTGTCTAATCTTTGCTTCCCATGGGGAAAAATCACAAACACATTGAACTGTGAAATTAGTTAAATGTTTCTAGAAGTCTACAGTGCCAGCTGTAAGATAAAAATGCAGTATGTTGTTTGCTGCAAGTGCCTCATTACAAACAGATTAATAGATATTCTAGTTGTAGGGAACGTGTGAAGTTTTTATTGTCCTGCATGTGGAAAACTTGATTTCCCGAAAAAGAAAAACCAAACAAATGAAGACTCATTTCTAAGTAAAATATGAAGGAATTTTATAGGAAAGAGATAAAATTATAACTGTGCAGCTTCATACATTGGATTCAAAGTGTTGTTTTTTCTCTGTGGTAGTGAACTGTATGGTGTCAGCTAATCTTCTGCATACCTGCAGGTAGCACTGACCTCTGGAGATCATCATGGAGTCAGAGGGAGCAGAATCCCTGCCATCGACTTCGAGGCCAATTGAAGTCTTTAACTCCATAAGGGAACGTACAATTGCAGAGAACAGCATGGTGGTTCTGCTGCAGGGTCTGCAGGGGGAGGTCACTACAGTTGACCTGAGGAACGAGAGCACCGCACGAGGACGTGTGGTCAATGTGGATGCATTCATGAACATACGTCTGGAGGAGGTGCTGTACCGGGACTGGCGGGGCAACCTCAGTCAGCTACAGGACCTGTTTATCACCGGCAGGAATGTCCGGTATGTTCACATCCCCGACCACATTGACATAATGAAGACCATGCAGAGCCAGCTGGCCAAGATCCACAGAGTCCGCAACTTTGCCAGTCAAGGAGGAGGCAGAAAAGAGTACGCCAAGAAAACAACATGACGCTTTTTTTTTTTTATAGATTTCTGTTGTAAAAAGCTTAAACTTTCACTTCTTTTCTCATCTGAAAAAAAGACCAAAAAATGACTTTGTGGTTGAACGGCCTACAACTCATAGCCACAAGCTGTACAGCGGGGTACGATACGGGGTCAAGTTGACATTTATTCTGTTTAAACAGTCAGAAACTACAAAGGTAGGAAATTTAGGGAGTTGGCCATGCAGCATTTAGCTTTGTGGTTGGCTCATTTTAGATTCTTTAGATGTGGTAAAAGAAACAAAGAATGAATTACTTGTTTTAGACCACATGTAGGACATGCTCATGCTCATAGATATTAAGAACGTTGATGGATATTGAGTCTGTTGTCTGTTTATAGTGGATGTGCCACAAATGATCATGGAAACAGAAAAAAATAAATAATTTATTTTCTAAATACATCACAAAGTTTGGTGTCACTATCTGCTATCTACAATGACGTCAGGTCCAGACACTATGTGAAATTGTGCTTTCACAAATGCACAGTGGGAGATTGTCCAAGTCAGCCACATTCACACGGGGGGGAACTCAGGCTTGATTTCAGCAAGGAAGCAGGGCGACTGTGTAGAGCAAGCAGGAAGCATGACATGACACATTTTGACATTAACCTGTTTTTTTTACAAGGGGAATCGCAGGGTAAAATCCGGGTGCATGTGCAGCTCATTCGGCAAGTGTGTAGATACGTTGAGGGTTCCAGTGCATGTCCGAAGGCAGCTTAAGTCTGTCCTCAGCAAGTTTTTATAAAGGCTTTGGCAGTGATTAGCAGAAATACTGTTGTACTTGTTCAGGAGTCCATTATTGGATTTAATTCATTATTAATTATTAAATTATTATTATAAAAGAATAATGTGTTAATGTGGCTGATTGTGTAAAAAGCTGATGAAAATGAAATGAATTAATTGTCTTGTTCCTTTGGAAGGTCTCTATTGTAGTACATAACCACTTTGTTAAAACTAAATGGAACATATTAATATTAACAGTGGGTGCGGTCCACTGTGTCAGTGTATTTACTTTTAAATAATCCTGACATGCACCACAAAGCCCATCTGTCTGTCTGTGAGACCAGCCCAAAGTTAATAACTGCCCCTATGCAGGAAAACATTAGTCACGATCAGTGCCAGGAAAAACAAGCAAGCATGTTTCCACAGTTTCCATCTCACAAACATCTCAGCTGCATGCATCACTGGGCTGACATTCTCTGCTGTGATTGGTGATGTGACCTCCAGCCGAGCAGGATAGGAGCAGAGAGAGAGTGAAAGGAAATAGGGAAAGAGTGTTTCACTTGGAAACTGTTGTCCCAGTGTTCTCCTGATGCACAAGTACGATTGGGAATTTGAGGAATTTGCAAAGTGGTATGTTATGTTATTCCTGCAGTGTCAGGAAGAGACCTGATATAACACAAGCCGCAGGCAGCTGGTGCAGATAAACCCTGCGCTGTAGATAGATGGGCGTGTATCCTCTAGCTGTATCATTTAAACTGAATGAAACACTGCATTAAATTAAGAGGAATATGCACACAGGAATGTCCCTTGGCAGTAGGATCATTGTTTTGGCTGTGGCCTCAGTGTGTTTTTAGGGACATATTTTTCTCTTGACTGCTCTAAAAACCAACCTTGAGAGCCTGAATGACAGCAGCCCACATAATGACAGCTCAGTGCTTTGCTTAAAAACACCAACAAGTGCCACATCAACACTCACTAAACTCAGAATAGCACTTTACAGAGCCTCAACCGCGTAAACAATTCTTTAACAATACGTAACATGACCTGGTTTGGTGTGTCAGACTCCACCAGTTGTCAATGAAGCTCTCAGCAATAGTGGAATGTAACTGAGTGCATTTACTCAAGTACTGTCTTTACAGTGAAAAGGAAAAGTGTATAAAGCATTTGGAGTTACCTGGTTTTCTGCATCGTGATCTGATTTTCATTCCACGTCTGAAGTACAGACATGAAACATGGTTCACACGAGTAGATACGTCTTGTGAGTCAAAGTAAATCTAACCCTCTAACCTTGTTTCATTGACTGGGCTCCTGGTTTGCTAACTCCCGAATCTAATTCAGCAGCACAGTGATTGTGTAATGGCTGTGTTCAGTAAAGACATGAAATATAATAATTGGACAATAATATTTTTATCAGCCCTCCTGTTCAGTGAAAAACCATGTACTTTTATATCTGGTGATTTTCAGCTACTTTTCTGATAAAGTGAAGAATTAAATGTATCTTCATGGGAATATAAAATGTCTTTAGCTAAATAAACTAGTTCCCTCCAAAACTGTTGGAATGGCAAGACTAATTTGTGTTTGCTCTACAATGAGGACATTTTTAATTTATCTTGTGGACAGGGCCCTTTAAGCCCCCTTAAGGTACCCAAGAGTTCGGAGTTCAATGTCTTGTCCAGGGACACTTTGACATGTGGTTGGGAATCAAACCACGAACTCCAGAGTTCGTAGACGACTGCCCTACAAACTGAGGTATTTACACCTCGATATGTTAACAGAGAACATAGCATCTTTTATAGAAACTAGCAAACCACTGTAAATCATTGGACATTGGGCGAAGCCTACACAATAACTTGGGATGTCCTTAAAAAGAAAGAAATCACTGGTGTACTGAGCAGTATAGTATTAATGGACTGGCCAAGGAAGACAATAGCAGCTGATGATAGAAGGTTTGTTAGAGCTGTGATGATAAACCCCAAAACAACAATCAATCATGTAGCAGGACAATTATCCAAAATACACCAACTCCGCATACGGCCAAACAGCAGCACCTGCTGGTCTGCTCCACTGTTTGCTTTATAAACTCTGTTACCGACTGCCGAGCTGTTTTTCCTCCCTCGAAGCTGAGATTAAAATACAAAGAGCTCAATTAATCCACCAGCCCCCACAGCACCACGGCCCCGTGCCCATGCCAGCCGACGAGCTATTTCCTGTCCCGCCCTCCTGGCTCAACAGTGAACAGACCTCAGTGTGCTGCGTTCACAAGTGGAGAGATCACCTCCCTCTGGTCAGTGAGGCTCAAATCTGCACTGAGGCAGAAGAAATCCAGTGAAGAAGGGTGATTTCTGCACAGATAGTGGATTTAGTGTTGCAATTTTGGCCTTTTGTTTTGAAATCAGATGCCAGTGGTAGAGTTTCATTTTTATCTCTCGGGAAAAGGTAACACCTCCTTCTCAACACGAGCCTGGACGGTTTCTGTCTGGTCCTCCTCCCACTAAAGGATGAGAGGGAGTGAATCATATAGTGAAGAGCTGCTCAGTCTGTAGTCCAGCAGAATTATTAGCTCCACTCTGGCAAACAACAACCTCTTGTGACGTTTGTGTCCAAATTATGGGATATACTCTAACTGTTGAATGACAGATCAGGTCTAAATTTGGATCTAAACTCTAAAGAAAGATTCGTGGAAGCTGCCATCCAGGACCAAGGTGAGTGATGTTCGGACTTGAATTTGTCTTGAAATACACTTAGGTTTTGTGTTATTTAAGTTTTTACTGTGCATCACATCAGGTATCTGTCGGAGAAACCGTATGTCAGACCTTTTTACAAAGTCTGATTTGAAAGAGTTTTGCATTTTCACTAGGATGCTCCCAAAGAGACTTCAGCTACTCTGCTGTCAGGCAATAAACGGGTTTATTAGTAGAGCTTGCAGCATGTTCTTTACAGTACTGCAGACCATAAAAATCTTTATAGGTGCTAGTAGCTATAACATGCTCCTTGAAGTATATATTCACAGAGAAAACACCTCTGGTCACAGCTTGTTTTCTATTGTGCACCAGTAAAGTATTACTTAGAACAACTTCTCTCTGAGACGCTATGGACATGTGGCGGAACCAGGAAAGACCAGGTCTAATTTTCTATGGTTTCATGTTTCATCGTTTGACTTAAAATGGGATTATCTAAGCAGGAAGTGTGGGAGGGTTGAACGGGAGTGCGTTTGATGGGGTCACATAAACAGCCACAGCTGCCGGGCTTAGCATGTGTGTAGTTAAGCTGAAAAGTTATTGGACTTGTCGGGAAATGTTGCATGGTAAATTTGTCTGCCTCAGACTGTGGCTGCGTAAAATGGACATTTGTCTCCCTGTGGTATTTGTGTTGTATGTCCAGCTTGGGCAAACTGCACCACAAAATGACCATCATGCAGTGATGGATGTGGAGTGCTGCATAAAAATACACTGCATGTGTAATTCTGTAAGTAAGAAAACAGAATAAGACAAAGAAAATTCTTTCTTTCTATATTTATATAGTTCTAAAAGTTTCTTAAAACCAGAGTAAAAACAAACATATATTTAGTATCTAAATATAATAAGCAGTGAGATTATCTGTTTTCAAATCAACTTCAGTGTCAGTAGAACATTAAAACATGATAAAGTTTGCTGCTCTACAATCATTGGAAGCAGAAGAGACTCGTCATTATTTACTCGCTGACTTTTTCATTGCATTAATACATTATGGAGAAAATGTTTATTCACGGTCTTGCAGCGATAACAGTCACGTGTGCACAGTTAACTTATTTTGTTTATTTATTCGACGACGATGATTCGAGTAAACATTGTCTCAAGTTTGTTGTGCTTTGGATGTAATGATTACACAGCCTGGTCCTGATTAGACTTTAAAGCTAACTAATGTTATTTTATGTTTGTGTGCACAAAAGCAAAGTATAGAAACAATATTTTGCAGGTTGGCAAATATTTTCTGCATGAAACATTGTGAACCCGCATAAACCAGTTCATTGTTTGTTTTATGTTTTTACACTTTTGTTTTAAACAAAGGCGACTTAACTTCAGTGCTGTTAGGTTAATTTTGTTATCTTATGACAGAGCTAGGCTAGCTTGGTCCTGGTCCTTCTAAAAGTTGCTTCAAGTTTAGAGTTACAGACATGATAGATATGTTCTTCTCATATCACTCTTGGCCAGAAAGCAAATTATTACAAATATCTTATAATAAGTCTTAATATTCCTTTAAGCACTCAAATAATAGACATAAACAACTTGTTAAGACGGTGATATCTGTCTGCAGTGTGGTAAATGCTACAGGCTTGATAAACAGTGTGTAAGATTAGAGAGTTTTTAATTAAACCAAACATTGTTGTGAACTTTACACAACCACAAACTAAATTGCCCACTTATGTTGTTAAGGTCTGGGGGCAGCAAATTAAGGGTGCAGAGGCGTCATGCTTCTTCGCTCTGCCAGTTAAGTGCTGGACTACAGGCAGTGGTGGCTGAGACCCATCAGTTCCCATGAGTCAGTGGACCCCGAGCCAGCCGCCATAACAACTACCAGTGTAATTGTCCTCCTAAAAAAAATAAAAAGACAGAGCCTTTGATAGAGCACAGGCTCTGCCAAGAGTCACCAGGATAAAGATCAGGGTGGGAGAGTGACCTAAGCCCCCAATGCAACAGCAATTGGAGCAGGGCATGATTTCGTTCTCCAGAGAGAAAAAGCAGCAGAAAGAAAAACATTCGGCTCCCACGCACATTGTTGTTGTAAAAACAGGGAAAGTAAGCGGGTGGGAAACATCAGCCATCGTGTTTACATCGAGATTTACTGTAACTGTGGGAGCCTCTGAGACAGGGTTTCATAGCAAATCCCCTCAATTTAGCTTTTCACACCCGCTCCTTTTTTTAAAGGGCCAGTTCACCCAAATTACAACAATATATAGGCTAGTAGTTTGTTTTCATTCAATAGAAACAGGCTACTGTGAGGTCTGCGGATTATCCGTAACTACTAACTTGTTTCTAGATTTGAATCGCCAAGAAATTTGATGCAGACAATCATGAATCCCAGAGGGATTATTTACACTGATGATCACCTGACTTGTCGTTTAATGTCACTGTGAGATTCACACTTTTTGGTCTTATGTGAAATATCTCAGCAAATATTGGTTGTGTTGCTTTTAAATTCAGTGCATGCATTTATGTTCCTATGAGGATTAACAGTAAGAACATTTTTTCAATCTTCCATCCTGGGTCAATGGATGTCAATGGTCAGGTTTATGATATGACATTATGAAATAGCTGCAAGACTGTTTCGTTCAGCTTCAGCTGTACTTTGTGTTTGCTGTAAATTATCAACTAGTAGTGTGCCAAAACGTTAAAACATGAAAACACACAGTCTTGTTTATGCAACATAACAATGACTTTACATCATCCTTTATTGAGGGAGTATATGGTGTAATTAATAGATGTATAATTTAAAAGAAAATCTGTAATGACAGGGTGAAATGTTCATTTCTATTCCCATTTTGTCAAATTGCTTCTTGCACATGGAGTAATTTAATATTTTTGGCATCTTTGCTGCTTTGTTGGTGTGTGGGCTGTTTTTCTCTGAATGGAACTTTATAATTTGAGATGTTTTGGGTTGCCAGGTTGTCTCTCTTCCTCCAGCATATAATTTTCTTTGTCTTTTTAGAGAATTATGTATCTGACTGTTGGACAGTTTGACCACGTAATAGTTAAGAAAAGGGTTGATGAAAAGACATCAAAATATTAAACTGTATTTAGAAAGCAAAGTTACAAAGTCCTTCAGATGGTTTGTTATGTTTTAAAAATATTTGAAACTGTATTTAGGGAAATAAATGATACCAATTAATATAATATTAGTGTTAAGATGTGATTTAAAAGTCGTCTTATTCTACAAGCATTCATTAGAAACTTTTGTGTTTTTGTCTACAACCATTAACATTAGTTATTATTAGAAACATAATAAATAGAAATGGTAAATTTAAATAAAATAAAATATCCCTTATTATAAAGTTATATTATTAATTATTATTAGATAAATTCTCTAAACATGAGCCATATAAAGCAAAGTCAAGATATGCTTTGTCTTTTTGGGTGGACTAGCCCTTTAATTCATCTTTTACCTGAGTGGACGTGTAATTCAGAGCCAAAACTTGTCATGTGACTTTTTCCGTGGGAAAAAAGGCTGTAAGTCACATTTCCTTGACACCGGAAAAAGAGCCTCCTCAGGCACTGTCGTCATAAATGTAAACATCCCTACTGGACACGGAGGGTCTCACGTTGCCTACATTTCCTCGCCTAAGGACCCAGGGCTCAGTAATAACATTACAAGGGACACAGTGTCTCTCTCTAATGACCTCTGACACTGGTTTACATCACAAAAATAGCGATGGTGTTTCTGAAGCACATTTACATAAACTCTCAGACTTCAGTTGGCTTAAACATTATTTCTTCCTCAGCAGATCAGACTCTGACGTATTCACCGACTGTCTGCTTGTGCTTGTCCTGCATTAGGATCTGCATTGAGTGGATGTCCAGGAGTTTGGAGGGTGAAAAGTCCCGGAGATGGTAGATAACTGATCCCACAGAGAACCACGATGGAGCCTGTTAGGAGAGACATGGAGCTGCTCAGTAACAGCATGGCAACTTACGCTCACATCAAAGGTAAAACCTCAGTGTCTCGACTGAACTGGAGCTCAGGCTCTGGATAAGACTGATACCACTCTGCTGTATACTCACCGTCAAGCTGCACCTACTGCAGCAGCTGGTTAGCTTAGCATAAAGACTGGAAAGAGTGGGGAAAAGTTAACCTGGCAGCAGGTGAAAATCATGCTTCAGATGAACTGCTCACACCTAATAATGAATCAGTCTCTGAAATGTATGTTCATATTAATGCACTTTCCTCTCTGATGCATTTGCTCAGATCAGTTAAACCTAATATAAGCACTGAGAAAACATGATTGTACTAAAAATACTTTGGAAAATATTCTTCTATTTAACTCAGATGGGTCAGTGAGTTATTTTAGCTGTAGCTGTATGTTTGGATGCATTATTTTGCCTCCACGCTGGCGACAGATGTCTCCAGGTTGTCTGTTTGTCCCATTCTCGTGAACAAAATATCACAGGAACACCTTGAGGGAATTTCTTCATAATTGGCACAGACATCCACTGAAGGTGAACTGATTAGATTTTGGTGGTCAAAGGTCACTGTGACCTCCTGTCCGCCCCCATTCTTGTGAACGCTATATCTTAGGCATGTCTTTAAACTGCAACTCGACTGTTTGGCAGAGGTACAACCACAAGCCTCGCTCGAAAACTTTTAGAAGTGAATATTTCTGCTGCACAATGAGTCGCAGATGCCTTTAACAGCACATCTCCACATAAAGGGCTGGAACATACGTCTAGTTAAGGAAAGAAAGTTACATATTTTATTATTTAATACGTTATATCACATACATGTATCTGAAAATGCTTTGGAAACCTGGTACATTATGAACACTGATCATCTCATTATCACTATGTTCTTCTCACAAATGATTACAGTCAACAAGAAGTCTTTAAATGTACAATAGAAAAGTCTAGAAAGTTTATTTTTAGGTAACAAACATAAACACTGGACTTTTCTTCTGTGCATTACAGACTGAATTCCTCTGTGGGGACCTCAGTGTCCTGTTTTCTTTGGCTCACAGCCGCACGGTGTCTCACGATGTTGAATTTCTAATGCTCAGAAATAGGCGAAAGAAAAAGTTGTGCTTCTATTCAGGCAAACACAGCCGCGTGTCATTTACTTTCAGTACCAGAGGAAATATTCTGTACTGAAAAACAAATTAAAGTCATGTATGCATCTATATAAACATCTCACTTGGTTTGTTTTACTAAAGATTAGAGAAATGTCCAAAAAACTGAAAACAGATTTATGTAGCAGAGTTTGTTTTTTCTTTCCAACTCTCCATTCATCATCTGTTGACCCCTCTGACTTATCTTGTGACCCTTCGGTAGGGCCTGACCCTTAGGTTGCACACCTCTGTATTGAATTAGGACTTTTATTTGTAATGAAGCTTTTACGTTGTTGTTCTGCTGCTGCATGAAAAAGTTTTTAAAGAGTTTTTAAAATGAGAAAACTAAAATCAAGTTAACTAAACTTAGTGAGTCAAAGCTGACTTGACTTCGTAGTTTTAAACAGGTTTGATATATACACACCCCCACATCAGCCACAGCATTATAACCACTGACTGGTGAAGTGAACAACATTAGTTGTCTTACAGCAAATGAACAGACAGACAGTCAGAGCATCTCCTAAAGTGCAGGTTGAGGCGTGTTCCTGGTCTGCAGTGGTCAGTATTCACCAAAACAGGCAGGTGAAGAACAACCACTGAACCAGAGACAGGATCATCGGCGCCAAAGGTTCACTGCTGTCCGGTCAGGTCCCACAGAAGCTTTGCTGCAGCGCAAATTAACGCTGTGCAGCACAGCTCAGTGTGTATGAGGCTGAGAGCCCACGATGGTTTTAATGTTGTGGCTCATACACTGTACATTAGTTTGTTTTCTCAGGATTTTTTGGGTAAAATATTGTCTTAATAGTGCAAAAACGAACAGACAATTATTTCACATGCTGTAATTTCATAACAATTGCGCCCAAATAATTCACTTAATCAAATTTTTGTTTAAGCTAATTGGCTGCAGTTTCATTTAAGCTGTGGAACAATCACTGGTTAATTATTATGTAATTAGCAGGTTTTCGCTGTGTTACTGTTTTCTTCAAATTCAAAATTCAGCAGCTCATTCTGCTAACTGTAAGTTAAATTTACTTCAAATGAACCGAACTTAAATGTTTAAAGGTTTTCAAATTCCTGTTACAGCATTTTACGTTAATTCTGCCACCTTGTGACGTCATTCTGTTGCCC
The DNA here is from genome assembly GCA_032353495.1 of Ctenopoma kingsleyae. Classification (NCBI taxonomy): domain Eukaryota; kingdom Metazoa; phylum Chordata; class Actinopteri; order Anabantiformes; family Anabantidae; genus Ctenopoma; species Ctenopoma kingsleyae. The sequence goes on from JAUBNQ010000003.1 coordinate 4,842,497, forward strand.
ACAGCCAACCCAGAGAGCTTCGCCCTCTACTTCATGATGGGCGTCTGTTTCGGCCTGCTCATGGCGCTCTGCCTCCTGGTGGCCGGCATCACCTGCAGGACTCGGCGTCACAGCAGCAGACCTCCCCCTTCCCCCGAGAGGAGACAGCTGAAGGAGTCCAGCGAGGAAGAGGAGGATGGGGAGGAGGCGAGCGTTGCGGAGGAAGATGGGGAAGAGGCAGAGATCCCCAAAGTGACAGTGGGGCCCATGAGCGATCACAGCAGTCAGTCCAACGGTACCCTGAGGAGTGCGAATGTGTTCGCTTCAGCCGAGGAGCTGGAGAAGGCGAGACGTCTGGAGGAGAGGGAGCGGATCGTCAGGGAGATCTGGAGGAACGGGCAGCCCGACATCCTGGTCACAGGGACGGGGACAATTGGACGAGTGCATTACCACTGACAGACAGACTGTGTCACAGCACAAAGACAGAATATGTCCAACTTTACTGTCACCTGCAAACCCATCAGTTTAGTCAAAGTAAAATACTTCACAGCCTTTGAAATAAACAGACATTATGCAGTAAATATCCATATGAATACATACAGCTAAATGTAATTTAACCATGAGCTTGTTACATATCCCAACAGAAGAATAAAGACTGATCTGCACATTGAGACCAAAGCAGCCCTGTACTGTACATAACCCTGGTCATTTCACTGTTACAGGGTCCATGTTGTCAGTGTCATTTTTAAATGTTCACATTTAACATTGTTTATTATTTAACACCATTTGTCTCTGTGGTTTTTTATGACTGTATACCGTTTGTCAGCATACTGGGTTCAATCCACATTCGTCTTTGCAATGTGAATAAAATTTTCAACCACTTTTTCCACCAAATGAGGCTGAAACAACAAATCTGTTCATTAACGTTTATAATCGGCGTCAAATTTAAGTTGCTGAGGTAAAACCAGAAAATGCAGATGAAAGCGCCTAAATATTTTGAAATGGTTTGGGTTCATGACAATATTGAAACATTGAAGTTGTGGTGGGTATTTTTTTTCTTTTTCTGACACGAAGCTCAAATATTTAATGAAGAAAATAAATTGTTTATTAATCAGAGACCATAACCAGGGAGGCAGATTTCAGAGTGGGTTCATCTTGGCAGAGGAAACTTTTTCCCACAGAACCCTCCAGTCTTTTCCCAGCCTTTTCACTGGCCGGTGTCACTTCCTGTGTTTCCCTTCCCACAGATCCCAGTGTGATCACGTTACTCTCCGTGTCGTGCTACGTCACGCTACAGTATGTGTCTGTTAATGCCTGTAGGAGGATTCGTTGGCCTGCGGCGCTGGAAATCGCCTGCACAGAGCACGAAACAGATGTTAGCAGCTGGTTGTCCTTCAGGACAGCAGCCAGTTCCCCAGCAGGTCTGCCCTAGTGGCCAAACCATCTTACTACAACGTCTGTGTTCTGATTGTTCAGATCTGCTGAGTCTACTCTGGAGAGCAGATTTCATAATACAGGCAGAATGAAGACAGGATATTGTAAATATGGAAATTAATTAATTACAAGGTGTTAGGAAGAAATTTTGACCTTTGTGTCAAAGTGATGAGGTGACTCTGCTGATTCTCGTTCGTCATCAGTCCCACAGTATTTACACTGAAGGCTTCAGCAGAAACAGTGTCGCATCACATCGAGTCTCCTCATTCATCCACGTTTAAACACCAACCAGTTTCAGTTACATTGCTCCCTGGTAAAGACTTGCCTGTTTGCAGCTATGAAGGAGCCATTTAGCTCAGCTCTTCTGTACATATTACCACTGCAGAGCTCCCTGAAGTGGATCCAGGCAGTGTCCCAGGAGACTGTTTTCTGCTGGCTCAGTTTCCCCCCCTCCGTTCCTGAAAAGGCTGATTATCCCAGAACTGGGGAGCTTGTGACCGGTGTCACTAAAGTGCCATAAGTGAGTGTGTTGTAGCGACAGAGGAACAACTTTCAGTACAGACAAAATGAGACGCTCATGACCCGCTGTTGTCAACAAACGCCACTTTACACCATTATCTGAGTGAAAATATGCTGGTGTGTGAGTTTCTGGTGACTTTAGCCTCCCTTACCACTTCAGGAAGGGATCCATACATTACTACACATGGTCACAGGACGTGGACAATATGTTGGGATATTTTCTTATTTGGTTTCTTACAGAATATGAGAAATTAAGCTGGATACCTGCAGCCCGGCTCTGTCCGAAGGTTACAACAGTCGGAGCAGGTGCCACCTGTTTGTTCCTGCTCGACCCACCTTTATATTATATTTACATTGGGATTATGCCAATAAAATATAAAGCAGAAGTTTGCAGGACAGTTGGACGTGGAAACAGAAGTCGAGTCCAGTGTGAGCCGTGTTTAACAAAGACAAAGTGCAGGGGACTATTTATTATACTGGATCTTTTGACTTAACGTAACCTTTTTTTAAATTATTTTTTGTGCCAAACCATAAAACAGTCGTCTCTTTGCATAAAGTGAACCAAACCATAATGTTTCTACCACTGTAACCGACTGTTTGTGATGACAGAATTATGTAAATTTAAGGCGTATTCATGTTTTTCTCCCTGTAGAATTGTGTGGCAGGTGCCACCAGGCAGATTATCCCTGCAAGAGATGGATTTTTA
>JAUBNQ010000003.1:4923951-4940089 GCA_032353495.1 Ctenopoma kingsleyae
TTGTCACAGAAACACATTTGTCGTTCATTAATTAAATGGTGAAGTGTGTTTGCACAGTGTACGGACACCACGGAGGACTCTGATTCAAACTTTACTGCAACGTAACACGACGGTTAGGATTACTTTGTAAAACAAATGTGTTATTTCTGATGTTTACTTCAAGATCCTCACGACACTTCTGTGAAACTGTTGCTGCTGGGATAACTTTCCACAGTACAATGCTCCCTGTCAGCATTAGAAACCACTGTGCTCTGTTTCAGCATCAAGTAAGACTTAAACACATAAATCCGTGTCCCTTTCTGGACTTCTGGGATCATATTTCATTGTCTCACGGCTACAAAAAACAACTCAGTGCGACTGCTACATTTTTTCAGACAACATTTCAAGACAAATGTCTGTGTCTGTGTTGTCTGTGCAGCCTGACTCTGAATGTTCATATACAAATATGACAATTATTAATTGATTTATACACCATCCTTTGTTTTATTACATTTTTATTGCATGTACGGCAGCGAAAGTCACTTTAAGCTGAATAGAAACCAACATTTTTGTGACAGCAAATACATACAGTACAGTAGCGGGAGAAGGATAAAGAAAGATTTCATTGGATAACTTGAATATTTCTCTAAAAACAGGAACAGTTTATGCCAATCACAGGTAGTAACATTCAAACTTTGGTTTTGTGCAGCTGTCATGATGAAAAAAAGGTGGTTTATCACCTCTATGAATAAACAGAGCTTAACTTAAGGGTTTTAGATACAGTATTTTTTTGTATATTTCATAATTCTTTGATGTGCAAAACAAAGAAAAATCACATAAATTAAAGGACATTTCTGCAGAATTTCTATTTAGAAACATTCAACATGCTAAAGGCTGATAAGAGTTTGAGTAGCAAATGCTGAGCGTTGGATCTGCTTTACACAGTGAAGTGAATTAGTAATATTGCAGTGTTCATGTGCAAAGCTGAGGTTTATAAGTTTCTCTGCTGTCGTCAGCAGTGTTTGACACCGTAGTTTGTTCTGTTTCAGGTGCAGTTAGTGGCGGTCAGTCGTCGTTGTTGCAGTCTGTACACAGAATCTGGTCGCGGTCAGGGAAGAAACCGGAGCCCACCAGCGACACAGAGCAGCGCGAACACTTGAAACATGGCTGGTGCCACTGCCGGTCCTCAAAAGAAACATACTTTCCATCTCCAAACCCTGCAAGGCACAAATGCATCACATGAGCATGAACAAATGAAGGAATGTTGCACTAGGGGTAGAAAATAGACTTTAATTACAGCCTTGCAACATACAGGGAGGAAATAACATGTCAAGATAACATCAGCAGTTGAGAGTGACAATAAGAAAACCTTTTATTAAGGTTATTAATTCTTTGCCAGGGCTATAAAGAGATGAGGCCAAACTGATAATGGACCTTGTTGTACCTGCATAGCTGCATTACCTGAAAACTGGTTCAGTCTGTGGTTTACTTTCAGGTTGTCTCATGTTGTGTTGCCTTTAAAGCACAGATCACTCACATATTTATGATAAATTATCAAATGACAATAACTGACCTGAAATACACTGAATATTGCACCTAAGATCACAAACATGACTCCAGGTGAATAGTAATGTTGGTCCATTACTGATGGATGTGTAAATAAATAACTATTTGCCAAAAAGTTCATCAAACACTTCTGCCAGTTAAACATGAACTATTTTTGGTACATAAGTTCTCTTTGTGGTGGACATAGCATGACCATGTGACCAGTGACAGGGCTCTAATTCGGTAAAATGTCATGCATGTTTTACATATAAGCAACTAGATCAACCTTCCACTTCTGAACCCAATACATTTCCCAGGAGCAGAAGCAGCAGATTTCAGCAATCACACACATTTACTTGAGGAAAGGCAATTTCTAGCTTGTCAGTGTGTGGAGGTGTATTATGGACATTTATAAATTCATATTAAAACATGTCTTTGACTGTGTTTTACAGTGACTCTGTTTACTACCGACAGAAGATCAGGAATCGTGTTGAGATAAATATTGCATTCACGTTGTTTCACAGACCACTGGCCCCCCTGTTGTGTTAACTGTAGGTCTGTAAACTTTACTGACCTGTGATGGCCGTGTTGCAGCCTGCACACTTTTTGGCATAGAGGCTGCTGAAACACTTGACGCAGTACGGACTGTCTCCCTGCGAGGTGAAGGGTTGACCAGCCAGTGGAGTTTTGCAGCCCATGCAGAAGAAACACTCTTTGTGCCACACCTCATCCTTGTAGGTCACTCCTCCTTTAGTCAGAGGCTGAGGAGCGCAGACACAAACTTAATCAGTACAACATCCAACAGGTTGATATCATGTTCTAGTGATTTCTGGGAGGAGTTTGGTACAAAGCTGTTACTGCTGTAGAGTCTCTGATACATTTATGCATGACTATTATTACTGCTCATGTTTAATACCAAGTTTCTTAAATGTTGTTTATGTGTTGTTCTAAACAGAGTAGATGACTTTTCCAAAGGAAATCAGGGATTCAAGTCACATGTGAAACAACTATGTGTTGTTGTAACCGTAAGGACATTATGTACGTGACTCTGTGTCTGTGACACTACAAGCATGATGCCACGGGCATCCTGTTATGTAATGTTATTTCAAACCAAACCACAACATTTTTACTAAACCTAACCATGTTTATTTTGTGAATAAACCCAACCAAACCAAAATGTTTGCACAGTTGTAATCCTGTGTTTTTGGCTGTTTAAGACAAAGATATGTGTCACGCTGCCATTTTGGTGCCTGGTACCAAAGGGTACAGGGTATTTCAAAAGAGGCCTGCTGCCATGGGGGCGCTCGTTTAGCAAACGGTTCTATTGGTCGTATGAGAGAGTAAAGAGAAACTACGCATGTGGTCATTTAGGTTGGATGATCAGAATCTACTATCATGCTGCCTGTGTCGCATGTTTCACCTTTTTGCAGTGGCTGCACTGAGGAGCAAACCTGCCCTCATAGCACGGCACACAATAGTAGTTGTTTTTGTCTGGGATGAAAGCCTCAGCACCGATCGGCTTCTCACAGGCGTGACACACAAAACAGTCCTCGTGCCACGTGGAGCCACCGTACTCCAACATCCTCGATCCTGTCAGAGAAACAGAGCCGAAGAGAGCAAGCAGAAGACAGAAATTTAGATGCTTTTATTGACATTTTCTTCTTTGTCAGTTTGGGCACTTCTTTGAACTCTGCCCTACTGTGCTGTAATTATACACTGCTCTGAAATGTGACTTCACACGAATCACGAGCGGACCCAAAGTGATGATTCAGTGTGACGGCTAAACCTGTTCTTACAGAACAGTCCTGCAACGTACATTTACTTCAGTTTATCTTGCATCAAAACAATCTGACAACCTATCACAAAGCAATGCACTTACTCACATACATGGCCGCACAGCATCCTAACACAGCTTTTTATTTATGTTTCAGTTTTAAACATTTCATAAGTGGCGAGTGAGTTCACTGCAAAATATGTAAGAGCCTGCAGAAACACACACGCTTCACTGCAGAGCCTGTCACGGCTATGAAACTGGACGTGAGATCCTTTAATCACTGGCCTTGTTTTATGACTTTTGGGACGTGAACTGAAGCCAAAAGGCATGACGGGATTTTGGATTTGAACTTGGCTGCACTTTTAAGGAAAAGCTTAAAGGTTTTTCAGGCTGAACAGAAACTGAAGAAAATGACTGCTCAGTTCAGAAAAGATGGTGAGTTGTCATAATCCCACACTGCCCACAGGCCCGGGTAATTTTCAGTCATCCGACACCACTGCTGCACTTGTGTCACCAGAGAAAACTCTGCTGGGTGATATTTTCAGCAGAGCAAGGAAACAATCATTCTGTCACATCTAAGCCGTCACACCCTAGATAACAGAAAGCCATTAGCCTCTTTATCCCCGCAAAGACAGGGTGTGAACTTTCTGGTGTCAGCACTAACTGTTTAAGTGATTACTCAAAGACCTGTCCCTGAAGAGGTTTGTGAACTTTGTGCTGGGAAAAAAGGAAAACGTGCGACCGTCAGTTTGTCTTGTCTCTACCTGGCATGACTGTCTTGTCGCAGGCCACACACTTGGAGGAGAACTCGTTGCAGTAGCAGTCGCTGCACACCAGCGCGTCATCCTGGTTGGTGAAGGGCTCGTCTGCCAGAGAGCGGTCGCAGCGGAAACAACGAAAGCAGTGCTCGTGGTAGTGTCTGTTCTCATAGAAGAGCTCCTGGAGGAAGAGGAGAATCAGTGAGCCACTAGAGATTGTCAGAGTAACTCCAGTTGATACCCTGTTTGTCAAATGAACAGTTAATAAAAACAGTCTATTTGCACGGAGTTCAGAGGTCACAGGATTCTCTCAGAAGGACCCTTCAGCGCTTCAGTTGTTTGCTGACTTAAGAGTCTACACCCAAAACCCTGCAGCCTTTCTAACAGAGAAGCTAAACATGGGAAAAAAAATCAGAAAAACTTGCGTTGTGATTTTTCTCTTCAACAGCTGCTTGTGTTCCAGGTCAGTTGCAGTTCACGCAAGCTCTGTGATAAATGGCTCCATTGAAAAACCTATTTTTGAGGCATGGGGTTTCACAGTAAAAGAAACTAAAGGAGGAGGATGACGAAGGATGAATGTTGTTACGTCTTGTGCAGAGGAACAACAGCCAAAGAAAGCACCAGCATAATTTACTGCCAGATCATCACAGAGAGTCCATAATTCACTGGACACTGATGGCCCTGTGGTGACTGTGGGTGTTTCCTTCAAGAGAGGCTTTTAAATTTGATCCAGTTTGGCTTTTGCATAACTTAGAGAAGAACTAAAGACTGCACATTAGCAATCAGTACTACTGTAGCTCCACACTGCTGCATGTGAACGTCCTACATTCAACCTGAAGCAAATAGTTGGTCAACACAAAACTAATTAGCAACTACTGTGATTGATTTATGCTTATTTTCCAATAAAACTGCAACTGTTGTGTGTTCTATAAACTGAATATCTTTAAACATCTTTGATTGTTGGTGGATAAAACTAGAACTTTAGGGTCGTATTTAAATGTGTAGAGGTGCTCTCGACACCTCCTGTGAAGTCAGACTCACGGAGCGGCACTGAGTTTTACAGCATATTATTTCCTGCAGTTTTGGTACTGACTAATACCTAGTGAAGCAAGGAGAGGAAGGCCGGGCCGGAGCAGAGTGGATTGATTTCGAATCCCGTGCTAGAGCTAGTTTAAGTTGCATACTGACACTTCTATTTAACTGTTTTATTGCACAAAACAAGGAATGAATATTGTCCTCCGTCACTTCCATCCTAAGGGCTTTAGGAAAGGATCTATCTGTGGCCACTAACAGGAGGAATGGTTACAGCAAGCAAAACCACTTTCTGTGTTTATATGGGCTCCTGACTGTTGTTTTAAGTCAGATTTATAAACCTCCCTTTTAGCAGTGGTAGAAAGTAGCAAAGCACATTCAAGTACTAGATAGACACTTTATTAATCCAAAGAGAAAGTATTACCAGAAATTTTCCTAACCAACTGAGCTATAACCCTCATTTAACTTTTGCCTGGACAAGTGCTTCAACTAATCACTCAATCACTGTACTTAAGCACAATTTTATGTTATTTTATGCCACTTCATTGCTTCAAGTTCACAATACTTCAGAGGCAAATATTGTACTTTTACTCCACTATATTTATTTGCTAATTATAGTTACTTTTCAGAAGCAGAGTCCAAATCCAATAACATAATCACAGTTCACTCTGCATAAAGTGTACTTTTACTTTTGTAGTAGTTTTTGAGCTTCTTAACTTGTAACAGAGTATTTCTACACTGTGGTATTACTACCTCTATATAAATAAATAATCTCAGGACTCCCTCTGTCACTGTCCTTTAAAACAACGACCGTCAGATCAATCAGCGAGGAGATTTTATTTTTGCAGAAACATTTAATCTGCAAAGTAAGTGTAGCTTTCAAATAAATGTAGTGGAGAAGTTTTGAGTAGCACACTGTGTAATGAAAATACTCAAGTTCAAAAACCTTGAAAATTTCAGGCTATTTGAAGATGCTAGCTGAGTAAACGTTGCTCTCCACCAGTGACTTACTTTGGCATTGTGACTGATGATTTCCTTACATTCCTGGCAGGTGTTGGCATATAGGCGGTCGTAGCAGGGGATGCAGTGAGGGTTGTCCTCCACCTGGATGTATTTGCGTCCATACAAGGACTCGTTGCAGTTTTTGCAGTCGAATCGGTCACTCATGATGCCTTTCTCTAACCACCCTCCTGCAAATCGGAGAATTCACAGGCACAGTTTAGATTTCACTATCAGCTGGAGGGAGGAGGAGTGAGATTAGTGAGACAGAGAGAGAAGTAAGAAGGGAGGCAGACAGTTTTTGGATTTATAGTGAACAAAAAACCAACATGGGAGGCAAATAAGGGAAGAGAGGAAAAGCACTTAAACTCTTCTGCAGTTAGTGTTAAAAAATGTTCCACATCCAGAAAGGTTTTCCTACAAGTACAGGAAAGACTGAAAGAGTTATGTCTTTTTCGCTGTAAATCACTCTGTCATCATTTAACTGCTTTCTCCCATTTCATCATCAGTCACTGTAATGTCTCATATGTGAGTGAAACACCCTGCAGCCATTTGGCACTGATACAACAACCAAACAATATTAATTGTTGGGAGCTAAACTGAAATAGTGTTCTCAGTTTCAAAGAGTCTGTTGAGAGCTCTTTGATGTCTGTGTGGCCTGTTTTTAAAGGGCAATGCCACTCATTTATCTGCAGTAGTTCATGTCTGTCCACAGCATTCTCATGAATGAAAAGATAAGGTGACGAAAACCTCAGCTTTAATGCCATCACTCATTTCATTAAACGTTAAGACTGCCCATTTGTTTTAGAGGACTACAAATAAATATACCATCTCCCAAGATGCATCCTTGTATTTCTTCCAAAAGTACAACTTTGTACCCTTTTAACTGGACCCTGTATTCTCATAAAAATCTTGTAATGGGCTCAGTTGTGTCCTAAATCTCAATTGCCTCATTATGAATCTTTTTATGTCTTGTTTGGCTGCATGCATGATGCAGCGTCCCACTGGGGGAAACCGATGATCTCCAAAAATTAACTCCAACATGTCTTTCTCATGCTGAAAATAAAAATTAAATTTTCAGCTCAATAAATAATCAAACAAGTTCTTAGAGCATGAATTGAGATTTAATTAACATCTACAATGCATGAGAAGAGGACTTACAGTAATCATAACACACTTTTCATGAACAGAAAAGCTGTAGCATCAAAATGAGATAAATGTGCCTCGAACAAAATGTTCTTGGTTGTTTTTGCTGAAGATTGTTTGGATGACATGACTGTAATTGAAAACCACAGTTCGGTATATAAAAAGCAGCACTGACGCAACTAACGAGATTTCGTTTTAAGTTATTATTATGACTGAAAACAACAGAATAATAAGATCTCAATGACAACCCTTTGTAAGAATGCTTTTATCATAATTAGTTGGTCAAAAGATTTTGATGTGGCTCGTTTGATATTGATCTGACTGTTGTTTCAACATCTTTCAATATATAATTAGACTCTGAAAAATAGTCTTTGAAATCCATTATCTAAAAAAACTTTTAACCAAATCTTTCTATTTTAACATGTGTTTCTGGACATATTTTGACCAGCAATTGTTAATAAACTTCAGCATGAAGAGAGAAGACACATCTCTAAAATGCTTATTCTGTAAGAAACTAATTTTTTCTGAATGTTTCTTGTTTAAATACACTGAGGCTCCTGTTGTGAAGTCAGACGAAGGATCATAAACAAAATAAACAAGAGACAACATGAGTAACAAAATGAAATAAAACAACAATGAAGATGTGCAAGATGACCACAAAGAGGCACAAAAAAGTCTACAAAATGCCATCAACCACAAAAATCTCTACAAACTCTAAAGCTACTAAAATGCAAAGTGACTAGAAAGATGTGCAATATTACCAAAACTGGACACAAAACAAAGAGATGGAAAGAGATGCACAAAATGACCGCAAATGCCAACGGACAATAAAAATACAAACTACAGACCTCCTTTACTTAATGTAATGTGTCCACAAAGATGCCAATGACCACAAAAATGACTACAAACTAGAAAATTAATTAAAAGAAGCCGGAAATAACTGCAGAGGTATGCAATATGACCAAAAATGGACACAAAACAAGGAGAGAGAAACAAGAATACAGAGATAAACAAAAAACCCACAAAGACAACACAGCACAATACATGACAACAAGCTACAAAGCTAATTTAAAGATACACAGCATTAAAAGGGCGACACAAAACGACTATAAAGAGATAAACAACAACCACAGAGATATGCAAAATGACCACAAAGAGACACAAATCAACTACAAAGATGCCAACCGACCACAAAAAACAGGACAGGACACAAAACGACTACAAACTACCACAGACACTAAATGATTATAACTGGCTGTGTTATCGCCTCATCTGACCACAGCTGTGGGTTATTTTGAGTTACAAATAGCTGCTATTAGCTGCTGCTTCAAATCTGAGTCTAAAACCCAACGCACACACACATTTCTCACATTTGTCACACGTAATCCCGACTTTATTTACAAATGAGTTGACTGACTGCTTGTGGAAAAGAAGAAGGGAAGGTGGAAATAAACCTGTGCACATAGATAAAAACCACCGTCCCTTCACTATAACTGAACACAGTGAAGCATTAGCAGGGGGCGTGACCCTATGTTCTGCAGCTGCAGAGGGAAATGAGCGAGGAAACAGTTAACACAGGACAGACGTGGCTAAACGAGATATATACGCTGTGGCTGAAGATTATGGCTCAAGAGTTTGGGTATATGTTCATGCTCAGGATCACATTGTCTGGAACATCACATCTACAAAGGCAGAGACGCTTAAATATTTCACTTGGAAACAGTTATTGTTTATAATTTTCTCCCTATTTTGGGCACAGAGTGGCTTTGACATGTTTCTGTAATGTCAGAAAAGAGGAGGTGGGTTCAACAAAGAGCAGCTGAGAAACCGTGTGGCTTTGAAATCTCCCTGAGGGATCGAGGAATAAGCCGAGACGCCCCCCTCTACCTCCTCTTCCCTCAGCGGTGGAAGACGTCACCCAGAGCCCGGTGCGAACTTGAAGGCCCATTTGTTTCCTCAGAAAGAAAAAAAAAAACAAAACAGTTTTTGTAGTTTGTTATGAAGCTGGTACGAATTCAACATCGCTTATGACGAAGCTTTTCCCGCTCGTCAAAGCTGTGAAGTATTTGCTTCTGGTCATCATGAAAGTGAAGTTTACATTCCTCCTGTCTGACTGCTATCAAGCCTGTTGTTTCTAATAATGATGCAGCAAATCCAGGCAAACATAAAACAGATAAACACAGTGTGTTCTCTCAGTCAAGCCCCCAACGCGTCCGCCGCCCGTCCTCCTCGGGGCTTTTTCTCCCAGTGTCTCGTTAGCACAACAGCAGAGGACATCCCTCACACTGTACATCCCTCCCTGCAGATAACAGCGCTGCTTCCTCTTAAAGAGCATCAAGCTAGGTCAAGAAAACATGGAGGGAAACCAAAATGAGACAAAACATCACATCCTATGTCTGTTTTGTGTCAGATTGTTGTCTGAATGGGTAAATCACCACAGCTTCCCTCCTAAAGTGTCTAAAGAGTTTCTATTCTAGTTCATCTAGGTCTCTGACACATGCAGTGATAGAACAATGGTTTTCCTTCCGGTCATGGTCTCCTCAGTTTTAAGCTTTATGTTTCTCTTCCTGAGACACAACATCTGCAAACACATTCTGTGGCCTCCAGCTGTTGTCTTTCACCAAACTCTGCTTCGGGCAACCAGCAGGGAATTATTATGTGGCTGGTGCCACAATGCAACGGCTTCTAATTGAAATCCATCACTGCTGAGACCAATATTTTTATGGTTTCTATAGGACAACAACTTTATAGGCAGCTATACAATAGACAATTATGTTTCAGAAACAGTTGAGTGAAAACTGAAGCCACAAGGTCATTAGCTCAACATCAAGACTGAACACAGCCTGGCTCTATTTAAAGTCTCAAATGTTAAATGACAATTAGTGATTTTAGTGGGGGTTATGTGCAGTTTTCTGCCAACTAAGTCTCCTTAACTCACTCTAAACCTCAAAATATTTTCGGTCTGTGAACAGATTATGATGTGTTAATATGTGGGCTTCAAGCTGTGAGTGTCCCTCTGCTTTCACTCTTAATACCAGGCTAATGACCTCCTGGCTCCAGCTTTGCTCTTCACACAAAGTTTGGATGGTGACTCCTCACACTCTGGACACAACCTGTTCTCTCTCTCTCTCTCTCTCTCTCTAGTTGGTGCCTCAGATCAGTGAACGCCAGAAAAACCAGACACAAGCGAACAAATGAAGACAGCTTCTTCTCACGTGCCACACACATCATCACCCCGATGAACAGATTATCAGAAACCACTGTGCAAAAGTGACTTAAAGTGTAACTAGTCACTGCCTTAGACAATAATAATGTACATTAACTATACTTTAATTATCACAGTGTGATGTAATCACTATTGGCACATCATGCTTTCTAGTTTTATTACAGCCCTGAACAGAAACCTGCAGAGAGCTCAGACTTAAAAAGTGGGGCATCTATCTATCAGAACATAGATGTAGGATTAATGTTACAGTGGAAATGTAAGGCATAACATTTGTTCTCAGACATAATCCGACTGCACCACAAGTTCAGGGAGCTATGTGAAAACACTACATATTTGCAGTTGTGTTTGTTGTGGGAAATGAATAAACTGTTGAAAAACTGCAGATACCAAGAGATTTGAAGCATCTGCAACTGAAAAAAAGTTGCTAAGCTCACAGAAAATGAATTAATGTTGAGGGGGAAACCTTTGATTAACTGGAAAGGGGCACTTCTGCATGTGCCTGTGAATTACACTGTACTCAATAAGCAGAACTGTGTTTTGATTTTTAACATCTGCCTCACGGCCGTAGACCTGACTCCGGAGTTATTCTGAGTTGTTTCACACAGTAGCTGTTGCTCAACTAAACATGCCTCTTTTAAGTTTTAAGATCAGGACCGACTCGTTCACAGCACAAATAAATGTCAGGTAAGAGTCTGTTCATCCTCTCACCGCTGAGACAGTCTGACTCACATGTCAGTCAGCACTCAGGTGTCTTCTCGGGCTCCTCCCAGTGTCTGTTCTCCTCACCACAAGACTTTAAGCCAAACGGTCATCCTTCCTGTCTGCATATTCTCTCTATCTAACTGTCTCTCTCTGTCATAGTATGGCTGCTGAAGCTGTTTAAGCCCACAATTCACCTTGATGAGTGGACATGTTTGTTCACTGATACTTTGCTCCGGTGAGAGATTTAACGCAGTCACTTGGCCCTGAACGTTTCGCAGCGACAGGGCCACTCCTGGCCTCCTGTCTCATGTCCCTTCATGGTTCGCTGCTGCTGTTTAACTCCTCAGCAACCTGACAGGAAGCCAGAAACTTTGCGAGCCATGAGACCTCAGCTCGGTGTGAGTGTTTATTTTCCCCGTGGAAGAATTTAGACTTGTGTCAGAGGTTTTCTTCCTTGATGAAAACGGCTGTCACATGTATTAAAATGCAGTGGAACAAATATGTAGTTGAAAGTTGTATGTCACAGGCACAAATAATAATTCATGCACTACAAGACTACTACAAGACAGCCTCAGAGCCTTTTTGGGTGATGTTAGTACAATCCGTCACCTGTATCTGAGCTGTGCACCCTCACTGCTGTTTTACACAAGACTTACTTGACTGTTTTATGTTCGTTCTATTGCTTCCATGTCCATTTTCACCTATCAAAGAACTACAGAGACTTTGAAGATGGTAAAAACAAGACATTTCAGAAAACAAAGTGGGTTTTAGGCCACATTAGCAGTGTGGTTCTAATGTATGTATGGCAGTGTGGCACATCTGTGGAGCTGTTGTGTCAATGAATCGAACAATTCTATCCAGACTGAACATTTTCAACAACTGTATTAATATTTTCTACAAAAACATCCCAGATAATGATCCTCTTGGCTTTGGCCCAACGATAAGACAATTTAGTAGATTTACATTCCTCATATTTTGAGGATGAATTGCAATAACTTTTGTGATCCATTAAGTTGTACTATGTCCAGTAATTTGGGTTATGACCAAACATCTGCAAAAACTAAAGGATAAGGCCACTGATTTTCTGTGATTTTGTTTTCAAAATATCCCATAAAAATACTAAAACCAACAACGAACTGCAACAATTTATTGTAAGTTGCTTATTTACCACTGTCGTATAGACACCATACCATTGTTGCTCAGAAAGTATTTAAAAATGTCTGCCTTTACTGTTTGAAGTCTCTGGAGTTAGAAAGAGTCAACTGCACATCTGCATGAACTCTGCTTTGTTCAGACTGTACAGCCAGCTTCTTCAGTGTCTGGTACCGTAAGAGCTTGTCTGATGTGATGGATTAATAGAAACACACTAGCTTGAGCTGGAGTATTCACAAGAGGAATATTAAGAGACATGCTGAGAGAGACTCAGAGCAACAGCTGACTCCAACGTTCCCACTCTGCACATTTTTCTTAATGAAGAAATTTGTCACAGTGCACCATCACTGATGTGTTTTCAATAGTTTTAACACATTCATGCATTATTTCAACAGGGGTTCTAGTTAGCCCCACTGTTAAACGTATTTCCTCAGACGAACTCTTTTTCCTCTTTGAATGAAGAAAATATGTTATTTCCCTCAGCTGACTAAAACCTCTCGACTCCTCCTCTCTTGCGTGTTGCATATTTGTTTGTTCACAGGTGAAACCAGGCGCAGACAGGTATATTTTTTCTGATTTGGAGACATAGCAGGAACATGACATAACTGAGGCCTTACAGAGCTGCTAGCACTGGCTCTTGTTGTTTTTTTAATGCACCTCAGAATAACTGTTTTATCCTTTACTGTAACGCCTTTTAAACAACCCAAACAGTGCATGCATTCAGTTAAACAGGAAAGCATGTAACAAAGTTGGTTTTTAATTACCGCCCCAATTTACTGTGTATTTCCTGTGCAATGAATTAAGGCGCTTTAACAGCCTCCCCAGCTCAAAACAGTCCTCATATTGTGTGAGTTACACAACCTGGAGGTGAATGAGAAATCTGAACTGACAGTGGTACAATAGTCTGTAGAGAGAACAGAGGAGCCCTGCAGCACTGGAGGAAAGTGACACCCTCTTGGTCGCAGTTAAAATCTGTTACAGAAAAAAAAAAGAAAAACAAGACCGGTCTCCTACGTCCGTCAGATTACTTCGCTCTCTTTCATCCCTAGTACAAAGACGCTCAGTGTGGCGTGGCTTCCTGCAGATCACAAAGCCAATTACAGCTGCACGCACACAAGCCAAACAGAACACACACTGTGGTTTTGCTGCCTCTGATTAAAGATCTCATCAGGACGAATTGCTCCTTGCTGTTTCGAACACTGATGATACTCTGAGATACTGAATTGGCAGATCTGAAACATTATTTTGGTTGTGTGAAAATGAAAATATGCTGTTTCTTGCAGTGAAAACCTTATAAGGGCAAATATCTGTCAGTGATTCAACTGTTATTCAGTTATGAGGCTTCATATTTATCTGTTCAGAAAATCTCTTTCTGAATTCAGCAGAAACAATAACACGATCAGTGTCACTGGATGTTATTACTGGACACATAACTGTTCGAGCACTTTTTAAGAGTGGGTTTCAGCTTCCTGTGGGTCACTAATTTCAGTTGCACTCAGTTAAATCAACATGAACACAGTATATTTTGATAAAGATCTAATCAGATTGAATTCCTGCTTCCAGTTTTAAGCATAAATGCTCTTAAATTAAAGTCACAGTTTTTTCATTTTGAATTCCATTAAATGTGTTCAGTATCATTGGATATTAATGAGTCATAACCTTTAACACAGAGATCATAACATTAGGGAATAAATAGGTTTTAAATGCAGAGCACAGGTCTGGCTTTGTTTTATGAGTCTCCAGTTGGCTGTTTGTTTTTCTCTGTGAAACAATGTGGTCTGCAGCTGCAGCTTCACCTCTGCTGCTGTCGACTAAACTAATAAACAGTTTTCAGTCAGACAACAAGTAAACAAGTCACCAGCATGCCAAGAATTCAGCACACAGTGACCTGAAGCAGTATTTCTCTGTCTGGGGGGGTCAGGAAGGGCCCCCATCTGGGGTCACCAGATGATTACTAATGTACAAAACATTTCGCTGCACAATTACGTTTATTTCTATATTAACTTTTGTCATATCTTCTGTTGGGTACTGTACAATTTTACCTCTTAAGACTTCTGAAAGCATCTGAGGTTAAAACCTGTGCTAATAGCTTTCTTAGGAGCTTTCAACCACATCTCATGGTTTTCCACCAGCTGGAGTTCGCTGAGTTATTATCACCTGTAGTAAGTATGGAATGAGATGCAGCTGAACGCTCCAGTTAAAAGTAAGTGGAACCTTTAAACTTCATCAAACGACTGATTCCAAGATCAATTGTAAGCATTTGTGATTGATTTAGTTGTTGTATCACTCTTTTGTGATATAGCTCTGGCTTTGTCTTAGTCTCCCTCCCCCCTATGTCGTCTCCCTCTCCTCAGAGCCAGTCCCTCGTCTCCTGCATGCATTTGTTTTCCCCCCCTCACGCACCTGCAGCTTGTTCGTGTCATCAGCCAGCCTCTTACAGTCACTCTAAAGACTTCTTGTTTTTGTCTGCATCCGATTGTTTTGACTTCCTCCCCTCTCCTTTTATTAGTAAGTCTGCCTTAGATATGAAGCCTTTGTCCACACCTGCCTCAACTAGCGACTAAAGTCATGTCTTTTTGACTTTCCGCCAATTGACCATGTCAAAGCTAACTTTCGTATTTGACTCACTAACTCACTTTAAATCACTCTCACAACTTAGTGTGAGTGTTGCAGCATTGCCAGTGTTTCATACAAAACTTTCATAGTTTTCATATATAAAATTCAGGTGAAAAACAATGTGTTACAAGGTGGTGAGCTGAGGAGATGTTGTATTTGTTTTGTCCAACGTATGGTTGATGAATCTGTTGAAATATTTTATTTCAAAATTGACGAAAATATATTTAAATAAAAACAAGTGTAATTAAATTATAGCCATGCACCCAATGACTAGGGGTCAGAAGTTTATGCAACTAAATTTAAACACATTGCACAACTCTTCTACTACAGTGGGTAGAGCAGTTCTCTACGAACCCCAGGGTGAGTGGTTCGATTCCCAGTTCCTCCAGGCTACATGTTCCGAAACCCCACAAAAGCTCATCGAATCATCTAATGCAGCTGTCTAAACACTAGTTTCACAAGGGTATCAATAAAAAATTGTCATTATTATTATTATTATTATTATTATTATTATTATTACTATTAGGGATGTCCGATATTATCGGCTTACCGATATTATCGGCCGATATCGGCATTAAAATGTAATGTCTGAAATTATCGGTATCGGTTTTTACTCTTTTAATGACACAGCTTTTACATACCATGCACATATTATACATCAAACTACTACTACTAAACATCAGCTACTTCTCCTCTCTCTCAAAATGTCAAAATATGACAAATCCGAGGTATAGTTTTTGAGATATTTTTGTTTGTTTGGCGCACCTTGCAATAATTGGTATTGGTTTATATTGGTATTGGAAATTAAGAGTTAGACAATATTGGTATATTGGATATCGGTAACCCTAACCCTCGGCACCAATAGTTTGTTAGTCAGCATTGGACTGACCAACAGATCGACCACACAGAGTCATAGCACCACTAAAAATACATTTAAAACATCAAAATGTTTCTGCAAATGGTTAAGAAACACATACGAGTGGAGACAATGTTTAAACAGATTATTATCAAGTGTGTTTCTGGAGTCTCTTAAAATGAAGTGACTTCAGTGAAGTTACTTTTGGCAACTACGTTGTTGCACTTGGATTGACCTCACAGGCAAACACTGGTCGATGTAAATAAACAGAGGCCTGATCTGAAATAGTGACAACTACCATCCAAAACAAATACATGTGTAAACATATTTTCCCATGAGCTGCCAGCTGGCAG
>JAUBNQ010000003.1:4962685-4973744 GCA_032353495.1 Ctenopoma kingsleyae
GTTCGACAGGTTGGTGACCGTGGATGTAGATGACAACCAACATGCTTAAAGTTTTCGCAGTAAAAACAGATTGAATAAAAAGATCTTCTGTGGTTCTGCGAGCTACCGACCCTTTGTGATGTCTGCTCCCTTGTTGAGGGAGGCGAACAGAGCGTTACGACTTTCAGCACCAGAATCACCACCGCCGCCTGAGGGTCCGCTCAAGTCCATGGGAGGAGGAGGTCCAGGGGGAGGTGGAGGAGGGCATCCACCAGCAGGAGCACTGGGGGCAGCAGCAGAGGCTGAAGCTATGGATCCCTGAGGTGGAAACAGAAGGTAACAGAAGAGAGCAAAGACTTTACACATAATATCACTGGTCATGTTGAAGCATTAAATATGATTCTAAATAATTTTACACTGATTTGACATTCAGCACAATTTCCTTTCTTATTTATCACAAAAAAAAAAACTGGTTTTGATTCGTCAGCAATCCCTTTCCGTGTGTCCACTGTGGGAATTCTTCAATGTGGAACCAATTTCCTGTTATTAGAGGATTTCTCTGATGCAACACGTTTACCAGCTCTTTCTTCCTTCAGCTTGGTTTTATTTCTGTTTCCTTTTCAGTCAGTTTCCAATCATTTCATATGGAAAAATCGCCACGTACGGATGGAAGGATCTTTTAAAAGCAGACAACGTGACAGATGTGGATCCTTGTCTTCAATCATTCCATCCCACGTGATCAACACGTGATCTTACTCTTCACTTTCAGAGGGGAACTTTTACTACGTTTTCTCTTTAGAGGATTTTAAAAAAAAAAAAAAAAAACTGTAATAGACTCACAGTCTTGCTCCAGGTCAGTCCAGTGGTGTGGTGTTCTTTGATGTAGTTTTGCAGCTCAGTCCAGATGTTGACATAGGCCTTAACCCAGTCCACATGTGTCTTGTCCCTGTGAGACGAGACAAACAACAGTTAATCACCTTTTCACATTTAAATCTCTGCTTTTTCTTATTCTTCCTTTTCATTTCTCTCTGTCCCACAGGAAAACAGACAATGAACGTGACCCTGTGCGCGCACACACACAGAAAATCAATTTACTAATAAAAATATGACATTTTCCTAACACAAAATAAATACTAAGCCATGATCTCACACTGTATAAACAGACTGTTTGTGTAGAGGATCACAGTTTTGCATTCAACTAACTGCAATAGCGCACTGACAAATTTGAATACAAGCTGTGTTTTTGTGCAACTGTTCATCATGACCAGGCACAGCTCTACTCAAACACAAAGGCTTTGATATCAGGTCTAAATACAGGAAGTCTACCACCAGCGTGCATCTGTGTCAGTGTGGCTGCGCTGACTCAGTAAAACTGTGGCATACTTCAATTTAAAAAGAGCCTAGAGGAAGGAAAAGATGGACAGATGGGTCCTACAAACTGTTTGGCTGCATATTAAAGTTCCTCTGATGCTTTTACTTATCAGATGTTAAAAAATCTCAAAAAAAAAAAAGAACAAACTGTTAAAAAGAATACGTCCGTACGTATCTGAATTTATATCTAAAATTAGTGTGTGGACAGGTTTACTGTTGCAGACATGTAGGAGGCAGCGTGTAATAAAGCTTTGCTTACTTCTCCTTGTATTCCTTGAGAACACGGTTGGTGTAGAACATGGCAGCATCCTGCATTTCTTTAACATAGGGGCATGGTTTAGGAGCCTGCAACACAGCAAAGCAATGTAAATACAGCATCTCTACATTTTGGGAAATGTGCTTATTTGATTTGTCATTGACGGTTAAAGGAATAGCAAGTCTTAATACGAAACTGATGTGCATTTAAATGTGTTTTGGTTGCTAAAACTGTTGCTGCTTTTGAGGTCCAAATTGTGTAAGCCTTCTCCATTACACTGTAAGCAACAAGGGCCACCGTGTAACGCTCTCATGCAAGTCCACTCGAGGCTCATGATAAAACATGAGGAATTCTCAACTCTTGATTAAGAAAGCTCACTGTATTTTACGAAATGTCAAACTTCAGTTCATGTTTATGAGATTTCTGAGATACCAGAGTAGGTGTACAAAGAATTAATTCATCTAGAAAGCTGATATATTATTCATAAGAGTCAAAACAAGAACAAAGAGTTAATCTTCTAAACAGTGAAGCTCTGTTGCTGCCGGCCATGTGTCAGCCAAGAAACTGTCGCTCACCAGACAGTGATGACAGAATCAAAGAGAGGCTTGTTTCCAGCTATTATACACTCATTTATCCTCCAACACACACACGCACACATGCGCGCACACACACACAGCTAAACAGGTCTTTAACCACTTCTATTCCCAGTCTCACCATGGCGATCCATCCGAGAGCAGGCACGCTCTCGCTGACAGCAGACAGGTGGTTGAAGTGAGGCGACGAGCGGTTCTGCTCGCGAAACCCCTGCACCTGCTGGATTGCTTTGGACACCGGCTGCAGGAGAGTCGTCAAGACTGCCTGAACAGGAAGTGGACAACATGTGTTTTTACAGTTTTCTCTCATTTATCACAAGTCTCATTTATATGGTTTCCTATTAACTGATGTTTTTGTACTTAATATTCAGTGTGTGAAGAGAGATCTGCTAGTTTTATCCTGGCATGTCCCTCACTAAAGCTGCATTTAACACTAAGGGCCCATATAGCTTATGTAGCCCCTGTAGGATGCACCATCACTGATGAGCCCAGAAGATCATCTATAGTGAAGATGACATGAGAAAGTTGAAAAAAGGCTCAGTGAACTTCACTTTTTCCAGTAAGGTGCATGTAACAAAACTTTATCCACTAAAAACCAAGAATATAAGAATGTAAATACAATGACTGTAAAGCAAGTCTCTGATTCATTAATGTCACAATGCAGAATATGAATGTAATTCCAGTTATAATTATTTTATGCAAGTACAAGTCACATATGAAGATCTGGTCTCAGGTTTAATAACAATCTGGGCTCGTGAACACTGTTACATGCTCAGCTTCCTCATTACTGTTGTGTTCATACATGCAATCATTGCCTCGAAGGTTTAAATAATTCCCAAGTGTGATTAACTCACATCAGAGGGTTTCTGGGAGGAGGACGCTGTTACGAGGAGTTGTCTCTGAATGGAGAATGCCTGCTTCATCATGTCAGCCTGGAAAGACAAACGAGGGACAAAGGAAAACTCAGAGATTCATGGAGAACTAAAGATCATCTCAGTGTTTCCGCACAACGTTGACGTTTCACCATTAATTACATTGGGATTACATCCCAAACCTTTCTCCTCCAACCTACATGTTTCTGGACATCGCCTCCGATCTTCTGGCTCAGGGAGATGTACTCAGCCACAGGACCACTGACGATCTGGTCAAAGGCCTCAACGTACACCGATACAGCTGTAAAGAGATAAACGAAATCAAAAGAAGGGGAGGGGTGATAAAAGTTAATTTATTAAAAAAAATAACCTTAATATTCATGCAAACTAAAATTAAATAAAAACAAAGCAACTAAACAAGACAAATGGTCATAAACTTAATGAAGGAAATAAAAGAACAGTAGTTAAATGAATCAAAAGTACAGAAAAGATGTTTTAGTTTGGATGTGAAAGCAGCAAACGCTGAGATACATTTATGAATAAAGATAAGAGTATATTTGATATTAGGCTCATTCAGGCTGAAGCGGGTAAAAAAAAAAAAAAAAACTTCTGTGGCTGCGAGAAAATCTCTGACAGATGTGACCCACTCACTTTTAAAGTCAGACAACTGTAAACATTTTCTTAAGCTGGCAGCATCAACACAGCAGGTGAACAGTTTAACGAGCATCACTACATCCACTGCCGCCTTAAAAACCACAGTATTTATGTGCAGCAGCAGCAGCAGCTCACTTTCAGTGCATAGTGACAGGAATAGTCAAATATCTTTTTGCTATGCTGCTGAACACATATTTAATTGGCATACAGGAGATCAGAGGGTAATGTATTTGATCTTTGTGTGATGAGAGGCTGTACTGAAAGGCTATGCAAAGACTGATGTAATTAAACTTTAGTATCTTAAAACAACTACATCTGATACATCTCAGACACACACCAGACATGTATTGTGTAATTATTGTACATAAATGAGCCTAGATATTACCTCCCCCAGCAGAACCTCCAGCGCTGCCTCCAGGCCCGGACATGGCCTCCAGGCGGCCCACTGCCACCTCCAGCCGCTGCACCAGACTCGCCAACTCTGCCATACCTGTCAGGTGGAGAAGTGGGAAACAGGAAGATCAGACACAGGTAGCTAGAGGTGATTTAAATGCAGCACAGACTTTATTTATGTGGTGCTAAAGCCCAGTTACTGAACTGAACTGTCACAAAGAGATTTTCCAGTTTTCAATAGTTGTACAGGTGTTTGTCGAGGTCAACTGTTTTTGAATCATTGAGCCACAGCGGTACTTTCTGTTGCAACCTGTTAATTGGGGACTAAATTACTCCCGAGATACAAGGGGAAGTCAATTACTGCCATTACAAATTAGCTACTTGACTAGGATAACAACAGCGGTCCTCTGGATCCTCAGCTCATTTGCTGTCAGGTGATTTAGTCCCACGAGGCTTGAAACAACATGTGGAACATCCAGAAATCAGGTGTTAATATACTGTTTTATAATAACAGTATACTGCTTTAATTAATTCTTGTAATATAAATATATTACTACTACTATTAGAGTTGTTCCAGATTTTAAAAATAATGTACAAGTTATTTCCCTGTTTTATAAGGCAGCACTACAAATTACCAAACACTCATCTGATACAACAAAGGTTTGAATTTAAAAAAGAAAGTTATTAAAATTATATTATAAAAATAGTGGGAGTTTTTTTGTAAGTCTGTCACCACGGACAGAGTTCCACCTTCAGAGCAGTTGAGCAAGAGACAAGAGAAGAATGGGTGTGTTGTAAACAGGTGAGGACTTGCTGACTAAACTATGTAGATTTATACGCGTTACTGCAGACTGCAGACATGTCGCCTTATTCCAACTTTTTAAGCTGAAGATTTTCTGTGAGTTACACGAGAAAATAATTATAAAAGTTTAAACAGTTACACAGCAACAACATTAAAGTTGGGGCTAAATCTGATGACAGCAAAGCAGTGGAGAATATGTGCAACAGGCAACATGATACGGATACTCACTCCTCGCAAGAACATGATTAACTAACTTCAATCCAAGTCTGGTATATTCTTACACGCACCCGATAAGACGGAGAACATCACATTAGACGGCTGTAACCAGACACCGACTTCATCTGTGCAGCTTAAAGTGTCTCCAGTCTCAGGTACTTACACCTGGCTGACGTTGAAAGGATCCACACAGAGACCACTCTCACTAATGAGCGCAGCCAGGACCAACCTGCTGCGACTGTCCAGTGACTGAGGCACTGAGTTGAACCTTCAGATACCGAAAGACTGACGTCCCAGACAACCTTGTAAACATGCTGCCACTTTTACATCTTCTTGTGTTGAAATAAATTTTAATATTTAAGGATTTTGGTCTTGTTCTGTTTAATTTTTCTTTCCCATAACAAGATTTATTTTTAATGCTACTGCTGTTTTATATCAGTGCAAGTACCACAAGTACCACACAAAGCAAAGAAATCTGTTGATATTAACAATTTTAATCACAAATTAATTGTTAGTTTAATGAAGCAAAAACCTTAAATGGTGTCAAATGTCCCAGCTTCTGTGAAGTTAGAATGAGCTTTTTTCCTCCCTCTGTTGTGTTAATATTATAGAATAATTATGTATGCACCAAACAACTAATCAATAGAGAAAAAGAAAATCAGCAGATTGATCACTAATAAAAATAATCAGTTAATTAGAGTCCATCTACAAAGAGAGCAGTGGGGTATCAAACAGACTAAATACCAGATATTCAAAACCTCTGTTCAGATTCATAATCATGTTTATTTACTGCTGGATGAGACAGACCTGGATTTTAAACATAATTTTGCCAAATTTATTTAACTTTAGGTAAAGATCTTGTAGATCTATGTGCATTTAGACAGATTAAACATTAAAATAAAAAGTTGATATCCATTGATGCTACAATGGTAATCATTTAAAAAACAAAACACTACTTTTTTTATTCTTTTCTTACTGCACCTTAAAACCTTTTCAGGAGAGGTTGTGTTTTATTTACTGCATGTTGTAAAAACATAATATCAAAGTGCATTATGCTATCATATGACTCAGGTTCACATTAATCATGTTGTTGTGGGCTGCATAATAGTTGTGTTTGGCAGGCTAGAGATTACGTCAGCCCTGAAGCTGCATATCAATAAGTATCTGCAGCATTATCTCACTATAACCCTAAAATGTTTGTCATCACTACTCCTGGCAGCCCCATTTACAAATATCTCAGCTTCCTCTTATTCTGTCTCTTGTTAAGAACAAATTATAAATTAATTTCTCCACAGGATTTGGAGACAGATCAGATCATAGCAGGACACACGTTTGACCAGCAAAGCTAAAAGTGAAGGGCCACAGCTGCATTTATGTTTTACCTGCAGACACCAAAGTTCAGCTATTTTGTTTCCTCGAGCAATGACTCACCAGCAATACAGGAAGGGAGTGGCCCCCAAAGGTGTATGTGGCAGTAATGTTCACAAACAGGCACTGCAATGTAAGAGTAAGATGGCTAAATGTTCAGTTTATAATGGCACTAACAAACTTTCTTTCCTGGCTCTAGCTATTTTCAAATCCCTAAGTGGCTTTGAAGAACATTTCCTTAAGTAAAGCGACCACAGAAGTTTAAGTGAAGTGCTGCGCTGACCACCGAGGAAACTCCAATGTCAACTTTCCAGAGACATGAGAGCAGATATGGCAATGACTCGAGCCAGGAAATAATGCCTGCCACAACATTTTTCTTAAGATTTCAGCACTAAAAAAGGCAAGGAAGCGGGACTTAACCACAACGTCAGAGGTGGAACAAGCAGAGTCCAGTGCTGCCTCCTTTAAAACTCACAAGAAAACGAAATCTAGAGCTGAAAACTAATAAACAGAAAAACCACAGCACCCAGCTGATTTAGGACACTGCACTCGAGGAACTAGTTTCACTTGTTTTTATTCACCTTCATATTTCTGACTTTATTGGTCTTGGTCTTCTGAACTTAAATCTAAACAACGTATATTAAAGGAGCACAATAAAACACCTGCAAAGCTAATAGATGTATGAAAAGATCAACATGAGTATTTTACGTGTTTAATACTTTTCTTTGTGCTACTTTTTGCATTATACTTAAAGCAAATATTCTAGATACTGCCAGTCTAACAAAGCAAGTGTGATTTCTGATATCGCCACAAACATAAAAAGGCACAGCAGGATTTACTTCCTAGGTGTCTCCTGCTGACCACTGTCACACGGTTTCATTATTTTCCCAGGCACAGAGAAACCAACCAGTAATCTACAGCTAGATAAGTTGTTTTACTATTCAAGTAGTAGTATAAGTTATAATAGTTTAAGCAAACATTTACCAGCAAATGCTTCTTAAATGTGAATATTTACTTAGTTCCTGATTTTCTTTCGTCTTTAGACTAGAAAACAGAAGTTATACGTTACCGTGGACACACATTTCAGTATTTTCTGATATTTTTTTTTACTTGATTGAGTGTTAAAGGATTATGTATACAGAGTAAAGTGGAGTAAACCTGTAGCTGAGGATCATTATAAAACAGGTTTGGCCCCTGAACTATAGAAAAGATGCATTTTACATGCATTAAATTTCCTCCTACACTTTAGATCTGGTCTTTCTCCAATATCTAAAATCCTCCCAACTATATTCAGAGATCTACTTCTGAGGACATATGGCATAAATGTTCTGCATAAATGTTCTGCACAAAGCACCATCAGCATGCAGGGGTAGGTTAGGCCTGTCTGTGTGAGGGCTTGCGCTTTTCTGCCTGGGGCCAGACGTTCAGACATAAAAAGGAGGAAGCGTACAACTCACTGTTAGCACCCTTCTTTATCTTTATCTCTCTATACTGGACAAAACTAAACACATGGTCTCTGCTGTGCCGCAGAGGCAGAAGTAGGACAAAGCAATGGCGCAGAGCACCGACCTCCCTCACAGTCCTAGTTCGGTGGGCTGATGGCTCCAACAAATCAAGTTCAAGCCGCTGATGTTAATGCGATCACTGGGGTTTCAATCAGACAGCCAGGGGATGCTAACGCGGCTAAAGCTAGCAGGGGTGTTGTGAGGAATTCTGCGCCCCGTTGACGTCTAGTCCACCACATAGCCCAGAAACTGCTAACAACTCGTACGACTTCACCGAAATATGAGAGGTGAAATAACATTTTTAACAGCCTGGTTTTCCTTAAAGTGAAACACGTCTCCCCACGTCACGTGAACGTGGAAACAGATCTAAAGGGTGTACAAAATGTGTCATAACACCGTCGGCGACGAAAACAAATCAAGCGAGCTAATGCAACTCGTAACAAACTGTTTCCATCTGAAAAAGGGAAAAGGAGAATATACGTATGCTGTGTTGTTGTTAGCCTTATTATGATTATTATATGCCTTCCTTGTTGTTGAGTGTCTGCTGTCTGTTTCGGCATTTCCTGGATTTTTTTTTTTTTTTGCCTCTCGCACACCCCTCCCTGTGTTAGCTAACGCTGCACTAGTCTAGCAGGAAAAAAAAAAAAAGAAGTTTCCACATTTAGCTGGACCACACTCTTCTTACAAAAGAAAGAAGAAGTGGATTAACTAAAAGGTTCAGAACATTTCTAGAGACCGAGTCGGCCGCTTAACTGTTGCTGCTAACAGTGTAGCAGCGTCGGCTAACCGGGCGTGTTAGCATCACACCGATTACAATAAATAATTTCTGAATGATTCAGTGCCGCGATGAAGGGGGAAGCGGCGACGACGCGTTTGTCCTTTTCGCTTCGTGCGACGCACAAGCGAACCCGCTAGATAAGCCGCGAACCGCGCAGACTAAGGGGTGCACACCGCTTACCTGCTAAACTGGTGAAGCCGTGATTTGGTCCTTTATGTCGCTGTCAGTGTGTCCGTGTCCGTGTCCGTGCAGAGCTCCGTCTCGCTTCTTCCTGTGTGTCGGTGAATTTACCCAGCTGACGCCGCGCAGCGTTTCCGGCCGAGCCTCGTTCGCGCAGCTGAATCCTTTCCCATATAAGGACCGTGTGTGTGTGTGTGAGGAGCAGCGGGCAAGAAAAACGATGAAGCGACGTCTTTCCTTCCTCCCGCGACACATGCACAGATACTGTTATATGCAAAAGTGCGGCCACCTCACTAATCCAGCATTGAACCCAAACTGTGACAGATATCACAGCATGCAAATGTTGTTTTTCTCGCAGAGGTGCAAATTAATTAACTACATTTACTTGAATGTTTCTATCTTATGTTATTTTTGTTGTTACTCCACTACAGAACAGATGGAAATATTGGACCTTTTACTCACCTGCACAGCTTTAGCTACTTTGCAGATGCAGATTCCCAACACAGCAAAAATCAGCTACTAATTGTGTTATTATGGATTAGCCACCTGCTCGTACATAGACTGGTTAAAGCAACATAATTAGTGATATTATTAATCACACATCAATAATTTTAATGGTTATTATAGCAATATTACATCATTCTGCATGATGAGTATTGCTCATGGTGAGTTGCAGAGACAAGCTTCTTTTCAGTTTCCCTTTCCTAATTTTCCTGTGTGACATCTGCATCCAGAATTTGATCATATTTAGTTTAATATAGAATAATAGAATAAAAAGTAAAACAGTCAACAAAATATGTAATCTAACAAGGGGTGGCCAGTTGTGTATATCACTGTACATTTTCCTGAAAAAGAGCCCAGGAGGTCAACACTTGCAAAAACTGGCAAATAGATCCACACGCAGGCATGTTCAGTTCGCATAAACACAGCAGGAAGCATCTCTGCCGCATGTTTCTTGTGCTCTGTTGTGCCTGAACATGTTTGCTGAGCTGTCGTGGCATCTGATGAGACTGCTCTCTGTAGCTGCGCCTATAGTCTCTGGAACAAACCCCCTGACATTCGTACCATTTCTGACCACAACCTTTTTAAATCTCTCTACTCTGTTTTAAATGCCCATGCTGTGTCTTGTGACACTGTATCGTGTTTTTATATTTTTGTAGTGTATGATATTGTTTTCCGTGACACCATATTCTGTTTTTATTTCACCCAGTTATTACTTTTTATACTCTTTTATATCTTTATTTTTGATTGTGAGGCACCTTGGTCACTTTTAGTGTTGTAAAGCGCTATATAAATAAATAATTGATTGATTCATTGATTATTTCAATGTATTTACAGCTAAGAAGGAGTCACACAGAGACCCTGGACTTCCAGAGATCAGTGCTTTACTGCATTTAAATAGCTTTTTGGTCAGTTAATTATATGCAAATGTGTCACATTAACTAATGTTTAGTCCTGTGTGACTGTAGAGAGACAATAGTAATATGTAGCTTAGTGCATATTTCAAAGTAAAGTGATGTTTAATCAAATTATCACACGTGTCACACAGTTCCAGATCCATAGGTCTGCTCTGCCTTTAGACCCTCAAATTACATACAAAGACTCCCCAAATATCCTTTAATGGGGAAAAAAGGGTCCCTCTCCCAGGATGGATATATGTGTGACATTATTACAGCACTCACAAACAAATGGCATCATTAAAGGTATGGGTAAAATGTGATGTGGTTCCTCACCACAGGCTGTGATAGACAAAGTTTTCTCACCTCTGCATCCATCTGGTGACATCATGAGGAGAAATTATGAACCATATATTATCATTCGTTTCACGGACCTCGTTAGTGGAGCAGCACATGGCATCAATGGAAGTTAATGGGCTTATAAGTGTCACTGAGGAAACAAACAATGGGAGAGATGTTTGAGTGAAGCAAAACTAGAGTCAGTGTGTGATGAGTGAGCATGTAATGTATTGGTCAGTGTTGGTCTGGGGAGGCATCCCTGCTTGTCTGACCTAAATCTAATAGAACATCTTTGGGACATCATCAGACGACATGTTTAGGTCCACCCAACGCCGCCAGCTCACACTGTCCAGGAG
>JAUBNQ010000003.1:4985809-4995814 GCA_032353495.1 Ctenopoma kingsleyae
AGAAAACTTTTATATACATATAAGTTCATTTGTGCATAGCATAGCAGTCAATCTGTCAGCATTCATTAGGCTCAGAGGATGTGTCCTGCTGTTTTCCTCTCTCTTTTCAGGAAAACAAAAGTTAATTAGATAAGTCAGAATGCTCTCCTTAGCATAATGTTTTCTGCTCAGTCATGAACACCCATACCTTGGAGAGAAGCTGGAGGAGGCCCAGAGACTCCTGGTGAGGCTGGGGTAGTGAAGAGATTGGACAGCCTCTATTACGGGAGCAGCTGAGAAGCACACAGCGACCGCCAAGGCTCCAAACGGCGTTACAGCTTGGGTTTAAGCAGCAGGACTCCCAACATGTTGCCCCACCTCTCCCGTCTGCCAGAGGGTGCCATCCCATGCTGATGATGCTGCTCCAGTGGATCCCCAGCACCCCGCCGGTCACCCGGCAGAGATCTGCTGACACACCTGGACAGAGATAGAAGGAAGGTGAAAATGATTATGTACCATCCTGACGGTCAAAGTTATTGTTAGATTGAGACATTTAAGAAACAAATCCCTTCGAAACATGGTCTTAAAAGAAAAGGTGGGATATTTGCCATGAAATAGGAGTGAAGATTATGAACTGGTTCATATACTAAGAAATAATAGACTTTGCTGTAGCATGTAGTTTAATCAAAGGAATCTGTCACTGGACAGTGCTTTCTAGGCTTATCAATATTTTATTTGTTTATATGAATCATGGTCACAGTCAGAAAAAAAGCCAAAGTGAATTCCAGTCCCAACTCGTGAGACCTTCCACCGATTAGGATTTGACTGGACATTTCTCAGAAAAGCCGACATGAAACTGCAGTTCGAGCAGTCAGCCAAGTCAGCAGCAGAGAGAGGAAGTGAGGCTTTTCACTGACAAAACAAGTCACTGATTAAAACCCAAAGCACAGTATGCAGTACACACAAAGCTCCACCCTCTGAGCCAAACCATATCAGACTCATATCAGCAGTGCAGTGAGCTGGTACACTTAGCTGCCCTGTGTGAGTGTTTCTCTTCAAGAGCATTGCTCTGGGTGATGAAACTATTGTTTAAGCTTTCACATTATCTAATTGGTTCTATTCAACAGCAAAAAACAGCAACACCATAAAGTTGTCACATATTGTAAAAGTAAAACGGCAAGAAATATTATATATAATTATATTATAATATAGTTATATTTCATCAGTACTTGAATGAATGTCCACACTAAGACAAGCCAAATTACAGATAGCACTGAATAAGACCAAGGAGAACAGCTGAGTGACTCTGACTTAAGAAGCTACAGTTACAATGAAAAATCACTTAGATTTGTTTTACTTTTGTCTTAAAGTCCTGAACGGTCCACACAAGGCAGCAGATCAAACCAAACAAGGTCTCAGTCATATAAAGCAAATGCTAATGCAGTAAATTCATCACTTATGTCATTTATAAGGACAGTTTAATACTCATTTATTACACATTTGGTCAATTATGACAGTACAAGCAGTGTTTAGTCCTCAGAAAGTCTAGTGAGCTGGCGCAGCTTTCTATCTTTAATACCACAGACTCAGGATGTTCTTTACAGTTATACACCTTTATATTTCAGTCCTGGTTGATCGCGAGTGCCCTCTTGACTCTGATCAGATTTCATGCTGCACAAGCTCAAATACTTTTCCAAATAGGGAAGAGCTGTTTACTTGCTAAGAGGCTGGAGAATTAAACTCTTTGTTTAACAGTTCATTGTGGCTGTTTCTCCTTGTTCCATTAGTCTTTGCTATATTTAATACTGACCCACTGTCAAAAAGTGCCCATCTGTCAGCGCTAAAGCACAGGGAAAAATAAAATTAACTGCTTCACAATAAAAGCCATCTCATGTTTCACCAGCTGAAGGTCTTTAATGTGAACTAACAGCAATAGGAAACGTTTGAGTTCTATTAGCAGTAACTTAATATCACAACTGCTTGTATTTTCTCAGCTGTGATTTTGATATTTGTGACTTTGGTGAAGATCACGTTCATGACCAATTTATGCAGAAAACAAGGAAACTGCAAACAGTGCCATTACTTTTTCTTCCAACTCTCTTTAGAAATAGTCTAGATATTTATAGGACAAGATCGGCAGAGCAATTGATTGGCTGATGGTAAGACCGTTTCCTCAAAACAAGAAAATAGAAAGTTGAAAAAAAAGAAAAAAAAAAGATACAGTGAATTAGACCATCTTGGATATTGCTTGGATAGTACTACTGTGATAACTATTGTAACAATGGCAACACAAGAGCCAAGACTGACTTTATGGGATGTCAGTGTAACTCAGGTCTGGAAATACACAAGTCTTGCTACACACAAAAGCATTATAGTTTGTTTGAGAAACGACCCTTTGGCCTGGTTAGTCATTCCACCCCTTGTTCAGTCTTTCTGTTCCCCACCCCTTAACACATACACAATGTCTACTCACAGAGCCCTTATTGTCCCATTTCACTTTGTATCCCACTGAGCAGAGCAGCATCAGATAGAAGGTGCACACACAGCAGGGGTGGCAGTCCTCTATCTGTCTGCCGCAAATTAGACAGAGAGTAAATGCGAACAATTAAAGTTTCACAATACAATTCTAACAAGGATGAAGGTACGCCTTAAGTAACCAAAGGCGTGTGAATCTACCGTGCAGGTCAGGGCTGGCAACCACAGATGTGAGTTTCCTTATCACTTCTCTGTCAACAAACGTACTTTTGCCACTTGATTTCAGGTTGTTGATTGGTTTAATTTACCTCTGGGGGGAGCCAGGAGCCAGATGAAGGTCAGCGGTAGGAGGAGGAGGAGGTGAGGTAATCTCCAGGTGAGCAGCTTGTGGTATGCATTGGACATTTTCCCACAAAGACAAGGACCTGGGGAGAGAAAACAAAGCCACTTCAATAGTTTAGTGCAAACTCATTTAAACATTTTTTAAACCCACCGAAATTGAAAACTGCTACCTGAAAAAGATGACTTGTTTACCTTTCTCCCAGCCAGGAAGTGGAGGAAAGAGATGCAGAAAGAGAGAGGGAGTGACGAGTTAAGTTGGCTGCAATGTGCTGTGAGGTGACAGGTGAAGATGGGTCAACACCAGCACTCTGAGGAAGAGATCCAACATGGCCGCCTCTGGGGCCTTCACAGGCTCAGCTGATCAAACACTACACTAGAGAGGAGAAGATAGAGAGAGAAATCATTTTTAAATGTTGAACAAGTAATATTACAATATTATTATATAATTACTGGTGTTTTGGTGAATTATGATATAATTACTGATATTTTACAGACAACAGGAATTTTGACTGATTTAACATAACGTATAAAATGCTAAGTTATTAGCAAATGCATTTTTTTACATTATTATGGTTATTGTAGTTATAATATGAATTGTTCAGGCTCTCCGTCTCTACAGTCACTGGTGCTTCAGCTCTATAGTGAAGCACTCTGAAGATAACCTATAACACATAAGCTGGTTAAATGTTTATGCAAATAAGATTCAGAGGGGAAAAAAGGCTAACAACTGAAGTTACGTCGACTCTGTAGCCATAAATACTCCACTGCTTCCTCCTGTTTAGGAATTCAGTCTAGTCTTGCTTTTGAAAGAAGGACAGAGAAATGTTCCTGTTGACAGTAAGTGTTGGGAAGCTATAGTGTGACTCACAGTCCAGTGAGTTCCTTCATTTGAAGCAACACAAAAATGAAAGAGAGAGGTAAGAAAGGTATATACTCCTATCACAGCGGTCTAGTTACTCTCTCCTAGCCTAGGGCATAGCTAATAACATTGTGCAATATCCAAAATCTTAACTATGCAATCACTCCTTCGTTGTCTTACATGTCTCTATCATTCACCTGTGCAATCATCACTGTAATAACTGAAAACTCTGCAGCTCTTGGCAGCCCTTGGTAACAAATGATCAGCACCATGTAGGCTACACAGACTAAACATAAATCATTGATCTATCATGGGTTAAAAGCAACATCACAAATTGCATAATAGACAATGTCATATTTTTCAAATTATGGTCAAGACACAGTTGCAGGCAATCCAAACCCCCGAGTTCTCACTGGTATGCAACCCATTAGCTTCCTAATGCTTCATGTCCTGTCCTGGAGGAAGTGTGATTAGGAAGCTTCTCATTTCAAAGTAAGTAGTCAAGATAATAAATCATACTAAAGAATAATTAACTTGCCTAATGAGTTTCACAAAAGGAGCAAGATGCAGACTGTTGTATTGCACTTGTGGGAATGGATAACACGATACTCTTCAGCTTATGCAAATCTGGTGTTTTTAGATACAAAGGTAAAATTTGTTGCTCTTCACTGAGATCAGTTTACGATTTGATGGGGACTAATTTGACTGAAGAAGTGCATTTTTCTATTCTCATAGTTTCCTCCAAATTCTGGAAGAAGAAGATAAGTATTTTGAAAGCATCATCAGCAAGCTTCTTCCCCACAACATCTCAACAGGACATGTTATACAAAATATACAGTATGCATTAATATCTAGATGTTATGACTGGAAATAACTGGCCAGTATTTACCACATGCACATAAAATCTGCATATCTACCACTTTGCAGGTCAAACATACAATGTATGCTTCACCTTCAGACACTTTTGAAGACACATCTGTTTGAGATGAAACCACTAAACCACTATACTACTATACTATACTACTGTATTTAGAAAAATGTTACTCTAAAAAAGCACAAGCACGTAGAAAAAGTAAAAACATATATGTGTAATTGGTAATATACAAATACTACTATAATAATAATAATAATAATAATAATAATAATAAGGTATTATTAGAAATAAAGTCTTTCAGATGGTGACCAGGTCTCAGACATGTACACAACATGTTGGTACTCACCTGTATGGCCTGCCTCCATGTCTGAATCTGCATCCTTGCATAAGGATGCTTGAACCGCAACAGCCTCCTTCGCTTTAATCAAAACTTCAGACAGTCCCAAATCCTTTGTCCCCTTATGCTTGTTTTCCTCCTCAAATAAGTCACCAACCAGAAAAAAAAGCCACAGGTAAAAATAATCCAGCCAAAAAAAAAAAGTGAGAGGTTCAGTCAAGTTTTTTCCTCATTGCAGAAATCACAGCAGTCTGTTTTTTCTTATTTTACTGCGCAGTAAACTCCCCGAGGCTAGAGATGATTTTGAGTGTGTGCCGCAGTAATAACACTCAGGTGCACCCGGTCACCTGGGCTGATGACAGATCAGCCATTACAGACTTTTCAATGGCTACTTTCCCTTGAGAAGGTTCTGCTGAACAATGATGCCTGTGACACAAAACCCTTTAAATCTGGGGAGGAACAGTTCTCGATCTCTCTCTCTTTCTGTCGCTGGGAAGTTTCTTGCTCTCTCTCAGCTGCAGCAGTCAATTATACACTTGTCAGAGCTGTGTTGTCTTCTACGCAGACAGGTTAGTGGAGCTTTCTCTGTAATGACAAAAAAACAGTCCCACACACAGTTACTTGGCTGCAGCAGGGAAAAGTTTCTTTTCAGACAGAGTCCTTGTAAACAACAAAAAATAATAATACCTTTTTTCTTTTTTTTTTTACTGTGACAACCACACAAACATCTGACAGAAACAGCAGCAACTATTCGCATCCTAGTATGATATTTCAATTTCAATTTCAAGTAACATAGCAATAAGAGATTCAAATGAATATATAAAGATGCATTTACACAGTAGGATAACCTTAGAAAGGAGTATAACCCCTGACTATAAGATACATTATTATTATTACTTTCTAATATATATAAGAGTAAAGTAACTCCACAAAAGGACAGAGGCATGGTGGATGTTTTCTAGCTTTTTTCAGATGCAGGCATAGGTGACTTTCTAACCTCTAACGGATTTTTTAGCAGATGAATCATATAAACTTGCCTTGTACTTTGGTTGCTAATAATCTTATTCATCGCAGCTGTTTTTTCTGATTCATTCCGTCTTGCAGGAATAGCATAAATAGCATACACTACTGGCAGCAGACAATCATTTCCATGCATGTATTTATAATAAGTAACACTAAACTGCTTTTAAACTTTTATTTCCCTTCAAGCTGTCACTTATTGTTTTTGCTGCTACTGAATGTCACTTCTTCTAACAGATGGATGAGTCTGTTTTAATGTCTTTGTTTCAGGTCAATAAAGATTTAACTGCACTGTCAACAAATTGACAGATCAATAGTATAAAGTGTAAAGATCATTCATTAGGACACACGTTGCTCACAAAGACAGGAGCTGACAGTCTTCCATTTTCATATTAAAGATGGCAACGTCTTCTAAGCTCTTGGTCTGACCTAATAAAGAACATTAAAATCTATCTCTGATGGCCTAAGATGGGATACATAAACATCACGACTTTATCAATTACATTATCAGTTGATAAAACAAATTAAGGAAGAACTTCAGGTTCTGGTTGATTGATTTTTATGGTATATAGTCTGTGCTTGTCCATTATCCTAACCGCTTCTCCCCTTCAGGGTCGCTGCTGGAGCCTATCCCAGCTGTCATTGGGAGAGAGGCGGGGTGCAACATGGACAGTTCGCCAGTCTATCACATGGCTGACACAGAGAGACACACACAACCATCACACTGTGAAACCAAGTAAGAAAAAGAAAAAGAAAAAACAACCATAGCAATAACTGTAAATTAAAGTCCACTCTATAGGAATGATTGAATCCTACAGATTAGGGATTAACTGACTGATCAGAAGTTTAAATAAGTGCGTGATTGACTGCGTGAATACAAAGCACCAGGATAATATCTCTGAGACATTTCAGCCAAAATGGTGGGTTCGTGCATTATGTATTTTACCAGCTTGAAAAGAAACTGTTTTTATTTTTTTTGTTTTTTTTTCAACACTGTAGTGGTCAGATAATCTAATAACGCCGACAGCTACATCCTGCGTGCTCCACTGCATTATCACAAATTTATAAATGACTGACGTTTAACCAATATTCTGCCTCTTCGTATTTAGTAACGTTACACTGGTTTTCACAAAGCTCACCGAGGTCCCAGCACTATTATATGAAGGCCGAGTTACAACACCATAAGGTAATTCACCTGTATAATCCAGGATCACCCCCGTTTAAGGCACCTTGAGGCTAAC
Organism: Ctenopoma kingsleyae; assembly: GCA_032353495.1. Taxonomy (NCBI): domain Eukaryota; kingdom Metazoa; phylum Chordata; class Actinopteri; order Anabantiformes; family Anabantidae; genus Ctenopoma; species Ctenopoma kingsleyae. Next base: position 4,992,937 of record JAUBNQ010000003.1, read on the forward strand.
AGCTGCTGGCATCTCTCCTTCATCACACACCGTGCAGGATTCATCCGGTGCGTTTTAATGGCAACTGTCACGACACCTTTCAGCACAGAGAAGTGAACAAGGACTTACGTTGACAGAAATAACACCGTCCTTCACTTCGGTGGGTCGCCGTGTCGTCGTCGTTGTTGTCCCACGTACAGTAAATTGGGTCAGTATTTCTTTTCGCTGGTGCAGCTGATGTGCCTGTGTGACCACTGTCAAGTCCGCCACAGTGATGAAGAATGATTCCGGTGGCTGGGTTTTCAAAATAAAATACTTGCCGCACAACCGTTGGAACTTTCTGCGGTCGATTATAGCACAACGGTTTAAATTAACAATATACTCAAGAATCTGTCAAATAAATCTGGTAGGTTTTATTACATATACAGTTATTCTAACTCTAGTTTTAGATACGCTGCATCGAAAATGAAACGGAAGATGGTTAATCCGTCTTCTTCCGCCGTGCGCCACCTACCGATCAAATGTCGATCAGGTTCAGCTCAACAGAAATCACTTGCTTAATTTAACTTGTACTTTTAGTGGTACATTTTACTATTAGAATTTTAACAAAAAGGCTGTAGAAATGTTTTCTTTGAGTCCAAAAGGCCACCACTTCGCTTCTTCGACGTTGCTACACAGGCCAAAATGGCGTCTTCACCTTCCAACTATCCCTTTTGTGATTGGTTCACTGAGATTGTTGGTCCGTTTTCATTGGTTTATTGTAGCTTTATTTTGACAGTTTATTTCCGGAGAGTGCTCACGAGCTGCTGTCACGCGTGAGGGCTGTTAATAAAGTAAGTTATTTTATAAACGTTAATAAATTAAATTTATTTTTTACTAACCGTTACCCAGAATTACTCAGCAAACCAACTGAAAAGCATTAAATTAGGAGTCTGTTGTTGTCCTCGACGTTGTGGAACTAATACCAGGCTTTTCTGTTAGATTTTCCATTTCTAAGTTTGTTTACTTCTTTTTTTCTCTCGCTCTGTTAGATATTTAGGTCATAATGGCAGACAGTTCCGACGTTACACCTGCCGTGAGCAACCAGCGTCCTGGAAAAGAGGAGCGTGGAGGAGGAGAAGGTGGAGGAGGCTTGGAGACGGATGATGCAGGTGGAGGTGGTTTGACTGAAGCCCAGACAGAGGTGTTGGAGAGGTGTCTCCATGCACTCCAGCATGCTAAAAATGACAGCCACACACTGGCTGCTCTTCTACTGGTAAGTGTGTGATTAGCTACAGTTAAGCTAACGCTAGCTTCGCATCTCTAAGTTACACGTTACACCAGTAATAGTTACTAAGTACATTTACTCAAGTACTGTGCTTAAGTATAATGTTGAATGTTGAGTATTTTGTTTTCCGTCACTACAGTTCTGGGGGAAATATTTCACTGAACTACTTTTATTTACTGATTCTTCATGCTATATGTAACTAATCAGCTAATTAAGGATGGTATATTACTATGAAGTAATAATCTGACAGCACATCAGTTGGTTTAAGTAAAAAATGTTACAGCACAAATGTGAAGTTAGTTCACAGTAAACGTTTTCTGCTTAAAAAGTTGTCTGATGTTATTCTAATGACGTTAATGTCAATGTTTTTAATTTAAAAAAAATGTCTTTACTGTTTGTAATTTTCACTTCAGCAAATCATTTGCTTTGTTTTCCTCTCAATATCTTAGATTACCCGTTTGTGCCCAGCAAGCCAACTAGACAAACCCACATTAAGACGCGTCTTCGAGGCTGTGGGGCTGAACCTTCCTGCACGACTCTTGGTGACCGCAGTAAGAGGGTGTGAGAATTCTGGCTTACCCCCCCATGAACTCCTTTCACTGGGCTCCGCTCTGTTGGCTGCTCTGAGCACAGACCCAGACATGGCGTCACATCCTCAGCTCCTCAGCACCATTCCACTCCTGCTGGGCATCTTAGCAAATGGTCCCATGTCAAACCAGCAGAAACAGGCAGCCCAGGAACAGGATCAAGCTGAAGAGATGGGGAAGAGTCCAGATTGTAAAGTCCAGTCAGCAGATAGTTCAAACCTGAAAAATAATCCTGCCAATGTGGCAAAGTCAGCAGGAGAAAGCAAGACCAGCAAGCAAAATGGTGATGATGGCAGTGCATCAAACGGAGTGTCAGTATCTAAAGAGACATCACCATCCTCCAAGCTTGATGAGGCCATGGCTGCTGACTGCTACCAGGTTCTGACTGCTGTGTGTGCCTTACCCAGGGGTCCTGACCAACTGCTGAGCAGGGGGGCTGTTCCTGCTCTGTGCCAAGCAGTAGAACAAAACCAGACTTTCAGCCGTGAGAGAGGGCTTGCCTTGCTTGGTTGCCTCCTCTCAAGTAAAGCAAAAGACAAAGTGTGGAGTAAACATTCTGCAGAACTCCTCACTCTACTGGTCAGGCTCTCTAAAGACTTCTGCCAGTCCAAAGACCAAAATAGGCTGGATATGTGTTCCCAGTTGGTACAGTTTCTCCCCCCAGTAGGAGTGGCATCAGAGATTGAGGAGTTAAAGGAAGTTGTGAGCCGTGTATGGGGGGTATTGAGACCCATGCTGCAGTCTAAGTTGACACCAAGACAGATTGGGCCAATCCTGGTCCTCAGTGCGTGTCTGCTGGATTTGTATGGGTGGGACCTGGTGGGACCGCCAAAGTTCTGCTGCTTACTGGTGAATCGAGCCTGTGTGGAGGTCAGAATGGGTTTGGAGGAACCACCTGGTGTTAAGATGAGCTCAGAGCTGCAGCACACACTCACAGGTAGTTTGTTGTTTAATTAATGTAGCGATCGACTGCATTTCCCTATTTTGAGGGGAAAAAATGGTGGTTAAGCAACACAGATGGATGAACATACCTTCTCTGTTCAGT
>JAUBNQ010000003.1:5016063-5029438 GCA_032353495.1 Ctenopoma kingsleyae
AGAATCAATGAAATAATAACAAAAGAAAGCTAATTTTGTTTCTTCAGTAAATTTCAACTGTTGATAGGAAAAGGTAGTTTGGCCAGCACCAAATGGAAGCTACATGTCCAGAGTGAGGTTAAACTAGATTAACTCACTTCTTCAATGCACTTCTTGAGCAGGTCCACTGCTTCATCTCGAGTCAGATCTAGAACAGGAAAAAAGAAAGAAATGGGAATATTGAAATGGGAAGCAACAACCTCGGATGATAAACTGCAGTACTGTAGTTTTTATTTCTTCCTGTTGCCTTCTCTGTCGGTCTCACAGGAACAATAAACCGCAGCAACCATTAGGTCATTTCTCTGCACTGACCTGGTCTGTAGTAGCGGTCAAGAATGGAAAGAGTGAGGAAGGCTCCGTAGCCGTGAGCAGCGAAGGGGGCCTTGGCCAGGGAAGACAGGTAGTCCATGTAGAAGAGACCTGGGCCGTCTGTGTCATCATAGCCCGCCAGCAACAGGTTCACATGGTATGGAGTCTGGAGACAGAAGAGGGAGAGAGGGAGGGAGGAGAGAGAGGGGTGGGAGGATTAATATCTATAACAAGGCTCCATATGGTACAAGGTTTTAACAACAAACAAACTCACACAGCCAAATAATGTTTTCTAGTATTTTAGCTTTTGCACATACGTCAATTTGAGGAGTTGAGTAGTCATTAGACATAAAAATAAACAAAAAATAGACCAAAAGAGGGCATCATTTTGTCCCTAGTAACGGTAAAACTCCCAAAACGTTGGATCTTACATTTCCAATTCCAGCCTTTTTTGTTTGTAGTTTGTTTGTAGTTTGTAGGAAAAAAAGCTCTCTCCTTTATTTGAATGGAGGCAGTCTGAATAAAGTAGGTGAGCCAATGCAGTGGCCTCTGGCAAAAAAATTCAGAAAGGTTTAGCTGTTGCAATGCTGTTAGTTGTAGAATTAACCCTGTATTTCATTTACCTTGAAACTGCTTAAAGAAAAGTATTCTTGCAAAATCCTGATTGTGAACACGGTTTTGGCATCTGGCAGAGCTTTAAACATACAATCTGTTACACAAAGTGGAATTCCTGGATTGTATTTCATTGTCTCATCACTACCTCCCACACAAAGCACTTAAATATATTTAAGTAACCTGGTTAATGACGTCTTCAATTCAGATGTGTTGTGAAAGCATGGCTCACAGATTTTTAATGTAGCGTAACACTACGGGCCACTTACTGTTACTGGACTTGTTTTAAATATAAAGAAGCATTGCTGCATGTAATGATCTCTCCTTTCATCCAGCCACTCCACACCACTAATTTCCCTCTCCACAAACCCAGGTATGGATGTGCACGACAGAAGAATCAACATTCTCCAGGAGAAATTTATCTGTGGAAATCAGAATTCTATAATTCCCAGTTAAGAGGACATTTTTACCTTAAGAGAAAATGTAAGGGAGCTGTTCTCTCTGAACAAACTGAGCCGCACCACATACGAACCATCCCTCACAGACGCAAGGCAGCAGAGTTTCTGCTTTTCAATATTCATGACTTGGTGCCAACACCGCCAAACGTATACAGACTGCTACAACGGTGTCAGAGACTGCACATTATCTCAGTAACTGTAACAGTCTGTTTCATCAACCAGTTCACAAGAGCAGGAAATCTGCGACTTCTTCGTGAAAAGTGCAACTTCTCTCTCTCTCTCTCTGTGAACTTATTCCAAATAAACTGCTCCTAATTATCGACTCTGATATTTCAGCTGAGGAGAGACGTGGAGTGACACGCACACAAAACGGCAACATTAACGCAGCATGAACAACAGCAGTGAGAGAGAGAGACACACACACACACACACACACAAGAGGCTGAAGTGAGAGCACAGGGAGAGGAAAGGTGAAAAGGTGTCACAGGACAGACGAGGGGTGTGTGTGTGTATAAAGGGGAGAATCAGGGTGTCACTGGCAGTGTGACATCTGCTGGGAGTCAGCAACCCTGTTGCTCCCGCCGTCGCGCCCTCCCTCCCATCTTCATCCCTTATTTCGCTCCCTCCCCTCTCTGCCGCCTTCACCCTGTGCCCTGGAGTAACGCCAGGGCTCATTAAAAACTTCTAAAGTCGTTTCTCTTGCCCCAGCCTCCCCCCTCCTCTCTTTTTAAATTACGTCTTTTACGCTTCCAGCTTCTTCTCTTCCTCCAAAACACTAATTTTCTCCCCTCATTGTTGCGAGCCACTGTTCCTCATTTGGAAAAAAAAAAATCCTTTTAAAGCCAGAGAATTTTTTGGATTTCAAAACAACTTATGGCCTAAATTCTTAACGGAGGTAGAAGCAGTTCAGTGTTTCTGATTAAAATGCAACATGAAAAGTATAAAAATACACCACTGTGCACGGTGCAGGAAGGCAAACATGATTCATATGATGCCAGGTGAGTTGTAATCTACACACCTGCCCTCTCATTTCTACAAATCTCTCAACCGACTCACTTATTTCTGTGACTTGTGTTGGAGTCCAGTTTCCCACAAGGGCAATGCCGATTGTTACACCGCCTGCGTTGTAGGCTTTAGTGTGCGAGCGTGTGTGTGTGCGTGTTAACGACGGTTTTGAACATGTACACAGATGTGAAAAAAGGGAAACAGTGTGTTTGTGTGTACAATGGGCGTGAATCTCTGGATGAATATCTAAGTGTGTGTGTGCTTTAACTCCTCTGTGAGCCTGCGAACTCCCCTGCGGCATCACCCCCACCCACCTGACACCTGTCTCACTGGTTACAATATAACAATAATATGGACTTGGCATCAAAATAACCTTCCCATGTCACCTCCGAGGGAACCAGGCACCTTGTTAACCCAGGCACCTGAACTCACACCCATGTTCACATGAAAACAATACACATCATATGTTTCATCCCCCCTGCTGCGACTCTCGCTCTCAGCCAAACAAAAGCGGCTGTTGTGCTGCCGAACAAAAGCTTCACCTGTACGCTACCACCATCACATTCGGCAGACACAAACCTGGTTTTGAAGGAAGCGTTTGGGAAATACATTCATTTGCATTCTTGATGAGCGTTAGGAAGGAAGGCTGACAACTCTCGTGCAGCTATTACAAATATGAAGCTACGGTTAGCAGTCAGTTAGCCTAGCGTAGCACAAAAAATGGAAATGATGGGAAACTTCTAGTCTGGCTCTGTCCAAAGGTCTACTCTACCTCTGGACAAATGGTACCAACAAATGTACAATTTGGATTTTGAATGGACTAAACAAACAAAATATAACATGCTACTTAAGATTACGACCATCTGTTTTCTTTCTCAATCAATCAATTAATCACTTGGTTTATAACACATTAGACAACTGTTAAAAAAGTGAATTATATTTTCACACAGATCAAGTGATATCAAATCTGTCTGTTTTTTTTTTTTTGTTTAAACCAATAGTCCAAAAGGTACTGAATTAAATAACAAAACATAACAAGGAAAACAAGAAAAATTACATTTGAGGTGGATTAAGACCAATTTGTATTTCTGGATGTGCATGTTCACTACTGTATCTGTGATGTAAATTTTGTTATCACCCAAGCCCATACGGGTCGGAGTGGACGTTAATTTCAAGGTGCCCGACTCTGTTCTTGTGAAGAAGTTACGCAAGTTCTGTTTCCTTTAATTTTACACACTGTTAAGTCAAATTCAACACAGAATTGCTTCTTTGCACTGTGGCTACTGTCCAACACATTTGAACCTCCAATTGTAGCATGATTACAAGTGCGTGAGCGTCCATGTAGATAGGTCAGAGGGCAAACTGAAATTGTATATTGGTCTTTGGGATGATGATGTTGTAAAATTACAAAATTCTCCCTCAATCATTATTATATGAGTACAACATAAGTTATTTGATCATTTGAAACTTCACTTAACATCACACTCAAACATCAAATCAGCTATGTGAAGATAATTATAATAATTTATAAATCTTTTTTTAAACTCCAGCATTAATTTGTGACCTTTGTAGGTGTTGGTAGTTAGAATTTTCCCCCCATTTGGACATAGCCAGGCCAACAGTTTTCTTTATACTAAGCTAAGCTAACCACCTTCTGGCGTAAAAGTGGCGTCAATTTTCCGGTTTACCTTTCAGCACGAAAGTGACTGTGTATTTTTCATAATAATTCCTTTAAGACACGGGCAGCGTCAAATTCTGAGCAGGAACAGCTTTAGTTATGACACAAATTAAGGTCACGCAGCTATAAAACCCATCACAAACTCATCCCCAAACTCTCCTCTTCCACGTTCCAGTGCTTACTCCCTCCCCTCCTCCCTCCCTTCCCCTATTTTTGCACCCTGCCCCGGGCCATGTTCTCTTTATTGGCATTTCTCCTCAATCTGCTGTATTAATTGTTCATCTGTGCAGGAGCAAGAAAGCCGCGTGCAATATGGCGCCAGTAATTATTTGTGCCCATTGTGTGCCCGTGCTAAAAAATATTTTACAAACCCATATGGGGCTAGCTGTAGATCACCACAGCACTCAGGCTAACTGTTGCTGCAGCCTTACAGAGAACTCTAAAAATACACAACTCAAACTTTATGGAATGACAATCCTTTTACATCTTCAGCTTGCTGCAGCAAACATCCACATTTATCCAAAAACTGATGACTGTGAGGCTTTCAGGCTCCTGCATAATCCTCCAGAAAAAAATTAAATAAAAATAAAATGTGATATTTATAAACCCTCTACCTCCCTGACTTTTGCGGTATCAATTAAACCTCATATCTAAGTTTCCCACACATCCAATCCTGCTTAACTTTTTAGACTACCAGTCTGTCAATTCTACTGCGACTACCAACATCTTTCAATTCAATATCTACCAATTTAATTGTTCTTTATCTTTAATACTATAAAATATTACAGCACAGGAAAGATATTACAGAAAATAAAGCAAACAGAAGCAAAGCAGATGCTGAGTTTCTATGCCCCTAAAACTTTGCAGTTGTTGTTTCGCTCTGTGGTGAATTTCATGCGTATCATTACTGATGTGCATGCAGCAGAGTCGAGGCCTCAGGTGATTATGCTCACCGCTAGTTTTTTTTCTTTGTCTGCTCTCCAAAGCTTGAGTGAATGCAGTACTCCAGAGGTTAGCGGAGTTGTTTTTCTGGACGGTAGGCTGGTAAATACACAGACGTTATGTGAGCTTGGTTTCGCTTGCTCTGCGCAGACATGCTCTGCTGACTTTGGCTAACTACACCTCCCGAAGGTCATCTTTCAGACTAAAGGACTCATCTGTAATTTATCCTGCAGGAATAAGGTCATCAGAATTAACAACATACCACTGATTAATTTATCAGCCAGTGGATTTTAACCTAAGGGTCTGGGCATGCCAGTGGGATCATGTGATGACTTTTGTGGGGGATTCAGTAAACGATATAAGGATGGTAGAAAAAGACACAGAACAGTTGATATACAAGAGGAGATCATTATCTTTCCTTTCCATCTGGGCTAAACTTCAATCTGTGGTGATATAATCAAATTAATTACAATATATGCAGCCAGTTCCCCAGACATGAACTGAGCATAGTCTCAGACTACAGGCACTTTTCATCTAAATAAAAATTTGTTTTGGTCAAAAAATGGTTTACAGTGCACTGTATATGTTTCAAGATATATTTTTTATGAAGTTATGAACCAAAACAAAAGAAGCCCACAGCTGATTATGTCTAATGATTTTAATTTGTGTAATAATAAAATGTATGCATTAATGAATAAGTTACTTTTCCATATTGTATCTGCTTAAATTTAAATGATCAGGGTGTTGATAAAATGTATATAAAGTCACTTTTGTTCTAATTAACACTTCATATAAAGTTGAAATGATTAATCAACTTAAATGAATGAAGCTTAATCTGCAGCAATTTTGATCATTCTTAGAGACAATTAGCTAAAAATGGACTGGTTCAAGATTTTTAAATGTGATGATTTGCTGCTTTTTGTTTTTAATGAACATAAAATGAATATCTCTGGGGTTTTACATTGGTGGTCAGACAAAACAAGCACTTTGAAGACATTACCTTGGGCTGTAGGAAGTTTAAATGAGCAGGAGTCCATTAATTAAGAAAGTAACTGGTAGTTTCGCCAATAATTAAAAGAATCATTAAATACACAGACAGCATAGTTTTTTGTGACTAATTAGTGTCACAATTCAAAATGCTTCCATTCTCTGTCCTTCACCTAGTTGATATTAAACAGTAAAAGACTTCAGCAGATTCTCTCTATCCCTGTTTCACATCCAACTGGACAGGACACATTACATATTCAACATACTCAAGATGTTCTGGGGGAAAATGCCATAAAAAACTGTTTATACAACATAATTTGCAAATGTCCATGTACTCTGGAGGTTGATGAATGTGAGAAGAGCATAGCTGGAGGAAGGTGTGGGTTGCAGAGTAGAAACTGCTATTGCTTCAGTTTCTGAGCACTCCTGAGAACGTGGCATTAGTAAATCCTGCACTCATAAAACCAAATTTTTGTGCCGTGAGGCACAAAAATAACGATACACTCACAGCTTATGGCAAGACATGAATATAAATGCTCTTCCACTACATGTACAACCTTCACTGCACAGAACAATCCTGATCCTATAGGTCCCTCTGTGTGCATGTATATTGTTTTTGTGTTTATGTTGACTCCTACTCGTTCTCACACTCTGGTCTGTGTGGTGTTGTCCACTGGGCTTGGTTGTTCTCCCGTGGGAGCCCCACTCCTCCTCCTCCTCCTGCTGCTGCTCTACCCCTATCCCCCGTTCGATGTGTCCCACATTCCCTTCCCTGCCACACTAATTGTTTTTTGTAATTATTTTCACCCTTCTGCTATTGTGACAGGCAGCGGCTTCACTATTCTTAACAAATTAGTGAAAGAGATATGAGAAGCAGAGCCGTCTTAAACAGGGGGTGTTACATTACCCATGACATATTAACTACATATGAGTAGCAACTAACAATTATTTCCCTTAACAATTAATCCGACGATTTTTTTAATTTAATGATTAATCATTTTGTCTCTACAACAGAAAAAAAGCGGTGACAGATGTCCTTAAGAGTTTCCTAAAGTAAAAGTCTGTGTCATGAACTATTAAAAAAAATAATGAATTTACTATCACATAAGGTTTAGAAATGACAGTTGCTGGCAGCTTTAAACATCTTACGACAAAATAAAAATAAATGCAAGATATCTGTTAGATTATTTCATTAAAACAGTGATCAAATAGTGACTTAGTTTAGATTATATTTTAATTATGACCTGTAAGTAGCTCTTCTTCTTGATGTTGATGCATTGAGCATCTTGGCATATTTGGTTCCCATTTAATTATATTTTCTTATATGATAGTTATAGAACAACATAAAAGCAGGTAATACTGCAGGTGACCTCCAGGTGTCCAGGTGAATGACAGCTACTCATCGCAACTGTCATATCATCAAGACAAAAAAAACATTTAGTGTGTATGAGCTCCTCTATTTCTTGTTTAACTAACTTCAAAGACAAAATAACAAAGAACAAATAAACCTACTATATATGGTTACTACACACGCCATTTGTGAATGATGAAGTGAGTATTACCTTCATTTAAGACAATTAATCTGTGATTTTATTTCCAACAGAGTTGTCCTTTAGCTGAAATAGAGACTAAAATAATAATAGCCTGTTCATGTGCTACTTTACAATTAATTTGAATGCTCTTTTAAAAAGATGATTTGTGGAAATTATTGTTTAAAACATATGTGCACATCAATTGATTTTACACCAAAGAACGTACATTTGCACTCAGAAAATATGTGCTGTGAGACGCCAATAAAGTTGTCCAAAAAAGACACCTAACATTGTCTATTTTATATTACAGAGTCCAGATATGGGGTTAAAACAAGGACATAAACCACTGAACAAAACGATTATTTTGGTTATGTGTATAGCTGCATCTCCCATTACAATTTTCAATAAAACATGACAAATGTTCCCAGGGCAGGAGAAATCGCATTGCTAAAATGAGAGTTTCCTTTGTTTTTGTGGTTAAAGTTAGTTTTCTACTCAACTGATAAAAATAGAAAGACAGCTTGTAGCTTGTGTGGCTTTAAATAAATTTTAAATACTCATATGAAAAATATTTGTTTTGTTTAAGGAAGTTACTTTAAGTAAAAACTGCTGATGATGTTGTAAATGGATGAATATGTTGGTGTATGGGGATAGTCACCCTGCTCCGAAGGTAGTCTGCAAGGTTCTTTCGTGTGAAGTTTGCTGCTGCTGCTGGACTGAGTTCGTAACCTAAGAAACATAAGGCAAAAGCCATCAGACACAAAGCTTTGGGCTTGTCCTTCTCAAGAAAATAAATTTATCCTCAGTATTGATGACTAGTACACAGCAAAAGTGGAAGTACACAAAGCCATGAAGTACATAAAGGACAACAAACAAAATGCTTTTACTGCTAAAAATGGCTATTCATATTCTTCAAAATCATATAGAAGAACAAGTACAATGTGAATAACAGTACTACATATCTGTGTAGTGGCATGCTCTGGTTAAAACTGCCGATCTGACAACAAAATTCATGGAGAAACTGCAGACCTATGTATAGGAAAAAAGGGTGAATAGCACACAGTCCTTACCATTCCTCATTTTGTAGAGTTGCACATTCTTCTGGATGTACTCTGCAAATTGTACTGTGTCTCCTGCTTCTCCAACACACAGCAGCAAAATCTTCTCACTAAGTTTGAACATCTTGTCATAGTCTGGAAAATAAAGAATGAATACATTATGAAGTTAAGTTATCATTTACTGCCTACCTAACTGGGAAACGTCCATCCAGAGGTGAGTTTCACTTTCACTTTCAGACAGAATGACTTGCTTAATTCAACGTAGTGCCTAACAGGAGTTCTACATGTATCATTATAATTATGAAAAAACATCCAATGTGTGGAAAAATACACTGATGGAGATTTGTGCTGCTCAACATAGCTGTGGTTAGCTTCTGTTCGTTAGCTCATTTCACATTTAGAAGGTGTAGCTGAGTTACATTAAGGGCAATTAAATGCTAAACATAAATATACAACAAGACAAGGCAACAGGAAACAACTTTAAGGGTCATTTATCAGTAAAACGTTGGTTCAATGTGATCAAAAACTGTGAAAACAAGCTTTTGTGTGCTAACTTAACTCAAATCAACCGGCTGAACGGCTAATGCTAAGCTAACGCGTTGCCATACCGTGTTTCATCTGAATGATGCTGCTAGCTGCAACATTATCGGCGGCGACGAGGACGAAATCCGGTCCTTGAATGCCGATCAAATATTCCATTGTGTATATCACCTATGTGCTCAAATAAGAATACAACACTGTGAAATGGCAGACGTCTTAGCCTCGTCCGTACAGATTACACAGCAAAAGTTTCAGATTGCTGGCGCAGATTTTTGACGTCACCGGAAAACACCTCCGCGTCCTTTCTACGCGACTCGGGCGGGCAATTTGAAACGGATTGCTGTTGTTGTGTGTCACCCGTGTTGTGATATCACTGGGGCGATTGTAGAAGTAAATCCAGAGGGAAACGGTTATTTCTTCGGGAAGACGTTAGTATGAACGAAGGGACGCCTCGGAACGTAATGGCAGAGTCGGACAATAATAGCGGCTCGCAGCGAAGACGGTCACCGCGGTTGAGTTCTCCTCCTCAGGCTAACAGAAAAACAGAAAACAAAATGGCGCAGGGTGCCATCCCTATTAAACGCTCTATTACCGTAAGGAAAATAGCTCCCAGGAAAACAACCGTGCTGTCGGATCATAACAAGGAGAACACACCAAGACGTACGGAACCAGAAGGCGGCCTGCAGAAAAAGCATAAAGTCTCCACCCCAGGTCCTGTCCTGGGCCGTGGGGCCTCCTCCTCGGGCAAGAAGAAGAAGGTGTCCGCTATGCCGTCACCGATCCTCCCGTCATCCCCGCCACCTTCTCGTCCTCAGCAGCCGGCGATGAATCCAGAGGACGAGGCGTGGTCACAGAAAGTGCGCCGGTCCTACAGCCGGCTCAGCGACAAGTCCTTCAACAGTCCCAAGTCTCGGGAAAGTCTGTTCGGCTTCGAGAAGCTGAAGACCCCTGAGGTGATCCGTGCAGTCGGGCAATCCAAGACCGGTCCGGAAGTTTCTGGATCCCTGTCTGGTCTGAACTCATTCACTACTATGCTTGAGGTAGAAGACTGTGGTTCAGCTTTCTCCGAGCCGGATCCCAACATCCCCGGAGTGGCTGTGGTGAAGGAGAAGAGGAGGAGGAAGAAGGTGCAGCAGATAGACAACACAGAGCTGGAGGCACTAGCTGCAAAGATGAACGCAGAGTTTGAGGAGGCAGAGGTGTTTGAGCTGGTCGTGGAGTAAAAATTTGAGACTGAAGGACTTGGACAGATTGAAGGCATGTCGTTTTTGTCACTGACATGTTGAAAAACCCCGGACAAACATCAGATGTGGGCTTCACACTCAGACACTGAACTTCTTTTATATTCTTACTGTTCACGTTATTGTCGTTTTCCACCCTTCACTGTTTCATGCTTGGTTGTTTGTTTAAATGCTCTTATGATGTGGTGGAATAAATGCATAGTATAGTAGTATATGTATTGATTCAGTAGCCTAAAGACATTTTTTGTTGTTTCATAATTGTTTTATTTAACTTGATAAAAATTTGACTTGCGATGACACACTCTCTTTTTAAGTTGTCTTGAGTTGTTGAATGAATAATGATATATTATGGTAAAATATGTGTCAGTCTAATCCAGATTAGCACAGAAACTAAAGTTAAATATAACATGAAACATTGGCAGGGATCACACAATCAAACGGCAGAGCTATATTTCTAAGCTAACAATAGAACTGGATTAATATATGGTTTTCTTTATTGTTCACTGTATTTTAATGACTGAGTGATGTGGGAACAGTTTTGCGATCTCATAATTTCAGAATAACACACAAGCGCCTGCACCTATCAATGCTCTTAGATTATTATCTCACATGTCATTTTTTTTAAACACGTGGGAAACTCTGTTTTTTGTTTTTTAAAATAAACTCTCAAACAGTTAAACCACCAAAACTAGACTTAGAAGTTATTTATGTCACAGTTCTGTTAGTTTATTTTGCCTAAACAGCACATTTTGAGATTTTCCACTGTGACTTTAGTTATGACACTTTAATCTGGGTTCTGTAACATTACAGTTTTACAGAAGTGGAGTGGAGGAGTCATCCTTCATGTTTGTTATAATAATTAAGTATATTATTAATTATACTGTAGTTTGGAAAATACAGTTAAAACCAGCTTTAATAATCAGCTACACTTATTCTAAAATATAAAACTCTAACTGCTCAGCGCTCATCAATGCACACATTAATCTGCACTTGCTATAACAACATACCAACCAAGCACTAACAACACATTCTTATACACAGCAGCAGTCTCCAATGAATATGCTGAGGCAGGTTGAATGAATGAGTGGGCGATCTGTCTGGATTTAATGAGAGTGGTGGACAGGTAAAACATTTTCCTCCTGAGTCTCTTAAAGGTGTAAGTGGATGTGTTGCATAATTTACACTAACAAGGGGGGAGTGTTATCAACTCTGACACCTGCCTCTAACAGAGGCGTCTCTCTTAGATAAGTTAGTGCACGTGCAGCTGATCGTTGACTAAAGAGAAAATAAGTAGAGAAACATAAATACAGATGTTTTAGCCTTCTTATTTATAATATATCTATGGGAGATTACAGTAATTACAATCATATTTTTCATGCTGGATTTTAAAGCCCTGATAAAGAGTTACCTGAGTGTTGCAATTTTCCCAAATCATATGACATAAACCTGGGATTTTTGAGGCCCCTGCTGGTCTGGGACCATGGGGACTTGCCCATTTCCTCATTTGGTAATTCAGCCCTGAGTACAGGTCATTGGATGGATTACTAAACAGCCCCTTGGGCTTTTTTAAAAGAGCACAAAGTGACCATAAACTAGTCTAAAATACCACAAAGTGTCAAGATGGAAATGAACAACAACCATAAAAAGATGCACAACGACACAAAAATTAACCAAAGTCTAAAAACAGACACAAATCTATCAAATGCAGATGGAAATAACCAAAAACACATAAAATGGCTGAAAGCAAACACATAACAACCAACAACAGACATGAAACAACAAAAAAACAGACATTGCAACTGAAACAGACAAAAAATGACTAAAAACAGACAGTGTGACTAAAAATAGACAAACCCGAAAAGAGACACACAACAAAAAACAGATGGAAAATTATTTTAAAAAAAACCAAAACACATAAAAATGACACAGTATGACCAAAAACAGGTGCAGTACAACTAAACGCAGACACACAAAGACTAAAAACAGATTCAAAACGACCAAAACCTGACACGTTATAATGAAAAACAGAAAACTACAAAATCACAAAAAATAACCAAAACCACATAAAACGGCCGAAAGGAGACAAGGTATGAGTTAAAATAGACACAAAACAACCCAAAAAGAGACCAAGAACAGTACAAATTCTCACAGACACAGACTCAAAACGACCAATACTAAACTCAGTCTGGGGCTTTTATGAAGGACGGTTGGGGGCCCCTCACCTGTCTGTGCCCACAGGCCTATGTTCTCATAATCCATCCATGCACAGGCCCTTACAATTGCCTATTACTGTTAATGAAGACAACCCTGCCACCGTTTTCACAGCAATACATCATTATGAGGAATCATAATAAATAAACCCAGAATATGTTTATGTAAATCGTAAGGAGCGATGCGCAGCGCTGCAGAGGATGCAGACAAGTACGTCTTCACCTGCTATACCAACCTTGAAACAAACACCTCTGAATAAGCTGTGAAGTTAGATGTTTACCTCTGCTTAGAGCACACAGGCTGATATAGTATTTGTGAGTGAGAAAGAGACGCGTGGAAAAATAATGAGTGCGTGTTTGAGTGTGTTGTAGCGAGCGAGTAAATCCACAATTTGCTCACGCATTTCAGTGTGTGCAATGCGTGCTCTATTTTCTTCCTCAGGTGCCATTTCATGTTCATATCCTTCATTTGGCATTTCAGCTCCCTAGGAGAGGCACTTCTCTGCGCAGAGCACAACACATGGTGGTTTTTACTTTTGTATATTTTTAACAAGGTATTCATGTCTACTTGTCACTACAAGTGAAGTTACAAACAGAGTGAAGTAGGAGGGTGTTTTTTGAGCTGTCACTGCCAGACACTGTTATTGATTTACAATGCTGCTGCTGCTGCTGCTGCTTCCACTGCTTCTGCTTGCTTTTGCTTTTCATGCTGATTTTTGGGAGTTTGGATATTTTACACTCATATTCATGTGTTTTTTTTTTTT
>JAUBNQ010000003.1:5060212-5080414 GCA_032353495.1 Ctenopoma kingsleyae
GAACCTTAATGTACCAAAATCCATCCAAAAAGAAGTAAAAGACAGAACTAAGAAATTTCCAAGCTGCACTTTACCTCATTAGTTTCAGAGAACCTCTCTTTCTTCTTAAGTTTTTGCACAGCTTTGCTATGCTTCTCCTTTTTCTCCTGATGCCTCTGGCTCTTCTCCCTCTTCTTCCTTTCCTTCATCGATTTTGCTTCCTTCTTTGGTTCCTCTCGGTGTTCCTCCATTTCACGACCTCTCTCTTGTTCAGGCTCACTGTCATCGCTATCAATGGGAGCCCGGCTTATTCTCTTACTCTTCTGTGTACCTTTCTCTTTTCTCGCATTCACCTCTCCAGTTTCCATTTCCTCTCCACTGGAAGCAGATAGGACCAGTGCTTCGGTCATGTGTACATTGTTCTCTGCAGCTGCCTCCTCTTCCTCACTGTCACTATCTTTAATGGCATTACGGCGAGGCTTCCTGTGAACTGTGATGTCTTCATCGTCATCAGAATCTGAAAATTAAAAAAATAACAGACGACAAGATTGTCACCCCAAATGACTGAAGATTTGTAGATGCATTATTGTATTACATGGATAGAAAATGACTATGCACACATGCAGTGGCCCTAAAGCAAAATAACTATTAATTTCAATGAAGCTGACTTACTGTACCATAGTAATTTGTCTGTTGTTTAGTTTAATGTCCACCAAATACCCAAAGTGTGGAAAAATATATGTAAGTTTATATAATTTATGATCATTGCCGTGAATTGATCCATCTTGACACAGACAAAGTGGCTCTGCCTCGTCTCATGCTGGATCATGAGCCACTGTTGTGATGTTTCACCTGGAAGCTCTTTTCTATTGTTGGGTGTCTCTGTAACCATCTCTGCTGGAGAGCCCATGCCGCTGTCTGAATCACTCTCTGTTGCAGTTCGTGCCACAGCTGGGAGCCCCTCGGCCTGGGCACAAAGAAGACCAAAAACAGAATTCACCAAACATGAAGTGAATTTATTTTTGTTGTATGTGGTCACCGTGGTGTGCTCTGATGTGCGTTTAATTGAACATCTCTCTGGGAATCCAAATGTACACAGATGTTTATGCCATGTAAGTTATAACATGTGCTGTATTATACTGACACTGAGAAAGGCTTATTTCTTTACGAAGCTACAGTGAAGCATGGAGGTCGATTATGTGTCTTTAAGCAGCCCAGTGGCTGTTGACATGACATTAGTGGCGCCTTGTAATAAACCAAACAATGAACACACAAGTTCGCCAGCGACATCGTTACGTTTAATCGTCCTCAGACTAAAAATATACCGCCGCATGTACAAGTAATGCATTTTTGTGAATAATCTAGATCATAGCTTATTTATATTAAACTAAATGAAACGTCCTGTAACATGCGCTGATTACTGAAACCAGGCCAAGCCGATAGTCACGTACCAGCTGGCTAAAGTTACCTTAGCCCGCTGGCTAACTGGCTAAGGCTAACGACAAACTGCAGATATCAAATTGTTAAAGTACAATACTGTCTGGTCTTATACCGTGGCTCATAACACATGGGGACGTTTAAGACAGTGTGATAAGTTCACGGTAGACAACGCTAGATGATCAAACTACCCACAAAGAAGTAGCTAGTGTCCTCACCTGTTGTTGAGAAAGGACCAGGCTCATCTTTGCTCGCCCGCCAGTTTACGCTCTTCTTTAAAATAAACCAGCGGAGACAACGCTTCGTCGAATCTCGGCAACCACAACGCGCCTCTATAAATAAATGCCTGACTCTTTTAGACTTGTAAAGTACTTTTAGAAAGAGTTTAGCTCAGACTGTTCCTCTTCCTCCCGCCTGTTCCATTAACGCCGAATAGAAATTTTGATCTTTCGCGCGCCGTGACAGCTGGTCCGCAGTTTGTTCGTCACTCCTGTGTCAATCGCCTTCTTCTCGCTTCGCCATTGGTCCGCTGGGGACGTTTGTACCCGCCCACTGTGACGCCACAGCTCGCTAAGAGTATGATTTACACACCGTGAAAGCGCGGGCGGGCGGGAATTAGTTTGTTTTTTTTTTAGTGAGAATTCACTTTGTGGAAGTAGCTGCATGGTTTTAAATACTTGCTTTTAGTATGAAATTATTTGATTCTGTGTACACGTGTATTTTAAAATTAATGATGTATTATATTGACTATACATCTACATGCTCTACAACATAATAGCACATTGTTTGTGTTAATTTTTAAGTTAATCTGAGAAAAGATGAACACTTTCTGGAGTGTACAGCTTGGCAGCAATGCAATTCACTGAATTTCATGAAAAGTGACTTTTCAACTTAAGATTTAACATACAAAATAATTATTTTATGGATTAAATTATCCAGAGATAAGATAGAAAGCAAACCCTAAAGTAAAGTAAACTAAAATAAAGTACTTTTACAAAGCAAAGTGTTTGGTTCACTGGTAAAATAAGTACTCTAAATGGCACAGTGACTCCACAGTCTATTACATTTACAGGTTTTGCAATTATAATTTTACCTCTGAACTGTTACTTAACTTTACTTTACATGAGAACTCTAGTTAGTCTTCAGATTAAAACTGATCTTGAGAAAACTTCCTTCAACAACTATCTCGCTTTGGCTGTTTTTATTCATTTATTGTTTTTAACAAATGTCTCTGATGCAATGTTTGCATGATTTTATTGTCTGGCTATGTTCTTGAATGTGTTTTTGGTCGTTGGGTTATGCTTGTTTTTATGTTGCTCTAGTTCTTTTATCCAAAAGAGAACTAACATGATTAAATAAAGGTTACGTACAATAGAAATATCTTTCTGTAGTGCTACTGCAAATCAAATAATACAAATATACGTGATTACAAGTAAAAACTCTGCATTCAAAATTCCACTTAAGCAAATGTACAGATTTTTTAGCCAAATAAAAGTGCTTGATGTGCAGTAAAATGTTCCTTATGACTGATATATTATTCTGCAGGACACTTTTAGACTAATGTTGATGCATCAGCAGCATTTAACTACTTTATTAATCCAGTGGTTCTAGTAGGGGCCAGGCCCCTCAATCTGATTAGATGTGACTGATGGAAGAGGAAAAAGGAAATAAGCAAAGGACATTTGTATTTATAAAACAATAGGTGAGAAAAGGCTGGTTTAGTGTTTAAAGCAATGTTTTATTTTATGCTTAAAATATCATTTAAAAGCAACTAGTAGTCAGTGAGACCGTCAGATAAATGTGCAGTTAAAACAAAATAAACATTTGTGCCTCTGATGTGCAGCATAAAATAGATATAGCACATGGAAAGTAGATATGTGTAGATGTAGCTGTAGAAATGTTAATTTCACTCGTGTCTCCCTAACAGTTGACTTTTTATTGCTACTAAGAGAGCAGATCAGTACACTGAACTTAACAAATATTTTATATATATTTTATGTTGTATATTTACGTTCTCAGCAGCATCAAGTTGAGTTGTGGTTAAAATAGCCCACTTTGTTTTTGACACACAGATGTTTTCACTCACTTTTAGTGGAGTACAGCCGTGTAGGCTTAGTGTAGGCTACTTAAAGTAGATCTAATGTTAGAGCACGTACTTAGTACTGTGTTTATCTACTTCACCTGTGATCCTGCTACGAAACATTAAAGTTTGATTTGCCAGTGCGGTACAACAAATTACGCATGCGCAGTGCTAGCTCCATGGCTTCTAACTGGCGCATGCGCTCTTACAAATCCTCAGAAGCAGCAGTAGCGGCGGTAGCTCAGGTCACTCAGCCCAGCGAGCCGTCATCCACGCATTTATCTATATTCCCTTTTCTTAAATTAGCCACTTTAAGCTTCGCGATACCGCCCCCAATTTCAGTGTCGGTACGGAGCCGCCAGGCCGGGACAGAGACGGAGAGAGAGGCCTCGGCCATGGAAGCGCTCGGACCCGGTAAGAGATTTAAGCAGATATAAAGGGAGCGAGGAGCGGAGAGAGCGAGCCGTGTGCGGGGAGCGTGTGCGCAAATGCGCCGCTTCACTGGGGGCCGCGGCTGCAGCGAGGCCTCGACGCGCTGACGGGAAAACAAACCCGAGGCCCTGCCCGAGTGTCTGTGTGTGAGATACTTTATTTACATCGAGCGGAGGACGGATGTGTCGTCTGTGCTGAAGGAGTTGGTGTTTTTATCGCCTATCAAGTCGTGTCTGCGCGGTTTTGTGTATCTGAAGCACGCACAGCTCGTCGTGTCGGTGCTGGTTATTGTGTGAGTGGGGATTTAACTAGGACCTTCCTTCCTCTTTCCTTCCGCGTCGTAGTGTGTTTACGTTCGTGTTTATTCGCGGTGTGTTTTCTTTATGGCCCCGTGACTACGACCCAGTATCTCGACTGAGGCCGCGCAGTTCGTCGAAATGTGTCAAAATGTCGCACCTGTGTGAAACCTCTTCCCTGCTAAAGCATGTACATTTGCACCATCGCCATCAGGAACAGCGTGTCTCTTCGGGCTGCCCCCGTCCAAGATGACAGCGGTGGGTGGAAAAACAAAATGAATGCCAATAAAACACATGCTACAGGCGTCATATGAGCAGACGTGCGTATTTTGTGTATTTTTATTTAATGGGTTTTTGTTTTTTTTTTGTTGTTTAGTTAATGCCAGGCTGTCATCGTTTTACCCGCCTCTTCCTGGGCAGCAGCCATGCACCCGTGAGAGCACAGTAGGGATGGATGGCGCTTTTATCGATCAGATCTGCAGGCCAGCTTCATATTATTCATCGTCTATATGATAACAAAGGCACTTATTTGCAGCGGTGCGGTGATATAATGATAAATCATGCGCGGGAGAAGGAAACGCACACCTGTGCACCCAGCAATTCAATGCGTCTTTATTGTCATAACATGCAAAATGTGTGTAACTGTTCTTTTACAAGATGACGAATTGCATGCATCTTGCAGAACGAATTATATGGCTTATTATTTTTATGTTGGCTGGCTGGACGTCCATACCACGTCGCCCACAAGTTGCTAAATGAAGGTGGTGGCGTTAGGAAAACGCAAATGTGGTATTTTAAGGGCGAAATTTGCATTGTGACGGCACTAAATGTCAAACGTATGCATGACGCTGTGTGAGCATCCCGGGGATGTTTATAGACGACAATATTGTACAACCATTCACAGGTGTGTGTGAGTTAATTGTCACATTTAATCAATACAAGCCACCCAGCGTTTATGATGGCAGCAGCTGCTACACATCAAAATTCAACTTGTACTTCTAGGATTTACATCAGTCAGCTGCATTTTATGCATGAAACTAGTATTTAATGAATATTTACCTTGCAGACCTGAGTGAGGGTGCATCACAAACATTTAATTACATTAGCACTTATTATTCAGGATACAGGAAAAATGTTTTTGTGTCCTGGACAAAGAAAAGTATGAAACTCACGTTGGCCTGTGGCTGTACTACGATGTATGTTTATGAATTAATGTTGCTTATTTAACAGTAGTATTGTGATGTAAACATCTGTTTCTGCAGTGAAACACTTGTATAATCAGCATATTTAAGTGCTAACATAATATCTGAGCATGTTGCACATTTTCT
This sequence comes from Ctenopoma kingsleyae, assembly GCA_032353495.1. Taxonomy (NCBI): domain Eukaryota; kingdom Metazoa; phylum Chordata; class Actinopteri; order Anabantiformes; family Anabantidae; genus Ctenopoma; species Ctenopoma kingsleyae. The sequence goes on from JAUBNQ010000003.1 coordinate 5,065,765, forward strand.
CTTGTGAAGTGTGTTTGTCAGCGTTTTAAACATTTATGCATTCACTGTGTTTGTGGTAGTTTAAGCTCAAATGTAGTTTTGAATGTGGACTTTTTTTTCTTTTTTTTTTAGCCGCAGAATTAGGAAATTACATGATCCGACTCTGGGAAGGTTGCATCACAGCTGGGTGTCCTGTCACGCTGTGGCTCAACAAAAGAGCCTGCTCTGACTCAGTTGTAGAGGATTTCTTCAGAACATTGGATTTTCTTCACTGTGGCTTGAATTGGTCCCAGTACTTTGTATGTAATGATGTAATGTACACCTGAGGCGTCCTCACAAGGCAGATGGTTAAATCAGATTTTTCGTGATGTGCAGGTGTTAAATCTTTGTCCAAAACTGAAGCACCATAAAGCTTATAACAAATCTTCTACAGTGTGAGCTAAATCACTTCACGACGAACCCAAAATGTGACTCATGAGTAAACAAAGTTGGCGACAAAAGGGCAAAAGCTCGGAGTTAAATAAATGTAGCAACGTAGGTTTCCTGTAAAGTTGGTGTTTGATGTATGAGCTGCTGTACGCGTTGCTTCAGAAAACAGCTGTACTGCCAGTCAGGAAATACAACCACAGGTAGTTTGCAAATAATCTTAGTTTCTTTTCTTTTTCTTTACCAGTCCAATTGAAACCAGGTCCTGTCAGGTAGACATTTCCATCTTCATCCTCAGGGCTTTCCACAGTCCAGTGTAGTACAGTGAGCCAGGTGATATGCAGGTGTGGGCGTCATCATGGTCCCTGCTCAGTGCTGTTCATGTCTGAGTCATCAGCAGGCCAAGCCATCATTCTCATGCTTAGCTTAAGCCCAGCTGTCTCTGTACTTGATCACACTGTCATTACCAGGCACACGCACATTGTTAGTAGACTCCACAGTGCACGAATTAACGAATGCAAGACCACTGCACAAAGTCTAACAGTTTTCAAACATGCATCGTAAGACAGACGCGCCTGTCTTTGTACCATGTTGTTTTTTTCTTGAACGTGTGAGTTGTCCATTTGAATCCAAAGATGCGCTCAGAATACACAAGGAGCAAAGAGACATGTTGTCAAGTGCCTCTGTCATTTTCAGTGCTTGGAAAGGCTAATTTCACTTCCTGTGTGACCCGAGATGCAGCTTTGTCTCACTTGGAGCAGAAGCATAAAATTACAGAGGAAGTTGTCGAGCTACAAATGCACCTTTAACAAGTCTTTAGAGTGTTGTGATTTCTAACACTGTTTAAAATATCTTATTGATATGCTATTTAGCGCGAGTAAAAATATTCACAGAGCTGTTCAGATTATCAACTCGGTGCTTCTCAGTATTGCATGCTGAGTGCTAAAGATACGTGGAAAACACAGTGCTGCCATCAAAATGTGACAAAAGACATGAGTAATGAACATTAAGTGACATTTTCTTAACATCAGCATTATGTTTAAACATTTTGTAGCTTTAATTTGTACTCTCTAATGTTGGGTGGGCCTGGTCGTAGCATATTACTTTGAATTTTCTGAAACTGTTGGTGAGTTTTATGACTTCTTGTCTGTGCCCATCTTCTACCTGTGATAGGTCCTGTCCAGGTTCATGCTCCAATGTGTGCGTCAGTGTAGGCCAGGTTGAAATGGCCTAAAATTTCATTCAAAGATTTGCTCTTCATTATGTACATACAACAAACCATTATTTTGTTTTGGTGTTATATTGTTAGAACTGAAAAGATTGATTATTCAGTGGGTGGAGAGAAAAATGATGCATTTTAGTAAATTATTACTACTTTTAAATAAAATAATATATTATTTAATATAATTGACATTTGAGGAGCAGTGGGTTCTGTTCTGTTGGTTAAACAAGACATTTGAGGATCAGTACTCTGATGCTCTGAAGTTTGCCTGTTTTTCAGTGTTTCTCTGAGAAATCGTAACAGTGATTTTATATATATATATATATAATAATCATTATTCAATATACAATTTGTAGTTGCAGCCCTCTATTTAGTATCTTCTCCGCTGTATGTACTTGTATTTATTGGCCTTTTTCACCAACATGAGACAGTGCTGAAAACCCAGAGAACTAATGGCAAAAGTTAAACTCATTTAGTCCTGAAACGACGTGTCTGAGAGAGAATATTAATCTACAACCGCTTTGATGATCATATTAATGATTTCAGTGTATTTTTCCTGTGAACACTTCCAGCTTCTCAGTTATGAGAATTTGTTGCCTGTGTTTGTGTTGTATGATGGTAAAGACAATATCTTTGTGGTTTGGACTGTTAGTCAGACAAAGCAATACCTCAGGTTTAGCTATTTTGTAGAAGAATTAATCCACTCTTCAAGAAAATGGTTGTTGAAACAAAAATAAAAATAAATGTTAGTTGGCAGCCATAGTCTCTTTAAAAAATTAAAAATCCTCTAAGGTGTTGACAGTGGTAAGTAGATGGCTTGTAGAGGAAGGATGGGTTGAGGCGTTTCACTCCGACACACTCACGCACACTTCGTAGTGTGGCAGCTGAGGAGGCTATATATAGGTACAAGTCTGTGTTTGGTGAAAGTGGAAGAGGAAGACCTCGAATGCACTACGTTTCACACACAGTAAAAGCTTTTCTGTACATGCACCTGTAAATGCAACCAGTGTGCACAAAATTAGAAACTTTAGTACAGTATTATGCAATTCAGCACACAGTGTGGGTGCTGTAGTCTTAAAGCCTCAAGTTTAAGTTGAAAAGGCCTTGGAAGGTGTTTATGTCTTAGATTTAATTAATGTAATGTGTAAAAGTCTAACTTAAGAATCTATAAATGCCCTCCTGAGTCAAATTAACGTTTTATTGATTATACAAAACTGTGTAGGTAATTTTTGTGGTATTATTCTGTAGTCAGTTTTTTGGTATTGAGTTGCAGTGCACTTAAAATGTGGCATGCTTGTGATACATAATGCAGAGCTAAACGCCCAGTGGTCAGTTTACAGCATGGCGTGGAGCACTTCTGTTGCCATCAGTAACAAGGCCAGTAGGACAGAGTGGAGTGAATCATATGATTTCAATCCAAGTCGTGACAAAGAAGAGCAGACACATAACGAGCCGCTTCTTATTCAAGACTATATCATAAACAAAACGATTTACACAAGCATAATGGCATTACAGTGAAGGTAATGGTTTGTTTGTATGGTGCAGGAGAAGGAGGAGGAGTGGGTAGTAGGTAGGCAGAAGAGGATGGGATTTGGGGCCCAGGGTGCATGAGGGCTTGTTGGGGTAGTGTGTTTTCAGGAAGCGATGGGGAGGGTCCTGATTGTCCATGCTCTCGCGCTTCACTTGGTAACTGGAGCGTGTGGGTGCATGGAGTTCAGGAGGACCCCCACAGTCCCTTAGCTGTCAGTTGACAAAAGCATTAAGCAGCCTCCTCGAAACGTCCTTCAGTATTACAAATGGTGCATTATTAGCTTTACTTATACACATAAAGAATATTTAGTCTGTTGAGTTTGAGTCTCTCAGGCTGTTGCTCACTGTTCCTGCTTTCATCCATGCTAATTGCAGACTAAAGATGTACTGCACCTGTTTCCTCTTTGAGTATTCAGCACACTCTCTTCTACAGGTGATGTGCGTCGCACCAAAATCACAGATCCAGATTTTGTCCCAACAGGCTTTAGAGGTTGATTAAATGATTGGTGTTGATGTGTAAGATGAGTCATTATCAGGTTCACTGTAATTAGACGAGGCCTAAGGTTCATGTATGCTGGTTTGAACTGATGATTAAAGTACGAGTCGCCATGAATCACAGGCACCACACCTGTGTTCAGTATCAAGCAAATACCGTGTGTGAGGTAGAAATGTGTTTACTCGGTGTAACTGTAATCCCAGACCCTCGGCGTGGCAACCCTCCATATGGCCCTGCTGTTGTCTGTCTGAGAGGAGCTCGGTCTTTGTCTCGACATGAGGGGTGGGCGCCCTATGTGTCTGGGTGGAGCTGGGGGCGGGCTGAAGGATAATTGGAGGTCATTGTTTTGCCAGCCCCTTGTTGACCCATGTAGGTCAGGGGCCAGACTTACGGAGCAACCTAAGCGTGTATCTGCGCCTCTGGGTCCGTGAGGCCTTTTCTAGTGCATTCAAGCAGGTGCCACTGATGAGATGGTTTGCAACAGGCTTGGCGTTACGCCGCACATGTATCTTTCAAATCTCACATTTAATGTAGAGATAAGCCTACACGCTCTCTGTCACCACCATTGTTCAGATTCATCATAAATGTCTTTTCAAACTTGAACCTATGCATGCTTAGGAAATGATGGAAAACTCAACTGCACTGATGTTTTTATTAAAATAGCTATTGCGCTGCACTGATTTACAATGTCAAAATCAAGGAGACTTATTTGTCCTTACAATACAGTCACTATTCTCTCTGTTCTTTTCAGGCCCGCCTGCCCCTACGTCTCTGTTTCAGCCTCCACGGCGTCCCGGCCTTGGCACGGTGGGGAAACCCATCCGGCTCCTTGCCAACCACTTCCAGGTTCAGATTCCCAAGATTGATGTCTATCACTATGATATCGACATCAAACCTGAGAAACGGCCTCGGAGGGTCAACAGGTAAATCAGCAGCAAGCTTTGGGCAGAACATGCAAATGGGGGATGGGGTTTTGTCTTAGATGTTGATCTATAGTTATTCTAACAACAGGTTGTCCAAGGAGAAACGTGTCTCTTATTACTTGTTTGCATCTCACCATCCTGTTTCTCCTGTCTCCTAGGGAGGTGGTGGACACCATGGTGCGGCACTTCAAGATGCAGATCTTTGGAGACCGACAACCTGGCTACGATGGGAAGAGGAACATGTACACAGCACATCCACTGCCAATTGGGAGGGACAGGGTTGGTATTGACCCCGCACAGATTAAACAGTGTGTAAATGTAGAAAAGGGAGAAATGCTGCTGCGGTTTGTTCATATTTTAGGAAGGAGGTGGCAGGCGTGTGAAATACTTTTAGTGGATTAGGTTGCGCAAGCAGACGAGATGTTTGTGGGCTTGTGAGTGGAAGGTTGCCATCTTGAGGTCCAGATCAGCCTGGAAAATCTGGACCAAGAACCTGAGGACAATAAATTCTTGTAAATGAAGATGCAGCTGCACTTTTAGGCTGTTGTACTTCATTAACCTGTGTGGTTCATTGCACTTTGTGAAGTAATTTTGCTCATGGTGTCGTAATGAACCCTTTTTTGTTTGCCTTTTGTCCTGAAATACATTGGAAAGAAACAAGAACTGTGAAGGGTTTTCATTTAGGTGTACTGTTTGTGATTGAATTTAGAGGGCACAGTCGAAAGAGTTTCAGTGGAGCTGTTTAACATGGTGTCCTTGTTTTGCTTTTGGCTTGACAAAACCAACAACACCATTAACAAACCTTTAATGTTCTTATTGACATTTCTGCTTCCATGAAATTAGATTTTTGTCCCACCATCATAAACTGAATTAAGTGGGGGGGGTTCTCAATTTTGGCTTCTTGTTTAAACCTACTGACTCAGTCACAGTGCTAATGAAATGTTTCGTCTTTCAGCCTACTCTCTGGGTATTTATTGCGTCTTGCTCCTATGACCCATTCTTGAGTTTCTTTCCACTCATCTCTTTGTTTTCTACCACACCCATTCTCCTCCCTCGCTCTATCTTTAGGTGGATCTGGAGGTGACCCTGCCTGGTGAAGGGAAGGATCAGACGTTCAAGGTGTCTTTGCAGTGGGTGTCTGTGGTCAGTCTACAGATGCTGCTGGAAGCCCTGTCAGGTCACCTCAATGAGGTCCCTGAGGACTCTGTTCAGGCTCTGGACGTCATCACACGGCATCTTCCTTCCATGAGGTACTGTTACTCATCCATCTCTGCTGCTTCACAGAGGCACCACCTACACTTTCACATGTGTTGACAGTTATTTCTGGTCATGTTTTGTCTCTGTTAATTTTCTCTGTTGTGTTCCTGATGAAGTCATGTCACACCCTATGGTAGATGTGTCATCGCAGCACTAGAGATACATTTTCAGAGAATGGACTCGATCACAGCAGCTTTTGTAACATTAACATTCAGTCACTGAACTATAGGACTCAATATGCACACACTTTACTCAGTACTTTATTATGCTGAGGATGGATATCTTAACATGCTAGAGGTGTCCAGGCACAGCTCAGCTTCAATAATCTTTATTTTGGTCTATTCAGTGCTTCATATTTTGTAGATTCCATTTTTTGTCAGCTTCTATTAACTCTAAATATACAAAATATGTTAATGAGTTGTGTAGAAGTGTCACTCCAACGCAGTCCTTTCAACTCCTCCACAAATGTAGCCAGTGATAGTAGTTTCCTATCAGTTCAACCAATCATAGCAGCCCCTCGTTGAGCCATATTTCACCAACCGCTTCCATGAAATTTGGCATTTTAGTTTGTTTAATGTGCAAACCTCTATTTTTCTGTAACAAATGAGTCACAACATCACCTAACTCAGTTGTAGGATTGTCAGTGATTGATTCTGTGTTTGTGCACAGGTACACTCCAGTGGGGCGTTCATTTTTCTCCCCTCCGGAGGGCTATTACCATCCTCTTGGTGGAGGCAGGGAGGTGTGGTTCGGTTTTCACCAGTCGGTCCGTCCTGCCATGTGGAACATGATGCTCAACATCGATGGTAAGACGTGAGCGGAGGTAATCTGCTTCAGCTGTGTCTGTAAATTTGCATTGAGTACATTCATTCAACATTCAACAGTGAAGAGATAATGGATGTTCACTTAGCAGCATGAACAAATTACCGACAGTGACTTATTGGCATGTAAAACATTTTAGAAACACGGGTTGTGATGTGTTAAATTCTGCCTGTGATATCAGGCAGAGTTTGTTTTGCTTTGTAGTTTTTCATCATTGTTTTGCTTTGTAGTTTTTATTTACAGGACTGATGAAGAAGTGAAAAAGTGATATTTGTTTAACCCTTACAGTGTCAGCAACTGCTTTCTACCGTGCTCAGCCTGTGATAGAGTTCATGTGCGAGGTGCTCGATATTCAGAACATCAATGAACAGACCAAACCACTGACGGACTCACAACGTGTCAAATTCACCAAGGAAATAAGAGGTGAGTGCTCATTACTGGCAAAAGCGTAGTGTACGGACTTTCATCAAGCGACAAGTGAATTCACAAGACATGCACTCTTAAAACAATTTCTATGTTTCACTGTGTATCCAGTTCACCACAGATTACATGTAGGTGTGCTCCTGCAAGACGCATGCATGTGTTGCATGCATGAAACTACACCATTTCTGATATATAATGGATATGCATTACAAACATGCACTGCTTATTCCAGTTATTCTTGACCTCAAGGGACAAACTAAGTTTCTGCCTTTGAACAGAATCAATCAACTTTTAGTCTGAAAATGAACAGTGAGATCCACACAAGCATTAACGATGGATCTTCATTTAGATTATTTTATTTTCAGTTATATTATTATGGTAGAAAACGCTGCTTCTCCAAGCAGATCTGGTTTCTGTTTTCACTTTTGTTATGGCACCAAATGATTGTGCAGGAGATAGATTTGCTGCAGTTTTAAGAACTGTTGAATTTCAACTGCATATTTTCTAAGGCAGACACTTGTAACTTTCTCCATTCTCAAATAAGAATGCAGAAGGCTGTAAAAGTTCCCTACACAATTGGCTGCCTTGTCAGCATTTATGTTCATCTTGCCTGAAAATACCAGAAGAACAGAAGAAAACTCCAAGTAGCTGAATCTGCGTGTAACAAAATATACAATACATTTGAAATTTGAGAGAAGGGTACTACTCTTTGTCATTGTATTTTTTAATCTATTATTTAATTATTAACTCATATTTTCTTGTGTTTGTTGAACAGGCTTGAAAGTTGAGGTCACACACTGTGGTCAGATGAAGAGGAAGTACCGTGTGTGCAATGTTACACGTCGACCTGCCAGCCATCAAACGTAAGTGCCAGTCCTGTGTTCACCCAATTATCAGCAAAGGCAGTCATGACTTTGGTGATGTTTTCCTGTTGTGTTCTTGACCCAGATTTTCCATTTATCCACAGGTTCCCCTTACAGCTTGAGAACGGCCAAGCCATGGAGTGCACAGTAGCTCAGTATTTCAAGCAGAAGTACAATCTGCAGCTCAAGTATCCACATTTACCCTGTCTGCAAGTAGGGCAGGAACAGAAGCACACCTACCTTCCCCTGGAGGTGAGACACAGACACATTTACTGGGGTTGGAGAAAAATGTTTCATATCAAGCTGTAACCTTCTGCCTTTTAAATTTCCCTAAGTTGTTCCTCATATCGGATTTGTTTTGTTTAATCCATTGAATGTTCCTTCCTGTTGTGTAGGTCTGTAATATAGTAGCAGGCCAGCGTTGTATCAAGAAACTGACGGACAACCAGACATCCACCATGATCAAAGCTACAGCTCGCTCAGCCCCCGACAGGCAGGAAGAGATCAGCAGACTGGTGAGTGCTGTTTCCCTCTTGGGGTGGGAATAAGAAAAGCAACTTGCGCAGCGTTTGGTGTATTTTTGTCTAAGGGTTTTTAGATTTATCCCTATCCCCTGCTGTGGATTTAGTACATGCTAAACAAGAGAGAAATCAACAAGACAGTTGAGCTTACACCTCAGCACTACAACGCGTTTGGTTTTTTTCTTTCTTATTCATCATTCTGTCCGATTTAGTTGACAATTCAGATTTCTTCTTCTCCAACTCCTCCTCTTCACTTTTACTCTTCTCTTAGGTCAAAAGCAACAGCATGGTCGGGGGTCCAGACCCTTACCTGAAAGAATTTGGCATTGTGGTGCACAACGACATGACAGAAGTGACAGGGCGTGTTCTCCCAGCACCCATGCTGCAGTATGGGGGCCGTGTGAGTACAGACACAGGGAGGGACTGTGGCAGGGTGAGTACTGGGCAGGAACTGCGCTCTGAGGGTGCAAGCCTGATGGGAACACACAGGGTGGGGGGCATCACAGAGTGAATGCTGGTAAGATCCAGGTCTGATTTGTATGCTGTGAATCTATGCAGACCTTTAAGACCTGGAACTTGCCTTGTGTTGCAATCTGGTGGTTTATCTCAACAGTCTTTCAGTGTGTGCATACTCTGTCCTTTCACTGACACAGCTTCTGAGTGCTTAAACCTTAAAATGCATGTAGATGAGAATTGGTTGTATTTAGTGTTGTCTGTGTAAGTGAAATGAACTACTTGATGCAGACTGCTGAGATCTACCCGCTGAATCTCAAATCAGCTGTTTTGAAGATGCATGCTGCAGAGAGGTGCGAACCTGACAACATCCAGTTTGTCAACAGAAGACAGAACTGGGAACATTTTGTTAAGGCAGGAAATTTGCCCCAATCCACTTTCTTACAGAAATGTAGAGCTGACTCATACATGTAACACAATTACAAGGTGTGAGAGGCTGAATTGGGATTCAAGGATTGTTTGTAAGGGAGAAAAAGGGATGTGCTGTCAATGGGATGACGATAAGACTCATACCTTCCTAGCATTAAGCACAATCTGGCTTGTGAAGCCTGTGGAGTGACTCTGACTTTCTATCCCATCTGAAAATGAAAAGGTTAATATAAATACCACAGGGCCTGTAATAAAGCGCTTCATTCAGAGGCAGCGTCCAATGATCAGATAAAAATTTAATGATCCCTGTGGGGAGATTGGTTGTCTTTGGCTGTCAGAAGTGAAGCAGATTGTTGCTTTAAAAAAATGCACTCATGTACCAGTCTCAAGCTTAAATCCCACTATTAGCTCTCTGAACTATAAATTGGTTCATTCATCTAACACAACAGTGTTTCTGAAAAACCTGGCCTCTTGCCTGCTGGGATATTGAGTCTAATCGGCTTCCAGTGAAATGCCCTTAAATGAAGACTGAAAGCTTTTCCTGTTTGTGTGTTCACTTAGTGTGAATGGAGTACACACACCTTTCATTTTATTCAGTGCTGATGTTGATGTACATACAGCTGCATCAGAGTCTTCGTACAGAGATAAATACTCCCTGATGAGACATGAGATGGGAAAAGCTACAGTCTATATACTGTGTAAAGTGCAATGTACTTTATTATTTTGCTAACGGTAATTTAAGTAGCTTTAAATCCTGAAACTTTGATCGTGTGTTAAAAATTGTAATGAGTTGGACAAACTTTTCTTAGCACATCACTCAAGCAGTTAATTGTGGTCACTTGTTTGGGGAATGAAAGCTCTTAATGCACTTACGTGAATCTTATTAACTTAAGTGAAAGCCACTGCCCTTTGAATTTGGATTCACAACCACATTTGAAGTTGGAGCACTCTCTTGAAGTACATACAATACTCTTGTTTGCTGTTCGTGTCAGGACTGCTGATGTGGGAAGCTGTGACAGCTGGATATTTATGGATATAACAGTCTAAGTTTTCCTCTTTAAACTAAGCCTCATCATGCTAAGGTTAAAATTAACGAGTCCATTTTTAAGTGAAGGTAAAAACGGATGAGTTGTGGATCAAACCTATTTAATACATCTATATTCAATGTGCACAGTGTTTGATTTGTCTGTGAACCAGCTAGGCTGGGTTGTGCTGTAGTATCTTTTGTATTGGCTCATCAAACCGGGGGGTTGACTAAGAGAGTAGGGACTCTCTCCACAGAATAAAACCGTGGCCACGCCCAACCAGGGCGTGTGGGACATGAGAGGGAAGCAGTTCTACGCCGGCATTGAGATCAAAGTGTGGGCTGTTGCCTGCTTCGCCCCACAGAAACAGTGTCGAGAAGACCTGCTCAAGTGAGTTGTGTACTTTTGTCTTGTCTTGTCGTGTTGTGTTGTGGCTTTGTAATAAAACTTCTTGAAGAAATGAATGTGACAGGTGTACATTTGTAATTTCTAGACGATGTAGCTTCACAACTCTTAAGGCCCTTTCATACTCATAAGCTACGCAAACAAACGCTTAGCAAAATGTGTCGCCAAACATTTTGTAACACAAGTTCAAGTGTAGTTTTTGATTGTTTCCAATAGGGGCCCTAATGTCACTATGCTGAAGGTATTATTTACAGGACTGTTTCTGGTAAAAGCACTGTCCTTCCACAGCTGTTTGCATTTCTACTGCACAAGTCATCTGACCTGACTGGCATTATGGAGCACTTTTACTGCCCCCTGTTGGATAAACGGTGTATCCCCTGCATTCACAGCTTAATCTACATAGTTGATATAGAGTATGAATTGGCCTTTAATGATTTGTGGTTCAGAGTGAAGTGTACTTACAAAATCTGAATGGATTGCAATGCAATTTATTTTGTTACCACAGCCTTCCTTCAATGTGATAATTGAAGAATTTAACATATTAAAATGCTTAATTCATTGACAAAATCAAAGTATTAATTTCTCATTTTTTAATTTACCATTCAAAACTAAAGCTAGTATATTTATGTAGGTAACCTGAACAACTTGCATTGCTCTTTTTTTTTTTTTTTTCACTTTACTTTTTGCTAAAAGATCAACACAACATTTAAACACTCATCCAGACATTTTTGAACGAGTGTTTATCTCACAGTTTGGCTTCGTTTTTAGTGCACATGAGCCTCTCAGAGCTGTTCGTATGCTGTAATCTACACTGCTGTCTTTCCTAAAGATGGTGTGTTACACTTCAGCTGCTGATTTTTGATGATTTTCAATAGGAGCTTCACTGACCAGCTGCGAAAGATCTCCAAGGATGCTGGGATGCCCATTCAGGGCCAACCATGCTTCTGTAAATACGCCCAAGGAGCTGACAGTGTGGAGCCGATGTTCAAACACCTTAAAATGTCTTATGTAGGTCTGCAGCTGATTGTGGTCATCCTGCCGGGCAAAACACCAGTCTATGGTAAGACACTGAAATTCATAATCATGATTTTTAATTTCCTCACAGAGGATGTAACAAAGGAAGATTGTTAAATATGTATGGAAATTAACTTGTGTTTAATGTTATGTTTCAATTTGATGTGACTCTGTGATGTTAGTCTTGGTCACTTCTCTCTGCTGTTTTCTAGCTGAAGTGAAGCGGGTGGGTGACACGCTCCTCGGCATGGCCACCCAGTGTGTGCAGGTGAAGAATGTAGTGAAGACGTCCCCACAAACTCTCTCCAACCTCTGCCTCAAGATCAACGCCAAGCTGGGAGGCATCAACAACGTTCTGGTACCTCATCAGAGGTCAGTTTGTTTATTTTTTTTAATTTCTTGCAGCCCAGTTGGCAGTCTGGAACGATTTTTGGCTTTGTTTGGTTAAATTGTGTCTCCCGGGTCTGAATCCTGTGTTGGATCTCTTAAAACTATATAAGAAGCTTCACAGTAGTGCTGACCTGAGAGAATAAGAAATATTATTTACAGGCCTGTGACGCAGAGTCTCTTTTCTTTTCTTTTCTTTTTTTTGTCTGTGCTGTTCGTGGTTCAGGCCCTCTGTGTTTCAGCAGCCCGTTATCTTCCTGGGTGCTGATGTGACACATCCTCCAGCAGGTGATGGGAAGAAACCATCCATTGCTGCAGTGGTGGGCAGCATGGACGGCCACCCCAGCCGATACTGCGCGACAGTGCGAGTCCAAACATCACGACAAGACATGTCCCAGGTAACTTCATTGTGTATGTACTTAATGGTGAAAGTGAGCTGAAAGTAGCAGTTGATTAATTGACAGAAATGTACTATTTTCATAATTGTTCCTCAACTTTCAGATAAAATTAACATACTCAAGAACAAGAATTTGTAGATTTTATTGTCAAATGACAGTAATTTGAATATCAATTGGTCAATTTGAACTTGTAAATGTTAATCATAACATATCAAAAATGACATTTTAATGTTTAATTTTTCATTCTGTTAATCACTCTGCATTTTTGTTACCTTCATCCTTTTCTGCCCTTCCAGTCTAAAACATATGTTGTTGTCTCTCCAGGAGCAGCTCTTTAGCCAGGAGGTGATCCAAGACTTGACCAACATGGTGCGGGAGCTGCTCATTCAGTTCTACAAGTCCACACGCTTCAAGCCCACACGCATCATTTATTACCGTGGTGGTGTGTCTGAGGGACAAATGAAACAGGTGACAGGTTATTTTTGTTTTTCCGAGGGCTCCACTCATGGTGTGTATTATGTCATGTTGTTGAAGTGCTATTAGAAAAAAAATCGGTGGTTTATACTGTTAACCTATTTATTATTTACTAATTATTCAGCAGCAGCAAATAAATAAATGTTACATAGCATAACCTCCAGTGTGCTTGTCATCTTTTTAAAAATGTTTTCAAATATATTTTCAGGTGGCGTGGCCGGAGCTTATAGCCATCCGGAAGGCATGTATCAGTCTGGAGGAGGATTACAGGCCGGGCATTACCTACATTGTAGTCCAGAAACGTCACCACACTCGTCTCTTCTGCTCTGATAAAGCTGAGAGGGTGAGTAGATCACTCTTCTGTAATGTGTAACACTTGGGGGTTTATTGTAAAAACAGTAATGTTTGAGTCTTTACTATAACCTGTGACTGCCCCTGCAGGTTGGGAAGAGCGGTAACGTCCCAGCTGGCACCACAGTGGACAGCACCATCACACACCCGTCCGAGTTTGACTTCTACCTGTGCAGCCATGCTGGGATTCAGGTGAAAGATACAAGCTCACACACTGAGATGATCTCAAACACTTAAGACTTAAGACACTTAAGAAATCAAATGCAACTGTATAATTGTTGAGCTTTAAATGATGCAGAATTTTGCATATTCATGAGTAACAGCACATTACTGAAATGTAAAATACAAAGGGTCTACAGACAGAGACTTACTGATTTGTGAACACTACAGCATTTGCTTTAAAGTTAGGAGAACTCCTCTGCCTTAACTCACTTACTGCCAAACCTGAAGCTGCACTTTTATAAACATAAATGAGTTAGCCTCTTAGTACTTGGAGTGCAAAACATTGCATCTGCTCACGTCACCCAATTCACCCAATTGTTTGAGTTTTGATACAGAGCTTGTGTATTTAGCTAGAGTTATTCTACAAAGTAAACATAGTGTACTTGATCACAGTTTGTACAGAATTTACTGTACTGTTTGTATTCTCTGTTCTTTTAGGGAACCAGTCGTCCCTCCCACTACCATGTCCTGTGGGATGACAACTGTTTCACGGCTGATGAACTGCAGCTCCTTACCTACCAGCTCTGCCACACCTACGTCCGTTGCACACGCTCTGTTTCCATCCCAGCACCGGCCTACTACGCCAGGCTAGTGGCTTTCCGAGCCCGCTACCACCTGGTGGACAAAGACCATGACAGGTGAGGCATTCCTGATTCAGATTTTGTCAAATTTGGCTGAACTGTTTTGGCCCAGACATAGTGGAGTAACACATCTTTCTATGGTGTAATGCATTTAAAATATAAATGCTTTCACTGACGGTCCCCAGTAGATAATTACAGACTGTGCTTAGATCAGTTGTGAAGCAGCTTAGTGGAAGGATGTGTCCGCTTGTTTCAGTCAAATCAAATCGTGTTTTAACCGTTTGATTGCAGAATCTGCATTTACATTTGTGATACTGATTACAAAGAGCAGCACTCAGGGTGGCATCTTGTCTTTTTGAAAATAAGCTCATCCATTATGTTTTTTCTAACCTGGTTATTGGAGGTTCTCTTTCACACCTGTTTTTACAGCTGTTTTGTGGCTTATCTGC
>JAUBNQ010000003.1:5094691-5107123 GCA_032353495.1 Ctenopoma kingsleyae
CAAAATGTCATCTAATTACTGTTCTTGATAAAATCCCATAAATAATATTTTTATATTGTGATATTATTTAATATTTATATATATATTTTTTGTCAATATCTCACCTTCCTAAGTAGTTAACAAATCAGACTGTATTTTAGTTCAATGATTAAACATTGTCATTGTCAATATTGTCCTGGGCGTGCTGTGTCCTTCATTGGATCCCACCCAAAAAATATATAGTGAATATTTTATATTATGTTGGGATATAACAATACAATAACCATCATTATTATTGTTATAAATACATCAAACATTTAAATTAGAACAATATATTATTGGATACAAATGTATGCTAGTGTAAAGAGCTTTTTAAGGTTGTAGGTTGGCAGTGTGCAGCCAGTTCTGTTTACATCTGTAACACTACATCATCGTCACCGCTTTGTTTTCACAGTGAAGACCAGAGTTGCACAAATGAAAGAGAAGCTCAACCAACTGTTGAAGGATGTTGACAACAGCTACAACATGGCACTAATTAAGCTCCCCATGACTGTCAGGAAGATGCTCTGGTTGGAGCAATGCAGTAAGTTGTCACCAATCCACATTAATTTAATTAAACCCAGACTACTTTGATCCTGTGACTCATTTTGAAAGAACTTTCAGACTAACTTTGCCACTGAGGCCTCTCTTTTTAAAAAAAACAACAACACATAATTGGTTTCATCAGCACAACTGCAGCTCTGGTGTTTTCTTTTACAAGAAAGAATGTTTGCATGTTTCTGTTCTGAGTGAGTTTCATGACTTTTTAGACATATTGAATCCTAACCAAGCAAGTTAAGTATTAAAACGATTTGTTCTCTCAAAAAAGGTCTTTGAAGATATTAAACAGTCCTAAATTTGATGTGCAAATATCTTTAATTCAATCTGTAGCCTACAGAAGACAGTCATGCTGGTTATATGTTTATTTAATGTGAAATGAACAAAAACTGGATGTGCTATCTCCAGTAATATTGTTCATGTATATTCATATGCAGAAATTAATTTGTTTATCTAGTCCATCTGCTATATGCTATTATACAGGCCCAGATAATGTTTGTAACTATTGTTATACACAATATGGAAAAAAGGTGTCAAAAACTTGTCTTATCATCCTGATGGGTTTTCAGACATATCTTTGATTCTTGTGGTTGTTTTGACCATGAAACATGAATTAAATGGCCTTTTCATGTATTTTTAACAAGGTCTTAAATTCCTTGATAAACTTTGCATAAAATCTGTTAGCTGTATGCTATAGTGTGAGTTGCGTATTCTTCCAGTTATATTTTACTTTTGATTTATTTGCATGAACTAGTGTTAAGCTGTTTCTGGAAAGTACACAGTACATACAGTTTGTAGGTAGCTACATTAGGCCTCATACTCACCATCATGCACAATGATAAACTGCTGAAGTGGTTTATTTTTTAACTAATTAAATGAGAACATATTTTATTCCCATCTGTGTAGAGTCTGAGAAACCAAAGTCACCAGAAGCAGATAACGTAAAGGTGAGTTTCAATATCAACGTGTCTCATGAGTCATAATGTGTCCCATGTGCTGAATGAAAACTCAGTTTTTATTAACATCTGTTAGCAGAGAGCGGAAGAAGCTGCTGCTGTTAAAATAATCGAGGCTGAGGACCATGCAGTCCTACTGAAATCAGTCAAGAAAAGTATGTAAAAACTAGTTTTTCTGTGTTCTTAAATTAAACGAGTATCAAGAGATTGCTGATGCTAATTTACATGGGATGCACTGAATGTCCATATTTGGAAAAAATTAAAGTAAACTATTGAAATTTCTTCTTATTTATTTTGACAGTGTCAAAGAGAAAACGTGTTGGCAAATCTAACTCTGAGGATGAAAACACTCCAGGCACAACAAGGAAGGTACTGGCTGATTTTCATTCTGTCATTCAGGAGGATACACAAATGAGTGTTAAAGTGTCACTTTTGTGCAGACATTTAGCTTTTCTTTTTTCTTTTTTTTTTTAATGAATGCTCTTAATTTAGACGAGAGCTTCAAAAAAACCACCAACTACATCAAAAAGAGCTAAAGCGCTGTCTGTAAGCAAGCAGAACACCTTGATCAGACAGTAAGACATTTTCTTTCTTTCTTCCTTTTTTTTTTTTTTAAAAACCCCTTTCTTAGTTTAGTACCCCAGTAATGTGATACTAACATGTCTCTGTCTGGATTCAGATCTACCAGGAAACCCTTGGTCACTCCTGCCAGGAGCATGCTGGATTCTTCTTTGATGATGGGCCCTACTCCCCTTATCACTCCACGCTTCGACCCAAGGTGAGCATTACAGCAGCGTATACAGATGCAGGTGAAGGCCCCTCATAAGGAGAAGAGCTGCCTCATAAATGGGATTAAACATTCAAATAAACAAAAAGAGCCTAATCAGAGTCAGTTACCTAAGAGTGTTTTTCCCTAATTATTGGTAATTAATTTAGTATATTAATTAGTTGTACGATGGGTAGAAAAATAGTCAAATATTGTGTAACTTAATAATCATTTTTAAGCAAAATGACAAACTAGCTTCTCTAATGTGACCATTAGATGTTTTTTGACGGTTGGACAAAGCAAGACATTTGAAGATGTCACGTTGGGCTATGTTCATTTTAAACATTCTCTTGCATCTTGCACTTTCTTGTCCCTAGGCTTCCTAAGACCCCTGCTGTCAGAGTTCCCCGCCACAAAGAGAGGGTCTATAGCATTTCTGTAAACGGCTCTCCAATCACAGCAGGCAGCGAGGACATCGTCATCAATGTCCCCATTGGCAACGGAGAGGTGGGTGCAGATATTTTGGGGAGATATTTCCTTTAAGTAAAATTAATGTTTGCAAATGACAGATAATTATTAACTTAACTTGCTGGCAAGAAATTAAAACCAATTCATTGATCACATGAATAAAACCGTTAAGTTGTATTAAATTTCCTTTTATAACATGATATCTTATTAGATTCTTCTGTGTGTTGGGACCAAACTATTATTTTATTAATTAGGAAACTAATTTAATACCCAGTTGTCTTGTGTGTTGATCCAGAGCATTCAGCTGTTGGCCAGTCAGATGGACTCAGTGGACCTGTCTCTGCTGGATGAAACTGCCCTGAGGAGCATTCGGCTGCTGCAGGTATGTTGATCACGTTTCTGTTGTCCAACAGAAGAACCTGTACTCGTTGATGCGGGTTCTAGTGAAATATTGGACTGTAATGTCATTCTCACTGTTCTCTTTTTTTCTCTTTGTAACAGAATCGCCTCACAACACTGTGTGGGACATCAGAGTGACCTAACCATCAAATGTGTAAATTTGGACTAAAATGGTGTTTTACTGTTGGTGTTATTTCTTTACTTTTGTACGATAGTCGAGTGAACTTTTCTGCTGCTTCTTTAGAATTAGGCTAAATCCTTCTGAGGAATCCTGCCTGTCTCATTTTAGTGGTATCCCAGTCTTTATTTGTTTTGGCCAGTCCGACTTTTAATATTATTGAATGAATGTGTTCATTTTTTGTTTGTAAGTAAGCAGTTTCACATTGTCGCTCTGTCAGTCATCATTATTCTTTTTGACTGCAAAACCGATAAAAGCGTTTTACCACAGCTGTACATTTGTGTGATATGTTTTATTTGGCATTAAAATTATTTGGTGTGTGAATGAGTAGATCCAACATAAATAAAATGTTATGATTGTGTAGCAGCAGAGTTTTTAGAACAGGAAACCTTTATATAGTGAGCAGCAGGTGGCAGCATTTCACCATAGAAAGTTTGATTGTATGGAGCGCATCGTCTCTGCTGAACCTTCTGTTCAGACAGAAATGAAACTGTTACAGCCTGCTTTAAGCTCTTCTTTCTAGAGTTCCCTTACATACATTACAGGAGACAATGAAAATCACTGCTGTCTTATACTACTGGTGTTAGATTAATATTTCTCAAAATATTATTAAAGTGGTACTAAGGTTTTCTTGCCAGAGGACTTTGCTTTCGTCCTTTATAAAGTTCTACATTTTCCTAACAAACTCTTGATTTTGCTTAGAAAGAAGTTCCTCTTGTCCTTTAGCGACTTTGTTTACACAGAGGGACGTTAGTAAGTCATGTGTTATAGTGTTGGCAGGAAGTGGCAACCTGTCCCGCTCCTGGCACAGGAACCTGCACTCTGACCTTTGGGGACATCATAACGCTGCCAATTAGAAGCTTGTTAAGCTTATTTAGGCCTGATGAGCTCGTTAGGGTTTCCACCTGGGATAGCGAACTGGGTCAGACCGGGCCTCACCTTCGGCACATACAGACAAGCAAAACTCTTTGCTATTCCTGTTGGATTCTCGCGCATCATATGTTACCAAACCACAGAATGGGAACTCTGTGCCCCCGGCTGAAACCGGGCCCGGTCCCTTCCATCTGTAGCCATCTTCAGCACTTTATCATCTACTGTCTCTTGCTGTGCAAACTGTGCTGCAGAGGTAAAAACCAAGTTCTGCATCAGTACCAACAACAGATGTTGTGGTCAGCAGTGCGTGCAGTTCAGCTCCCTCGTTAGCAGAGTACTGAGCCCTTGCACACCTGCTCTACATATCATAGAATTTTCCTGGTATTGCGTCTGAAAGGATTGGATCCTTTTTTATTCTCTAGGTGGGTGGAAAATTGCCATTTTGCACGGATGGCTTGGTTTTCAGTAAGCACGCAGGCAGTGGCGCAGTGACAGGTGTGGTATGGATGGGGCGGATTTTGAGGTCACAGAGCAACACTGCTACATAAATCATCTGCTGAGATGTTCAAGATGAGGGACTGGAACCTGAGATAGTGGGTGGGAGAGTACAGAGAACCGTAGACGCTAATCAACTGGTCTGCATTAGCAACGATTTTTTTTTTTATTCACCTCCTCTAAAGCAATCTGAAGACAATGAGTACATCTAATTCAACACATTCATGCTAAATGAGTTCAGTAAAGCAAAGTAAGGTGGCACTAGTCAATAAAGAGCCAGATATTACTCTTGAATTGGAGACCAAAACAGAGATTAAAGGAGAATGATTATTGCACTTACATATATTGGTTGATTGTAGATGTGTCTCACATATAATGCTAATGTTGTAATGTGCCAATTCTTGTGAACACAGACCATAATCAATGTATACTGAAATAATTAATCCAGGTTTTGTTTACAGGTTCTTGCAAAGTTCAGAAATGCTACTTTGGCTTTCATTGAACATCCTATTTACCTGCCAGCAAGCCTCACCCCCTCAAATCTCAAATCTCCTCTCCAAGCTCTTTTCCCCAACCTTCCACAACCTATCTTCACCTTCCTCATTTCTCAGATTTTCTCTTTCCATTGTCTTTTACCATGAACACATCTAACACATGAATGTGGCGTGTTCCACAACAAAGCTGTTCTTTTCCCAAACTGCTGGAGCTGTTGGCTAATTGAGCACCCAGACCTGGGGAAACAGCCAAATTTCTTTCCAAGACAAATGAACCTGGCAGAGGCATGTTCTCACAGCGAAATTAATTCTCTGGTGCGTCAAGGCCTCCTACAAATCCCATCCGTCAAATGCTCTGCTAATCGATTTATTCACATGCCCACACCTCCGTCTGCCACTGTCTCTCACTCAATTCATACTGAGCCAGCCAGGGGTCAAAACTCATCCTTCCCTAAGTTGGTTTGTCAGCACAAACCAAAACAAACGTCGTAGAATGCTTTGTTGTGT
This sequence comes from Ctenopoma kingsleyae, assembly GCA_032353495.1. Lineage (NCBI taxonomy): Eukaryota > Metazoa > Chordata > Actinopteri > Anabantiformes > Anabantidae > Ctenopoma > Ctenopoma kingsleyae. The sequence continues at coordinate 5,100,404 of JAUBNQ010000003.1, forward strand.
CGGCTTTGGTGATGGAGAGTTACAAGGATGCAAGCTGATGGTAAAGTGAAGTGGCAGACGGGAGGAAGAAGTAAATGAGAGCGAGTGGCCTCCACATGATGCATTGTGGGCATGTGTTTGTCTGGTGGCCAGCAGGGTCCTGATGGTGTTTTGATGGGTGGCCCCTCTGTCGCTCAGCCACCCCAGATCATGGGCAGGGTGGAGAGGAACATCTGCTGCCAAAAAATAGAAAATCCTGTGGAAATGATGTCCTGCAAATAATGGTCTTCTCTGAGGAGGTTACTGAGAAAAACATTAGTCAGAAATAATCCTAATATTTTTTGTCCCATATAATCTGTAATTCTTGGAAGAGCTTATAGTTTTGGACAGAAATCAGGTGACGCGAGTTATGAAAGCAACTCAATGATTTCATTGATGTAATAGCAACTGGAATATTTGATACGTTGTCTAAGAGCTGAAAGTAGTTGAATCATCAGTTAAAGCGCGGCAGGTGAAGCTCTGTGAACATTTGAAGAGTAAGAGACAAATTTCCAGTGTCTCCTGAACCATAAACAAAGAAATAGTTAAAATTCAAAATTCAAATTAAACTTTACTGTAGTTAAAACAATAAAGAAGGTTGAAGTGTGTGCACTTGTTAGACCTTAAAGCAGATAAAATCAGATGAAATGTAATTGCTCACAGCACGTTCAATTTCAGTTTCATCCCGTTACTTTTACTTTTACTTTACTTTACTTGACAGACGCTTTTATCCAAAGTGACTTACAAGGAGAAGACACAAGCAATTACCATTCGGGTTCTGTTATGTAGGAAGTCGAGTTTGTATATATAGTAGTAGTCACATTTTTTGGTGTCTTTGTATTGACTGCAGAATACGTTTATCACTTGTTTCTGCATTTCACTCTTTACATTCTTTTTTGTAGTATGTTATGACATATTTTAGATTTATTGTAAATTTAAAAAATAAATTTTATTGGTTGGTTCAAGAAATCTTGCAGTTACAGAAAGAGTAAGGTTTTCTTAATAGAATCTAAAGCTATGTGAAGGCTCAGCCTTGTAATGTTGAGCCTTCGCACAGCTTCAGATTCTTCTATCTTCACTTATAGGGTTACTCATGTACCAGCCTTTTAGGAGTTTATACGTCACATTTTTGTCTGTTACCCCAAAGTTAATTGGGCTAAATTAGACTAAATCTCTGATAACAATGCCCTTGCCAATGTGTACCAATAATAATTGAATTAAACTTTCTGCTAGCTGTTTTCTTGCCGTGAACACTTTTCAGATTCAAGGGTACAAAGTTACTCTTTCCTAATAGGAGAAAACACATTCTGCTTTCGCAGTTTTAATACGGGATGAACTAATAGTGGAAGCATTAACCTTACTTCTGTACCTTTATTATGCTAGACCTGGCCTGGGCAGGTTCAAAGGAAGCTTTTCTCATTTGGTTAGATGAATATGAGATGCAGACACCAGGAAGGGCAGCAGAGCAGGGATAAAATAAAGTGAATTCTCACCATTCATTACCTCCATCAAAGAAAGAAAGAAAGTGACCAGAAAATGAGAGGTGGAGCAGTGACTGGTATTGCCTTTGAGAAATAATTAAAGCCTCTTTGCAGTGCTCCCCAGCCTCCGGGAAAAAAATCCCCATCTTCTGTATAGGCTACAATTGATGTTTGGTTTACCAGCGCCTCTGTATAAAGCAGACCTTCAATAAAATATATCACCCTATTTGTGAGAGTAATACAGCCCAGTGCGGTCCTCAATTAGGTATAAATGACACAGCAAATTGGAAAATTAGGAGGAGAGGGAAGGATAATTTGCTCCAAAAGAGGCTAAAACCAATTCATTAGCAGACTAGGAAGAAGACAAAGGGTCCGTTTGTGTCTTCCAACAGAAATCCCACTTTAAGTTCAGACGCCTTACTGTTCACCTTGTCGCAGGCTGCGTTTGGAGGCCGAGGTAATTTATTGTGACTCATATGTTGTTCATAGAGTGTGGATTTACAGGTTGCACTAATGGGTGATGTGTGAGGAGGGAAGGGAATGGAATCTTCCTCATTATTGTAATATATTTTCCAATTTGACAAATGTTAATAATAATAGAAATGAATAACATCTGCTAATTAAATATGAACAGCACACACTGTCTGTAGCATTGCAGATAACCATGACTCTGTAAAAAAAAAAAAAAAAGGGCAGTGATGGTGTGTAATGTGCTGCTCAGTGAGCTACTCTGATGCTGTGTTGCTGACAGATGACATAGTACGAATACTCTGATTGTCTGAATGTGCTTCATCATACTGGCGAGTCTCCGATTTGCTGAACTTTCCGATTTTTGGTAACTTGAAGGTCCAGTACGACACCACATTAGTGACATTACTGCAATAAATTTTTAAATAGCTAAAAGATTGGACTTCACACATCATTACAACACACAGAGCTATTTCCAGTTGCATTGTTCTATGCAATGACAAGAGAGTATGACCTGTGAGTTAAAACTGTTAAAGCTACAGCAAGAGTGATGTGTTTAATACCCAGTGTGCTGCCATTTAAAGTAACATTCTCATGTTTGTATTTTATACTGATTAAAAAAATAAAATACAAGAATCAAACAACCTGTTGGTCGTTTGCCCATAAATTTGCTATGGTGGAAAAAGTCTAATGATCAGTGATTGTCTGACCTTTTCTCCATAGGACCGCTAATTGGGTTAAAATAAGGTTTATCATTCCCAGGCAATTTTTTGAATGGATTTTTCTGTAATGCCTGTAAAAATACAGGATGTGTTGCCGGGAAAGTTGGTACGAACATTTGCGATCTCTTGATGATCTCTGTTTCACTTTATTGCGTAAATGTATGACAAAAAAGTGCAGTTGCATAGTCCTTACATTCAGCTTATATATTCTTGTTCTTACAAGTAAAGAGTATATAAATATATATAGTAAGGGCAAAAACAATTAATCAAATAAAATAAAAAAGGAAATTAAATAGTAATCATATACCACACATAAAAATGTAAACACACTCATTTTACGCATTCTCAACCTTTTTCTACATCTCAGCCCAGTTGTGATATTATTTGAAACAGTCCCTTATGTGGAACGTTTTTGGGATGTACTGCATCAACAATATAACATCTTTAACACCAACGTTAGCTGCTTTTCAAACCTGCAAAGACACCCCTACTCTCTACACCGTGTCTTGTTTGCTCTCTGCATGTAGATGTGGTGTGGCTGCATTCCTGTCCAGGTGGGTGATTCTGGACACAAAACAATGCAGAGGCATTAATTACAAACACATTTGTTCTTGGATCATTTGAGAAACACCTGTCTCTCTTGGATTCATGGCAACAGACCACATGATAGAATAAGTTGGGGGATCAATTTGTCTTCATTTCCTGCTGCTCTTTTCATTAGAAGCAGTGGTGAGTAATGTGATTAGGGGCTTTACATCAAGACCAATGATCCTTTTTCTTTCCCACTTTGCATAACACACACCGCACTTCAGCACATGAAGCAACAGTCAGTCTTTACAGAACATAATACGTTCTGAAGAGTACAGTAGGTACTGTGTAGTGTGAGTGTGCAGTAAATCTTTTTTGTTGTTATCACCATTTTCACGAATGTAAATGTCACACAGTAATTTAAAGTGATGCTTGGACTGAAATTCTTTGTAGTGTGCTACTGGCTGGAGCACATACTGTACTTATACTGTACTGTACTTTCGTGACCTTTGGAGAATATGTAGGAGCTGCTTATGCCATGTTGCCATCATATCTGAGTTACAGAGTTACCAATTTTCCAACAGTGATCAGCATCTAAGTCTAATAACAACTGGGAAACTGAGATTTTTCCTGGAAGCTTGAAATGCTTGAAAGGCCACTTCATAAGACGTGAATAGACGTTTTCTATACAGCAAGGAGGGGGAGCGTGCAAAATTAGCAGTGAGAGATAATATAAGCGTCACATTAGCCAGCATCTAATTCCATGTCACTGAAAGTACATGGTATTTGTAGCACTAGAATGAATCACCAGGAAACATTAGAGCGTTTTTTATTAAATGGCCACATTGCAGAGAAACAGCTCAAAACTCACAACAGCTATGTTGCTCAAGTATTGAAAAACTCCTAAACATCCTCCTGAAAGCAGGTTTATGGTACATGTCATCCTTCAATAAACCTGTCTCCATGAAGGGAAGAGATCTGACTTTTTAACTTTGGGGGTTTGCAGCTGAACACAGTGCACTTATTGTTTCAGTATCTCCCATTGTAATAGTTGTCTCTTTACTGCAGGAAGACAAAAAGACACAGAATGAAGGGATGTCAGAGGGATTGTTGATAAACAAAACCTCTCTGCTCCAGTTAAAGGAATCATTTTAATTAAAACAATATACAATCACAAGAAAGAATAATGAATAATTTTCTGGTTTTCTGCATAAAATGTGTTCTGATCTTTACCAGTCACAAACAAAACTAACCAGCAGTTACCCATAATACCCTTCTCTGTGTAGGTCCATGTGGAGGCTTACTAGGACACTTAATGGAACTCAGCCATCGTACATGTTGTTAACTACACCTGTGTTTTACCTGCTACAGTAACTTAAAATATCGTCTGTGAAGGTGTAGGAAGAAAAAGATATGTATGCTATGATAAGCAACAAAAGGTCACATAATACAAAACAAAATCAGGAGGGTTGCAATTAATATTTATTGCTTTAAACGCCTAGGCCACCAGATCTTGTCCTGGAAATTGATGCTTCTTAAGTGTCCAAAACCAAAGATTAGATGCTAAATACTCTAGTATGTATAATAGAAAACTGTGATCTGCTATCTGTGTGCCATGGCTGGATATGAGACTGACTAGTGGAGCTGCAGTGAGCTAAAAGATGCTAAAATGGGGAAAAAGCAGTATTAGACTAGACTATATTGACTATTGCAGCTTTAACATGCCTTATTCTGTGCACTAGGTTTCCACAAGTTACTGTGGTCACTAACAAATACACAAAGCCCTACATGGACACACACAAACACACACAGCTATAAGTGAGTGAAGACAGGCTGCTGGCCCATCAGTTTGCTGATGATGTGTATCTGTGGTCTTGGAGCGGAAATCAACGGAGCCGAGTAGTGTGTGTCGAGCGAAGTGAGTAAAATGCTGACCTTGCTGTAAGCAACACTGGCGTGCTGTTAGCAAAAAACGCTGTTCCACTGTCATGCATCACAGAGCTGTCGACCTTCAGCCCCCCGCGCCTGTTTGGTCAGCCGCATAAAACGTGCAAAGTGTTTTTAAGTGCTCGGGCCTCAAGTCTCTGGTAACAGGTGCCTATTTCCTCGCTTGTTTTTCTGGAAACAACTCATAACATTAAACAACCTGGAAAACACATCATGACTGCTAAGTTGAGCTGACAGTTACTTTGCTGAGTTGCTGATTTTTTTTTTTTCCTCTCCTGCATAATCACATTAGCAGTGGTGGGTTGGTGCATTATTTCGAGTATTTTCCTCTGTGGCCTTGAAGAAGGAGAAAGATAACAGATTATGGGAATCCAGCTTGAATGAATTCAACAAATGAATTTCAAATGTGCTTCGAGACAATATTTTAACATTTACATAACATTTGTAGTCATGCTTAGCACTTCTTTGTGTCTCCACAAATTAGTTCCCCCCCTCTCACATGTGCTCGCTGTTCCTGAGAAACAATACAACTACAGTGCTGCAGAAACACGTTTCTTATTTGCATCGTGATTGGTTTTCTCTTGACATTACAGTGACAAGAGAGTAGAGTCAGTGTTCCCCTGGCATGTCTGTGAGCGGGTCACGCTAATGTAAAGTTTCATGGCAATGCAGAGCTTATTCAAACTGACTGAGCGAGGCTACACTGTGGTTGCACCTGCCAAGAGCTTCAGTAATGCAGCAGCTAAGTAGGTTCACTACAGATTATTCCCGGTATCCTGCTGCTCTCTATTTTTCTTGTTCTCTTTTTACAAGAAGCAATAGTTGATGCGGCCTACTACATGTAAAACACGTTTTATATCCTCACACAGAACCCAGAAGAATAAAACATTGTGGGAAAAGTTCAAATTAATATTTCTTTCTTTTCAATTTGAGAAGACAGATTCTGTATAACATTGATATGATTTAAATCGACTTAGGATAGTGTGGTGTCTCAGGTGTCTCCTGCTCTGAGACTGTTCATCTCTTGGCTTCACTTCTGCAAATTAATAGTAGAACTGAACCCATTTTAAAGAGTATTGTGGATATTTTCTATTTAACATTGTGGTAAGCTATGCCAAATAAGTAATAATGCATGAATAGTGGTCAGAACTGAAAATAAAGCTTGTAACTCCATCTATTAACACAAGCAGAGTGATGCAGCCATATGCAGCATCATATGGCCATCTGCAAATATATCATCCAGTAAATGAGTCTCAGTGCCTGTTAGTCCTGCTTGCTGTTTTCCAGAATGGGAAGTTTGACTCTGAAGATTAAAAGGTTAAAAGATTTTAGTAACATGCTCAAACAAACGTGTAGTAAAATACAAGTTGAATAATAAGAATAAAAATAAAATAAAAAAATAAGAATGGGAAAAGTCAATACAAAGGATAAAGGTAATAAATAGAAACATTTGTAATACGAGTAATATTATGTGTATACTTGCTTAGTGTGTCAGATGTCTTGTGGTTTTTCATTCTAAAGATACAGATAAGGACATACAGTGTGTGTGTCAGTAT
>JAUBNQ010000003.1:5129249-5150635 GCA_032353495.1 Ctenopoma kingsleyae
ATTATTTTCTTTCTCTGTGGCCCGGTACCAAATAGAGGTTTCTAGAGGTTTCGCTTGGGCTTTCACGCCTCTCTCTGCGAGTTCGCTTCCCTCCACTGTAATTCCAGTACAAAAAAAGCATTTGCTAGGAAATATTTCTGGATGGGCGGGGGAGTGAGCTGTCGGCTTAAAGCGGTATAAAAGGCGCATGCGTTAGGGGTTTTCTGGATGGGCGGGGGAGTGAGCTGTCTGTTGTGAGAGGGCGAAACTTGAAGCGAAGTACATGCTGTCTATTTAACATTAGAATCTATACTCGATAGTCATGATATACTCATTTACTATATCGCACGTGGAACAAGTCGAGATACATCGAGTATATTTGATATATTGCCCACCCCTATGTGTATGAATTATAAACTGTAAATGAATCCAGTGTTTCCCCTACCATTATACAAGATGGTCAAGTTAATTTTATGTAATTTGATTTTCTGTACAGCGCCAGATCACATTAAAAGTAATTTCAGGTTCACTTACCCAAGAACAGGTCGTTGTTCTTTTAATAAACTAACTAAACAGCCTCGTGTTATTTATCTTATTTACTAGGGCTGCAACGATTAGTCGATGTAATCGATGACGTCAACTCCAAAAAAATCGTTGATGTGCATTTTCTATTGTCGACGCATCATAAACAAACTTCAATAGAGGCTCCAGTCACAAAGAAACACATTGGTTTTTGTAACTGCAATGCACTACATGAATGTCTGGGGGCGGTATCGTTGTTATTGTTATTGTTTGTCAAGACTGCACACATTCTCACGGGGGGGGAATGAGAAAAAATGAGACAGAAACTTTCTAAAGTGTGGGAGCACTTTACAGAAAACGAAAAAAAAGTTAAATGCATATTATGCAAAGCGGAGCTTTCTTTTCATGGCAGCACCACCGTGATGCATTAGCATCTGAAATGCAAACATCTTAGAGCTGTGATGCCGCTGTCTCTTGTGAGGTAAGTTTTAGCGAGAAAAGTTACTGTCACGTGAACATCAGAACAGGATGTGTAACCACAGGGCACAGGCATCAAAATAAGGCTCGTTCGGGATGAACTGCGCCTCACCTGGAAAAGAGAGGAGAACAGGCGGCTGTAGCACGAGTGGCTGAAACTCCACTATGAAGTCGGACAACTTTTCTAGCACCCTTCAAGCTCCCATTTGTACCAAATGCTCACATTCTCTGAGTCCGGATGCAGATTAAATAAAATTTATTTTCCAGTAACTGTTGTTTGTTATAATAATAATAATAAACTTTATTTATAGAGCACTTTTCTAAACTTGCGTTACAAAGTGCTTCACTTACACACAAAAACATGAAAATTAAAATAAAATACTAAGAACAGTAGAAGCAATGGAACAGTAAAACAAAAAATAAAAGCAATAATACAGAAGATAAGACAATTGTTGTTTAAATGCTCTACAGAAGGTGTGTATATGGTTTAACCTCCATATGACTCATGTATTTCATATGAAATGAGGTGAAATTGTGATGAAACGCCGTCATCGTGTCAGTTTGCTGCTTAAACTATAAATGCAAACATTGATCAGACATTCAATTATTGATCTGTCGCATATTTAGACTGTCGGAACTGAAACATCTGTGCAGATGTTATTTCAGTAATCTGAAAGTAATCTCTCTTAACAGTCTAGTTTAAGATATAATCGGCTTTTTCTGATCAATCACAGCATTTATTCTGTAAAATAACCGATCTTCACAGTGAAAACTCAGACTAATGAATTAAAATATTTCAAAGTAAATAAAAGAGGAAAATTTTCTATTAAATGTCCTGTTGTTTATCCAGCACCTGAACCAATCAGAGCTTAGATCAGGTGAGAGCAGGCGTTTCCCATCATGCCCTGAGGTTTTGCAGTCGTCGTTTGCAGACCAACTGCAGCGTCTTGCTCCAAAATCTGCAGCCACCTTGATCTCACAAGGTTATGGTTGCCTACGTAGGAATGATGTCAGAGCAAGTTGGCGTCAAGTGGGACATAAAACTAACTGGCATGCACTGCAAGCTGATCACCAGTGATTGAATCTGCACAGAACGTGCTCATCTCGAACAAGCCTATTGTCAGGCATGAAATAATTGTGACTAATCGTGACTAATTGACATAAAAATTGAAAGATTAGTCGACTACCAAAATAATCATTACTTGCAGCCCTGTTATTTACATCGTCATATAAGCGTCATGTAAATAATAGTCTCTCTATGTATTGCATGCAGCGGAGTTCTGCTGCAATGTACACACTGAGACACTCGTGCGCGCACACACAGGTGAACACACCAGTGGAGAGAGAGCACGCACGTTGGGAAATATGACTTTTAAAGTATAAAGGCCAAAACGCACACACACCGGCCGCGGTGCATCATATTTGAACTGTACAGCTGATATTAAGTAAACGAAACCATCTATTTATCTGACTTTAGTGCATCACTAGTGCTCACCTTCTTCTTGGGGAGGTGTGTCCAAACTTTTGGCCTGTACTGTATTTCTACAGCCTGGAACCTTCCAGCTGTATGTAGAATGATTTCCTGTGTGTTTGATGTGATATGAACACATGAACATCTCCACAGTGAGAACGTCTGTGCGCATTTCTGCAGGTGACCACAGCGCTAACTTTATTAATTATCCCCAACACAGATTCAGGATCGGAGTGTGATTGTTTTGTGAACTTTTCCACATGCTGTCCTCGTGTGCTGCATCAGGGATGTCTGCATATTTAAAATGCACAATAACCGCTGCAACACTACAAAAACAGAATGATAACCGTGATAAGCAGTGAAGGTACGGTGGCCGAGATGTTCCAATCCAGAAATTTAATTGATGTTTCGAGCTTTGATGCATCCCTGGTGTCATTGACCTGTTAGAAAACCCAAGTGTGTCCATGTTTTAGCCATCAAGCTGAAGGTTTAAAATTAATGGCAGACTTGTGCCATGATGGTTCCTGGGTTGTTGTGAACCAATTTCCTCTCAATTCAGTGAGACGGTTTGGTCTCCCTTCAGACCCAGACCTTGACAATGGGGCTACTCCTGGCCATTAGTTGTATTTCTTTAAAATTATTTGAACTGGGGGTGGCACAGTGGTGTAGCGGTTAGCGGTTAGTTTGCTTGTTCTCACCATGTCCGTACGATTCCTTCTGTAAAATAAAAGTGCTTCACATTTGAAATCAACATAAAAAAATGTATCAAATAAACATCGGTAACAAGTGACGTGACATCTTGTCTCAGCTGATTTGTTTGTATGACCAAGACTTTGCTGGAGTGAGCAGCTCGCGCTAGTTTGCTTCTAGTCTCCGTTTCTGATGTGTGTCTTTGACTGTATTTGGTCGTCATATGTGTTCTTGCGGGTCCAGGCTATCGCTGGTAAAACTTACAAAATAATTGTATTAAAAAAAATTGTTTGTAATGTTCTGCTCCAAACTTAGCACTAAACGTTGAATGACTTTGGTGTTTCAGTGAGCCTCTTCGTCATAGCTGACAGCTAACAGACTTTTTTCCTCTGTGTGTGTGAAGAGCTGAGTCCCGTTTAAACAGGTAACACGCACAGGGGCTGCAGCGTCCGAAACTCATTAGAAACTATTGTTTTGCTTTGCCCGCACACCGATATCACAGAATTCTACGGCATTCTGCATTTAAAAATGGATTCCTTTTTATTTGTTGAATTCCGTCAGCGTTTTCTGCATCACGGAAATCATAGGGCCCTAGATTTGACTTTCAAATGAGGCAGCTATGTGCTTTTTATACTGGTATCTAGTACGTGTGTGACCATGTAGACAATATATAGGTATATAATGTATGTACCTACCATGGGTTTTCCTCTGTGTGGGCTTGTGTGCTACCCTACATACCTACATGACAGACTCCAGGCTCTGCATGTACTATTTTTCTTGAGGTGTGAAGACACCTGAATCGATCACAAGTTTTGCACTTGATGTCTGGTGATTGATGGTTTAAAGATGATTTATTAGTCATTTCCAAGGAGCAGGCAGCAGGAGGAAAAATCTTTTGTCCCTGTCTTTTAAGAGACTTGCTGTTGTATTTTTTTTATTATGTTTGCTCTCTTTTCCAACACAACTGTTGCTCTTTTTTGCTCTGATTTATTGTCACCCTGCAGTTCCTTTTTACATCTGGCTCTGAAGTTGGTTTGTAGCAAACAGTGCTACATCTCAGATGTCTTGTCCTCATACAGCTCTGATGTTGTCGTTCTGTAGGAACTGTCTAAAAGAACCATAGGTATAGATGAAGCGGCCTTCTCTGTAGTGTTGTTGTCTGTCTGTTTCTTTGCCCTTGTCTCATTGTTCCTGTCTGACTGGAAACCTAATAGCTTACTAATCACAGGCTCCAACAGGCAAGTATGGAATGAGCAATTTCCCGTGAATTAGGTTTGATAGGGAAAAGTCAAGAGGGAGAGGAGGATGAAGAAAGAGAAAAGTGACAGGTTGCCAGGACTGCTCTCATACCTCTTGTATCACACTGACAGCTAGCAGAAGTACTGAGGGTCTAGTTATAAATTGATTGTGTCTGCTCATGAGTGGAACTGTGAGAGGGAGGCAGGTGATAATTTTCACCTGGTTCACTGAGGTTCAAACTTCCATACCAAAGCTATTTTAATTAGCTCTGTGATACCACAGTAAGTTTACCCCTCATTAATTAGACCCTTAGAAGCAAAGGTGATGTTAATGTAGTTTGTACTGTGGCTAAATCTTTGTTCCCTGACCATAACAATTTGGGGGAATGTTTGTGAAATGGCTGTCTCTTCAGACACACTAAACTTAGGCACTTGAGACAGAAAACCACAGAAAAAATACAGTCATGTCCTAATTAGAATAGTGCTTTGTTATAGGTTCACCGTGGTGCCAATAGTAGGCCTGTGAAGTTTTTCATTTATTTTCCTGTTTTAAGTTGTGCACACTAATGGTGGAAGATTCTTCCATTGATTAACAATTTATTTTGAAGAGCTTTTCTTCTGAGTGTGTTTGAGCTACAAACCTCATACAGGAAGAGCCTAGAACTAGCTGCTGCCGTTTTCTTATTACACATTACAGATGGTATAGCTTCCTTCTGAGACTATGATACACATCTCAACATGTTCAATGACCCATTCATAAATATTATACTTTAAGCTGCAGCAATTTGATTTTGCCTAGTTTGAATGTATGATGTGACATAACGTGGAATGATGTGATGTGATTCAGTAGAGCATAAACAACTGAACATTTTAATTCAGCTATGTTTTGCATTGGTTGCAAGGAAAGAAATTCAGTAAACATAAATCAGCCAATGCACTTAAGCGAGAGAAAAATTGAAATGGGCGCTTTCACATACTGTTTCCTGTACCATTTATTATAATGCACAGGCTGTTTCTCAGCATATAAAAGAAAATCAGTTGACTTTAAATTTTCAGTTGTTTTTTTTTTTGTAGGCGAATAAATATATATATATTAGTGGCTGGGAACCCAATTGTTTTCCCTGGGACTTTGGAGTTGTCCAGCCATAGTCATGAAAACATACTGTAAGTGTGCTTTGGATATTTTGGCTAAAAGGTGGGTATTTGTTCTGCAAATACTTAATCATAGCAATAACTTCATTTACTTTTCACCTTGTTCACACTATTAAGCAGAGACAGTTCTGTGAAATGTAGTACGAAAGGAAGTAGAAGGGAATATCGGTGAGATCTATTTCCCACCATTACAAACTTTCATCTCAGAAGTCACTGCCAGGTTGTCTTTGTGTAGCTGGGTGTGTGGCCTGGACCAGGGCAATCATGAAGATGGTTGGTCTTTCTTCCTCACGGAGGAGTGTGGTTGTCACTTCACTTGATGAGCATCACGCTTGATTCAGACAGGGTGATCGTTACTTCAGCCCCCTGTGCTTTCTGCAGTGCAGTGAACACGACAGACTGTTGCTACGGAAGAAGCAGGTTGGCACAGACTGAGCTTTGTTACTTATTTCTGGTGAATTCAGACATTCTTGAGCATTAGCAGTAGCCACTGTCTTAAGTTTTGCAAGCACTTCTTCTATAACTTCGATCTGTAAAGTTTTCTGAAATGTCAGTTTTAGATTATATGTAATGTATGATATTTTGACATACATATTTTCTGCGTTGACAATTACAAAGCTCACTTCAGTTTCTCTTTCCTGAATCATAAGTATGTTAATGGACTGTACTTTCTGCCCTGGCCTCAGTGTTGTAACACAGAATAAGCAGATTCATTATATGGTGATAAGCTATTGTAAAATGCAGTGTGATTTCATAAGTTGATTTGAACTAAGATGGAGCTGACGGAACAAAATAACAGTTAAAAATTTGAAACACAACATTATGGTCACTAGATCTAGTTTATGGCCTGAAAGATTCTAGCTTCATGAGGATGTAGTGTACAAAAGCTAATGCCAATATGTCAGTTGTAGCTTGAAAGGCTGTACCTGTAATTTCTGGTGGACAAACTATGCAAATGCAGCACTGTTTCTAAATTACTTCAGCATAATCTTTTGTGTTTCTGTACAGTAATTTAATGTAATTTATTGTCCAACATATATGCAGAATTATATATGAGCTAATATTGACTGATACATATGTCAGCCTGGCTTTATATATTTTTTATCTAGTGTAATGCCAACAGCTTTCAATACATCAAAATAGCTACAGTTTTACCAATTTATGGATTATACATTTTATAAACTATCAGTATCAAGCATGACACTACACGACAGATTTCTAGAGTCATTTCAAAGCTTGGTTAACTCTATTTTACAAATCAAAGGAGGGAAAAAAACATTGACTATGGTTAGGATGGGATTGTATGTTTGTTGGTATTTTTGGTTTTTGCAGCAGCACTGGAGTTTCTCATTGTGCAAGGCTCAGTAGGTAGGCAGCTCGACCGTTATAATTGTGTGAGTGTGTGTAGGGGTTAGTGAGAGTAGAAGGTGTGAGATGAGAGTGTTAATTCAGTGTGTAGTTAATCTGAAGTAGGTGCAGGGATACCTGCAGTGAGCCTTAACAGGAACTAAAAAGAGAACAGAATTCTCTCACATATGAAAATGACACACCCACACACACACACTCACAATGACAAACACACTCAAAGTCACAAGTATATTGTAAGACTTGGACTAAAAGTTTATTGTTCAGTAAGACTTTCCCCAAAATGCTATTGTAAGCTCTTTCTCTCACGTTCTTAATTCAATTCAACTCACTTCTGATCAAAATACAATATCTGCCAATCATAAATAATACATACAGTGAATGCATAAAGTGATGATATATAATATGTGGGGAAGCACAGTAGATAATAACTGTGAAATGTTGATCATATTATAGACAACGAAAAAGTGTACTACACAATAGCATGTCTTTTTTGAAAAGTAGTCTTCTATTCCAGAAATCAGCACATTCAAATTTAAGAGCAGAGTTGGCGCGAACAAAGAGACATATTTGCTTTTTCTAACTCGCATTTTTCGACTGTGGAAAGCAGCTAATAAACACCAGGTGTACCAGCTGATTGCGCAGTTACATCAATTAGGCTGATGATGTCACAGACTTTAACTGTTGCACCAGATTGAACATCAGTGTAGATCAGCATCCAGTCTCCTTGATGATATGTAAACGTTTCCTTAGCAGGCAATCATTTATGTGCAGCATTTACCCATAACAGCTTATTCTAGAGAACCATCTTAGAATAGCTGTTGGTAACTTAAATTAATATTACTTCTACAGTGTTGAGGATTTAAGACTATTCATGTCCTGTCCTACAAACAGTTCAGAGCTGTGACATCATGGGCCTAATTGATGCAACTGAGCAATCAGTTGGCACACCTGCTGTTGGTTAGCTCTTGTTTCCTAACACCTGTACCTGCTCAGTGTTGATGACCATCATTTTTGGGGTAAATTTGGGGAGGTTTGTCCCTTCTAATCTTTCACATTTAGACACATAATTGACCTCTCTCTCCACTTTTGCTTCTATCTCTGTCAGTCAACCTATTTCTGTAAACAGTTTCCTATCGTTAAGTGTGTGTTTTAGAAATTGTCAGGCTGCAGAGTTTTTAATTTTAAATCAATGTGGTGTAGTTAAAACTGTCTTTCAAGTGATTGATAGGATCCAGGTTTTTGAACTGGAGTTGTTGAGATTTAATTAAGATGACTGAACTTTAATTAAGTTGTGTGGTTTTGGAGTTTTTGAATAATTTGTCCAATTATTTGTAGAGTTTATGATACTGTATATAAACCCAGATTTCAGCAAGGTGCCAACAACTCTTTGGTCTACTCTTCTGCTTGTTCTCCTTTCATATCTTTTCCTCTACCTCATGTTACTTTTCTTCTGGTCCTTCTCTCTCATTTAAACTCTCTTCCTTCCCCTGTTTCCTCTGGAGAGTCTCTGCTTGTAGGTGTTTACGTGTGATTAAAGAGAATAGCTAATGCAACTGCAGACATGACTCTACTCAACAGCCAAACGTATAAGTAATTCTCTGTCAGTTCTGCATCTTTGCACCTCAGCTTCCCTCTCTTTTGCCTTCAGAATGCACTTTCACATCTCTGAAATTTTCAGCTATCAGTCATAGGTAAGGCGCTGTCAAAGATAAGTTCTGTAACCATGCTCTGAAAGGATGTGCTGCTACGAACTTTAACATTTTCTTTCTTCTAACATCTGTATGAGCAGTTATGAAACAGATGGGGCAGTAGCTCTAGAGGAAGCTGTTGAAATTCTGTACTTTGTTGTTTAACATTTGGAATGTGGGACCCTGAAATAGTTTGACCATTTTGATCTCAGCATCGAAACAGTCTGAATTAAGTTTTTGACAAAATTGCTGCATTTATATTGAGTTTACATGTTTCCTCTTCAACCTTTTTTGACCCTTTTTTATCAGGATGTAGTTTGGTCAATTACCTATAGAGGGCACTCATTGACTGCCCAGTGTCAGACGTAAGCATGACCTGGCACTACCTAAATACAATGATGCTTCACAATCTTTCTTTCCTTCTGTCTTTCACACACATACACACACATACACACACACACCCTCCAACCTGCCGTACCCTGGCCTCCCACTCTTAAGAAAGAAGCGATGAACAGAGGGGGGAAAAGTGATAAGAGTCAGGTGGGAGAGTGATGAGCAGAGGGAGAGATTGGCTCGCTGGCAGATGAGTTGAAGATCATTCTGCCCCCCGAAATAGCTCTCTGGTTACGAAGGTTGTCCGAAACCATTAATAAGTAATGAAGAGCAAGTGGCCCTGACTTTGTGGATGCATGCATGCACATGACTGTGGGTGTATGTTTTGAGAAGTGTACATTCAGGACAGTACATTGAAAACGTGTAGGTGGGTGATTTTGTATTTTTGGGGTGTGCTTTAGTTTGCTCTTACGATAATGTCTTTCATCTAATTGGATTTGATACTTATTTTGTGTCTGTGATGTGTTCATTAGCTCACATAACATTCGGGTGTATGAACTCATTTCTGTACCTAATCTGCTTTAATGCATGGTGTGTTTGTGTGTGTGTGTGTGTGTGTTTGTGTATGGGAGAGAGATTCAAACCTGTGTAAATGTCATGTTCTTGATGAATATTGAATAATATTCAGAGCTGTTCTAAACTCCCATTTTGAGAAATGGTTTTAACATCAGACAAGACTTCCATTTCATCCATGTTTCGACTTCCATATATAGCCTGGAGGTAATGAATGAAGGCGTTCTTTACTGTTGCCTAGTGCTTCTCAAGAGGAATTGTTGAGTTTATCTTTCTACAACTCTGTCAGGTCTTGACTTTAATGTATGAAGTACTTTGAGATGATTCTGTTGTGATTTGGCGCTATATAAATAAAATTGGACTGAACTGAATTCTTTCAACAGGAGAAAAAATTATTATCTTTGAGCCAATCCCCAGCTGAGCAAGTGAGGAGTTCACACTGTTCTCCTTTACATTCATTTGTTGGCAGAGCTCCTACAGTTGGTAGGTCTTTTGTGTAGTGGCCATTTTGTATTTATCTCTAGTATAAACACTCAGTTTAATTTGCCTGGGGACTCAGCATGGCATAAACTAAATCAACTCCCTGTGTACAATCATTTATTTTCGAAGGACAGAGAGAGCGACCAGTTAGAATAATGTGAATAGATCGTAAATCTGCCACACTGTCTGACTGCAGAGCAGATAGCTGGTGCAGAACCAAAATGATGTAATCTCCAAACTATCATGTTCCTTTGTCGTCTGGTGCATAAAGAGACTTCATTTAAATCTAATGGGCTTGGCAGCAGGGTGTTTTTGCAGACCTTTTTGAGTTCTGATCGCTCAATAGGCCAGAGCACCTGGACTGTACTAATAGATACAAGGCTGTAATTTGTCCTCAGAGTTAATCAGCCCTGAGCAAGAGACAAGAAGGAGGGTGAGAGTGAAGGGAAAAAATGTATAGCTTTAGTAAGTGGGGAAGAGACAGAGAAGGTGGTTGCAAAGAAAAAAAATTCAAGGAGAGAATAAATCAAGTCATCATGTGTGCCCAGTAATAAGCCATTTTTTCTTATAATAAATGATCTCCATGTACCATATAAATATCATCTTGCTCACACAAGTGTCACTTCCACTTTATCTCATGCCAGCAAGAGACAGAAAGTAAAGAAGAGAGGTATTATTCACATTATCTGTAGTGAAAAGGATGAAGGGATACTGTATACATGCATCTACCTCTGGATAATAAATTCTAGGATAAGACTACATGACATCAGCCAGAAAATGTCTCGATGTGACAGATGTGGGTTATGGGAATGAAAAGAGCTTCAGGTGTGACAATTCATCATATTATGCTGTGTTTAGACTGCCTCTAAATCTAGGTCTATGTAGGAAAACATCAAAATATTTTATTTTTACCGGATGCTTTCTGTGTGGAGTTTTGCATGTGCATGTTTCCCTCAAGGTACTTTGGCTTCCTCCCACAGTCCAAAGACACAGAATGTAGACAGGGTGCAATCCTTCCTCTTGTCCAATGACCGCTGGGATCTGTAACAGGAAAAATATAGTATAAAACAGTGTTTGTGGTAAGCTGCTTTTGTCAGACACGTGTGTTAAGTGTAAAAGCATGTCTTATGTGTGTGTGTGTGGAATTGTTCTGACATAAATCATTTCGTTCATTGTTCCCACTCAGGAAAGTGTGATAGGGTGTGTGTGCACGTCTTTATTTTTTGTGTTGACAAATATTAGTTTGTGTGCATGCATTGTGCTGTGTTACATGAGCAGACCAACATTTTCCTCATTATCCACATTCTATGGGAATGTTCTCAGCACTAGTTCTGCAGTTTCTCATAGTATCTCACCGCAGATCGTCAGAGGAGGAAATGCTTCATTGTTCACCACGATAACATCAAAACACACGATGATTCCTTGTCAAGCTCCCCATTGTCTCTGTGTTGTTCTCTTAATGCCACACAGCATTGAGTGTTCTCGTCCCCAGGTAGGCAGGTTGACAGGCAGGCTGCAGAGGAACCTGAATTGTAATCTCATACTGCATGTGTTAGCTGATATTTTGCAATCCGTTTACAGCTATTGCAACTGCAAATATTGGGGAAACAAACAGCATGGTAATCAAATGTCAGGGTTTGTCTTATGATTTCTGCAATGTTTTATACATTTAGATGGAGGTAAAGCATATTTTCAGCTTTAGTTTATGTGGAAATCAGTCAGACTGTATTACTTCACTGGTGAAAGTCCCAGTGAAGCTTTAAGCATAAACACCTGTGTTGTAGCAAGTTGCATTTAACAGGATTACACTAATTTGATATAAATACTTAAGGAACACTAGCTTCTAACGGCACAGTGTTTGGTATTAATGTTGGAAAGTTTACTGTTAAAGGGCAAACCATGCTGATTATTATGTGTTGTTTAGTTTCAAATTCATATAGCATTGGGAAACATTTAACACCAACATATTACACATACACAAAAAGAATGTATTTTGCATGTCACTAAAGACCTCTGTAGAGAGATTTGTTGTAAGTTATGTGTACTTGTAAAATGTCACATCACATCAGGTGAGTACCATGTGTCGGTGCTCCTGATTTAGATTGAAGTTTCTAGTTAATCTGATAAAGCAGTCAGTCTCTTATTATGACCAAAATTTGACATCTTACAAATGCAAAACAACGGCCACGCCACAGAAAGCTGTACTGGAAATGCCACAGATAGAGACTTATAACAGGCATTTTCAGGCCAAAACAAGATGCCCAGAGGTGTGGTCTCAAAATGTCACATATCAGATCAGTGGATATCAAAAATAGCAATGCCTGACAAGTGTGGCCAAAACAGACAGCAATGAGGGAAGTAAAGAAAGGAAAAAAGTCAAAGTAAGAACAGTCAGAGAATGCCCAAGGGACATGGAGAGTAGGACAGAACTGCTAAGCTGAAGATATCATGTCTAACTCCTGTCTTTTGAGAGCGACAGTAAGTGAGACTAAACTTTAAATGACTCCATACTCTTTTCAGTCCGTCCCCCTCCCAGATCGATACATTAGTAGGCTCAGGCACAGTCAAAGCGGAACAAGGGGAAGAGAGTAAAAGACTAGAGTCTAAGAGCCATTCAAATAGGCTGCACTCTATTTCACCCTCTTCACTACTTGTCCTTGCCTCTCTTTTCATTTTGAATGTCTGTTTCATTTTCTTCTTCATATCCATATCCATTTTTCTTTCCTCTCTTTACCTCTTCAGGTGCCTGCTCCTTTCAATTTCTCTTTTCTACCTCACAATTCTCACTTTCATGTTCCCCCCCCCCCTCCTGCCCACTCTCTATATTTTCCATCTCTACCCATGTGAGACTGGGCATTACTTGTGGTCTATAAGTGGCACTGAACGTGTGCGGGTGTGTGAAGTTGTGTATGATTGCATGTAGCCCAGTCATGTGTGTCTAGAAGCGATCTCAAAGTTGGCTTTATTCAAAACAATATTCAGCAGCACGGTAATTTCATCAGTTGCTCTGTGGTCTGAGGTCAACACTGATTTATACCCTTTTTCAATCTCTTTCACTTCTCTCACTCTCTTTCTTATATCTTCGCACGTGCTCTAATATATGCATGAGATTACTTAATGAGATTCAAATGCACAAGTCAATGAATTAACCCCCAACACGGGTCCAACCATTAGCCCCTGTTCTATTTCTCCAGCTTTAACGCACGTCAAACCTTCATTCACTTTCTGGGTTTAAACGTCTCGGCCACCGTACTTTCACTATTTATCTCGGTTATGATTCTGTTTTTGTCTGTTTGCTGCGGTTATTGTGTATTTTAAATATGCAGATATCTCTGGTGCAGCACACGAGCACAGCGTGTGGAAAAGTTCACAAAATAATTTACTGTCACACTCTGACCGATCCCGAATCTGTGTCGAGGACTATTAATAATCATGAATAATTAATAAAGTTAGAACTGTGGACACCTGCAGAAATGAGTACAGAAGTTATCACCGTGGAAATGTTTATATGGAAATGCACAAGAAATAATAATACAGCTGGAAGGTTCCAGACTGTAGAAATATGTTTGATGCTAGAAACATAACAACAACATAACAAGGAAAATGCACTAAAGTCATATAAACAGATGTTTTCATTTGCTAAATATCAGCTGTCCAGTGGAAATATGATTGAAATAAATTTGCGCTGCTCCTTGTGTGTGTTATGAGATTTGCTCTGCGCCGGGGCCAGTGTGTTTTGACTTTTATGCTTTTTTAATCATATTGCCGCTCTCTGTCCGCTAGAGTGTTCACCTGTGTGTGTGCACGTATGTCTTTGTGTGTACGCATTGCGGCAGAACTCCGCCACGCACAGAGGGACAGAAATGACGCCGTCATGTAAATACGATAAATTACATGAAGTTGTTTAGTTAGTGTAATAAAAGAACAATGTACAGACCTGTTCTATAGGAAAGAAACCTGAAATGACTTCTAATAAAATTAAATAAACTTGACCGTCTTGGGGGGGGGGCGGGTGTTGCGGGTGGCGCCCCCCTTGTATACAGTAATGGTAGGGGAAACACTGCATCTCATCAAGTGTTTGGAAGTAACTGTGTAATCAGGCATTCATTGTTTCAAAGAAACAATTCCTGAGGGATTCCAGGAAAAAGAAAAGAATTGCTTGGGCCAAGTCAAGTACAAGGGAGGCACTTTAGACCAGTGGAAATCTACTTTGTTCTAATAATTCCAGATTTGAGCATTCCAGGTGAATACCTCATGAAACTAGTTTGAATGCCAATATTGTGCAAATCTGTTATCAAAGCAAAATGTGGCAATTAAAAAAAAATCCTAATTCATAAGCATATTTAGCTTTTTTTTTAGCATGATACATAAAAAATGCATCATGTACATAAAATAATTAAAACATTTGTGATATGAATACTTTTTGAGGCTGATGATGTATTAATTAGATGCAAGTTAAAAAAAACATTAACCTTACGATGCTTATTCAACATGAGCATTGCATTGCAATTGCCCTGAGATTAATGGCTGTTTTGCTTTTAGAAATCTTTGTCACTGTCAGTGTGGCCTTTCAACAAAGCGTTTTATCACCAGTGCAGTTCTCTGGACGCTGCCAAATGTCTCTCCAAAATATTCTGGTTCAAATCAATGCAAGCAATCTGGCCAGCTGATATTTTGTATTGACCTTTTAACAAGAGATTCATCACATATCACTTTTCTCTGCCCAGAATCACCCAGGGGAGTGCTCTGCAATGCAGGCAAAAATCTGTCCTCTGAACAACCACTCTGATCATGCTGCATACCATGATTACAGTGTGTCTAGCTTTGATCAAATGAAATATTACTTTGTCACTGTAAACGTAACGTAAACATTTTAACCAATATTTAGAAGGGATGGTTTGTTGCAGTGACAATTTAAGTACATTGTATTCAGTTAGTGTTATGTGGAAATCAGTTTTTCCTGTGCTAATCTTTATTATCTTGTATTTTTTCTATTTTTATATACTGTTCTGTAATATTATTTTTAAGGCTACAGCAATACTGAAATTTCCCTTTGGTGTCTGTAATCATATAATCACTCACTGTGCTATTTAGTAACATGGAGAAGAGAAAGATGAGGTGTCCAAAGAGCTAAGGGGGAAAATCACCAAATGTGATCAAGGTAAAGGATGCTTAAAGATTATCTCCAAGCAAATTGATGTTCCTGTAAACATCGTTTGAGTTGCAAATATTAGAGAGGTCAGTGGGACTGTAGTGAACCTTCCTGGATGTGGTGCCAAGAGAAAAACATCCACTATATTGAACAGAGAAATGGTTTCAATGATGTAAAAAGATTTCAGGGAAAACTTCAGAACAGACACAAGCTAACTTAACAGATCATGGTACAGTACTATCCATTTACACTATACATTATTTTAAGAATGAAAGGGAGCTTCATGTAAGAAGACCCAGAAAAAACCCTCCCCAAAAACTTGCACTTGGGCCAAAGCATCCATGAAACTTGGAATGGAATGGAGCAGTTTTCTGAAGTGTTGAACCAAACTCACCACTTGAGTTGTGTAGAAGTCTCTTTAAAAGCTAGTTTCTCATACAGAGCCCTTTTAGGCACATTATTTTTATGTTCATCATTCACAGTTCTCCCCTGGAACCACTGCATTGCTGCATTGTTTTTTTTAATCCTGGACAATGCCTCCCACCCATTACATAGTATCCTGTCTAGACAGAGCAGCATGTTCAGCCGGAGACTGATCAATGTCAAGTGCTCTACAGAGTGCCGCAGGAGATCCTTTCTGCCAGTGGCAATCAAACTTTGTTCTTGACTTTTTTGTATTGATGTTATTTTGTATTTGCGTTGGTGTGGATCTTTCCTTCTTGTGGTTTCCTTTTCAACTGAGATCAGTTGTAACAAGGTGAAACCGTTTCCCTTTGGGATTAATAACGTTTTTTGAATCTTGAATCTGTGCACCAAACAAGGGAAACCTAATAAAGTCTGACATGAAAACACTAGATTTCTTTCTGCTGAGCCAACTTGAAAACTGTTTAAATTTCTGCTGTCAGTCAGTTTGGGCAAGGATCTTTGTCTGAATACTGAACAGAGGTTCAAGTAGATTGAATGGAATGATATACAGAAAAAAAATTTTTTTGTTCTTTTGAGGCAATGATAGTATTAAGGGTTCCAATATTTTTGTCCATGTTATTTGTTCTGTTGTTCCAAATAATAGAGAATTGAGAATGCCAGTTGCTTAAGTTGGATTCAACTTATTTCTGACATATTTATTTCTTTTTTTGAGTGAAAGTCTACCAGCACTTGCAGCCACAATCTGTGTATTATAGGAGTGCCGGCAAGTGTCAGTGTGTTGTTTTTCCTGACAGTACACTCTGTCAAAAAGGTTTGTGTCAGAATGCATGAATCATACAAAATGGTTGTTTATTTTCTTGTCTGTAGGTACATGATATAATCAGATAAGTGACAGTCAGGTCAAAGCTACAGTGTGGGGGGGAAATAGAAAACTGAATAGTTGGTTGAGTCTTTGAAATGTCCCGGTAAAAGTGGAGGAGGAAGATGAGTTGATGAAGTGAATAAAAATTCAAGAAGGGGGTTCAAGAAGGTGGAACCTCATTCAAAAAATGCTGAATGGGAGGAGCAGGAGAAGGAGACAACTGGGTGACCAGGAGGAGCCAGAAAAGGAACATAGTAAAACTGATCAAGTCTCATGGCTAAGGTTAGGGTCCTATGTTTTTAATCATATCATCAAGAACAACTTTATGATTAAATGCACTTTATGCACTTTTTACATAGGTTTGGCATACTGGAAAGATCCAGTTGCAGAAAGGTGTGTTTTTTTAATATCCTCATATTTTAATCAGTCTTGATGACCTACATGTTACTGGACCAAAATGGCTCCTGTACTGCAGGACCTACAGGACCAAAGCTGCTGCTGTTTCTGCTACACTTTTTGTGTAGACACAGCATAAGCCACCACATTGTATGACAATCTTGTGTTGGGTGTGAATCACAGCTGTAGCCTATCAAGAACAGTTTTTTTTCCTAGCACTTATTTTCACCTGTCATAGTAAGTAAAAACACAGCCGTTCCTGATAACATTAATAACGTCTTTGTTCTATTCAGGTAAACCATGACAGTGCACCAACATGCACAATACCAGGATACAGAACAGCTTGAAGGAAATATCATTACTTACTTTTGGATGAACACCTGTGTGTTTACTCCTGTGACATATCAAAATAAATTTACTGAAAATGACACATTTGTCAAAATCTTGTGCCATATTTGATAGATTAATAAAAGTTGAAGCAGATGCTCAAGGCATTGTAGGCAGAAAAAGAGAAGAGAGAAGTGCTCAGCTGTAATTGTGTTTAAAGAAAACATTTTATTTTGTTTATGAATTTATATTTGAACAAATGAACAAATGAAATCCTACATTTATTAACAGCAGCAGAGTCACCAGGAGGTGGGTGGAGTGGATGGTGGCGATACAAAGCGCATGACTCACGCCAGAGACCAGCAGATTGTTCACTGTGTAAAATCCTGCTCTCCCACACAGACTAAATATATTATAGAAGTGCCAGCAGTTCATGTAGGGCCTATGTTTTTCATCCTAGTACATATGTTTAGTTTCGTGTAGACCCTGTGCCAGCACACAGTGAGAAAATGCATCCAGAGTTTTAGTTAATGTAAATAATGTTGTGTCTGAAGTTACTGTTGATGTTTTCTGTATAACACAAGGGCACATTTGTTTTTCAAACCTTAAGTGTTGTAATTGTATGGACATGACCATAGAACTATTTATTAATGCCACAGTCCTTACGAGTGGATTTTGTACAGCAAGATCAGATATTTTGGTAGAAGGCAGATGCAATACATTAACTGAAAATTGTACTGACAGTTTCAGTTTCAACATATTTTTCATAGACGTAGTAGGAGGATTGGAAGTTTGAAGCAGTGTTTACTTAATATATTTTAGTGAAAAAGTACTTTTTGGGTCCTGTTTATTGACGTGTAGCATGTGTGACATACAGGTGGTGCAGATTGCTAGATTGATTAAAATAGAAGCATATCTGTTGCGTGACACCTGTGTGACACCTCTGCCACTGTGTGGCAGTTGTTATGGTATAGCTTTTGGTAAACCCATGGCATAAGAGACAGGGCTGCTGGGAATTCTATAATTTCCTACACATGAGTAGGAATGTGTCTTGTTAAGATTTTAACAATGCTGCTACTCTTACTGATTGGGTTTGAACCAGTGGTAGTAAAGCGAGGAGTGGGTTGGTTCATTGTTGTTGCAGTTTAACAAAAAATGCTAATTGGTGGTTGGGTTTATAAACTCAAACTGACCATTTGATCTAAGATTCTAGACAAAGCAGTGCATTATTACATAGACATTCCATGAGAGAACTCTTTTTCATTGGCAACAGTGAAAAAACGTCAAAGATAAATGTCTTAACCAGAAACAGAGTTAGTGAGATAAAGTGTGCATGATAATTTTAATGTAGCAGTGTCAAAAAGGAAATTAAGTTTCTTAATTTCTCCAGCATTGACAGCAGAACTGATAACGTCAGAGCTTATTGAAACTGCACACTGGAAACCTCTTCAAGCCTAGGGACGCCCACAGAAAGGTACAGAGACAGGGCGATGGAGAGGAAGAAGGACAAGTATCAGAGAGAGAAGACACAAAGTTAAGGACATGGAGGCATAGAAATGAATAGAGAGAGGAGTGGAGTGGAACTCAGTGCATCAAGGCAGGTCCCCCAGCAGAATAAGTCTATAGCAGCAAAGCTAAGAGATGTGTCAGAGTCACTATAGCCAGCTCAGACTATAAATGTTATCAAACAGGAAAGTTTTAAACCTAGTCTTAAAAGTAGAGAGGGTGTCTGCCTCCCGAACCTGAACTAGTTGAAGGATTTTAAATTCTGCTTTTACGGGGAACCAGTGGAGACAAGCTAATGTAGGAGAAATATGATCTCTTTCTAATTCTGCTCAAGACTTTGACTGCAGCATTATATTTACTACTATTATGCAGTAAATATACACTTCACTATACTTACGAGTGAATAGATTTTTGTACTTTATTGAACTGATGAACAATAAAAGAGAACATAAAGCTCAACACCAGAGATAAGTAATAGGTATGCTTTGCACAATACAATGATATTGTATGTGATTTGTGGACGTCAGGGACCTGCTAACACTATGTGGGTCATCTGTGGAACCTTTGGGGAAAAACGGGATGTCTAATTTTGTTAGAGGTGGCCATAAAGCATTGGAAACTGTATATATTTTGATGAAACTGAGATGAGGTCACAAAAGTAACCAGAAGGTGTAAAGAGGAAAAATAAAATGGAGGTTCATGGAAGAGGAAAATTTAAAAGATAACAGGAAAGTCTGCAGCATAACAAAAGGTCAAGGTGAAGCAGCAAAGGAGGAAGTGGAGAAAAATCCAGAACAGAAGGATGTGCTTATATGAATGGTTTAGTGCATGACTTCCTCCACAAGAAGGTCAGTGGTACCATCATGTGTGGAGGAGAGGAGAATTACAGATATGAGAGAAGGAGTCTCTCTATAATGGATTAAT
The DNA here is from genome assembly GCA_032353495.1 of Ctenopoma kingsleyae. Classification (NCBI taxonomy): domain Eukaryota; kingdom Metazoa; phylum Chordata; class Actinopteri; order Anabantiformes; family Anabantidae; genus Ctenopoma; species Ctenopoma kingsleyae. The sequence goes on from JAUBNQ010000003.1 coordinate 5,148,814, forward strand.
ATAGACCCATAACACCTCATTCTTTCTTTGCCTCCCCCCCTTATCATTTCTCTCTCCCTCCATCACCTCCACCCCTTCATCTCATCTCTCCATTTCCCAGACAGTCGTTCATCTTCCTCCATGTGCCGCCACTCCCATTTGTTCTCTCTTGACATGGCCTTTTACCTCAGATCCAATTTCCACCATTTTAATCGAGACAAAATCACATTAAAGTGGGCTCCTGTTCCAGCTGGCCTGCCTGTGTCTGCTTGTGTGTGTGTATGTCCCACCATTTCTTTTGTTTGTCATAGGGTGGGTCTACCTGCACACAGGACATTCTGCTGTCCTGTTGTTCTGTCAGTGGGCATGGTACTAGCTAAAAAACAGAATCTGAAAGACTGGAGCACACAAAGTCCACAAACACTTTTGTTATTCATATGGGCACACTGCATTTTAGTAAGTTAAAATATGAACATAAACAGGATGAATTTTGGAGTTTCTGCAATATCTGGACTCAATTTGACCATACTCGTACTTCTATACAGTTTGTTTGCATGAGTGATATTTACTGATTATAAAACTGAAAATGAATAAAAATGAACTGCTTTTTTTTTTTTTTTTTTTTTAAGTCATTCCTTGCCCCTGGCTGTGTGTGCGCACACATCGGTGTTTGGTTCTTTGTCTTTTTTGTGTTTATATGGCCATATGTGGAATGTGTTAATAAAAACAACACTGGAAAAAACATTGAGTATTTTATATTTATATGCATATGTTTTGGTAACACAAATTAAGTTGCCAAAATGCCAATAAAAATAAAATTGTAATTCAGCTGGAAGGCCATAAGAAATGAATCTGTCACCTATTTTATGTTTGTGATGGATTTGTCTGGCTGTGTGTATTGTAACATTCTGCTGTGTGAATGTTATCTGATTGGCTTCAGTACCTGTGTGTGCGTGTGGGCATGTGTGCATGAGACACAGTGATTCGGCCCATGTGTTTGTGAGTTTTTGTTTTGTTTATCTCTTTTAGTCTCATATCCCCTACTATTCTTTGGCAAATGGAGTAGCAGAGGGATAAGGAGAAAAGGCAGGTGGAGAGAGAAAGAAAGGGATAAATGAGTCTGTGGAGCAATTACTCCTATACCTGTAAGAGAAGAGACTGTCATAGCCAAGTTACCATCCAAATGTAGCTCAAACTTAAATCCAAATTTCATAAAATATGCAAAAGAAAAAAAAGGCAATTAAGGACTTCTAGTTTAAGTGTGTTCAAAAGGACTGTCTAAAAGGACAGCCAGTTAGGACTCAAAGACATGTAGAAATATGACATATGTTGGTTTCACATATTCATTTGATGAAGCATTCCTTATCACTCTATATGTACATCTGTTTTACTTCTCTCCAGTGGAGCAGAAGCTTCCATGATGACCTCTGTTGCTTGACTATTACATTGCTACATTGGTCCGTAGATGTTAAACTGCAGCAGCCACTGTTATCTCCGTTTTCATCATCTTGATTCTTTGCCATATTATTTACTGCAGGCAAAAGCAGCGTTTGAGTCTGGGTTTGTTTTGAGCACTCGACTGTAAATTTGTGACTCTCATCTGTTGAGTAGATGTAGAAAGAAATTGGTGGTGTTTGGGTTTGTTGTGTGAACTGGAAGCAAAGTTAAAGCGCAAGTCTCTAAGCATATATTGTAAAGTAACTGTCTGTGCCACACTTGTCATACCCTCATCGTGTCCATGTGATGGAGGTAGCCCCTGATTTTGGTTGGATGATTTAAACAAATATGTAAAAGATGTGGAAGACAAAACAATCTTGTAATTATTACAAATAAAATAAAGATA